>CM062571.1:85621689-85624757 GCA_031468815.1 Morus bassanus | reverse complement strand
TAACCCTAACCCTAACCCTAACCCGAACCCTAACCCTAACCCTAACCCTAACCCTAACCCTAACCCTAACCCGAACCCTAACCCTAACCCTAACCCTAACCCTAACCCGAACCCTAACCCGAACCCTAACCCTAACCCTAACCCTAACCCTAACCCGAACCCTAACCCGAACCCTAACCCTAACCCTAACCCTAACCCTAACCCGAACCCTAACCCGAACCCTAACCCTAACCCTAACCCTAACCCTAACCCGAACCCTAACCCTAACCCTAACCCGAACCCTAACCCTAACCCTAACCCTAACCCTAACCCGAACCCTAACCCTAACCCTAACCCTAACCCTAACCCTAACCCGAACCCTAACCCTAACCCTAACCCTAACCCTAACCCTAACCCTAACCCTAACCCTAACCCTAACCCTAACCCGAACCCTAACCCTAACCCTAACCCTAACCCTAACCCTAACCCTAACCCGAACCCTAACCCTAACCCTAACCCTAACCCTAACCCTAACCCTAACCCTAACCCTAACCCTAACCCTAACCCTAACCCTAACCCTAACCCTAACCTAACCCTAACCCTAACCCTAACCCACCTAACCCTAACCCTAACCCTAACCCTAACCCTAACCCTAACCCTAACCCGAACCCTAACCCTAACCCTAACCCTAACCCTAACCCTAACCCTAACCCTAACCCGAACCCTAACCCTAACCCTAACCCTAACCCTAACCCTAACCCCTAACCCTAACCCTAACCCTAACCCTAACCCGAACCCTAACCCTAACCCGAACCCGAACCCTAACCCTAACCCTAACCCTAACCCTAACCCTAACCCGAACCCTAACCCTAACCCGAACCCGAACCCTAACCCTAACCCTAACCCTAACCCTAACCCTAACCCTAACCCTAACCCTAACCCTAACCCGAACCCTAACCCTAACCCTAACCCTAACCCTAACCCTAACCCTAACCCTAACCCGAACCCTAACCCTAACCCTAACCCTAACCCTAACCCTAACCCTAACCCGAACCCTAACCCTAACCCTAACCCTAACCCTAACCCTAACCCTAACCCGAACCCTAACCCTAACCCGAACCCTAACCCTAACCCTAACCCTAACCCTAACCCGAACCCTAACCCGAACCCTAACCCGAACCCTAACCCTAACCCTAACCCTAACCCTAACCCTAACCCGAACCCTAACCCTAACCCTAACCCTAACCCTAACCCTAACCCTAACCCTAACCCTAACCCTAACCCTAACCCTAACCCTAACCCTAACCCTAACCCGAACCCTAACCCGAACCCTAACCCTAACCCTAACCCTAACCCTAACCCTAACCCTAACCCTAACCCTAACCCTAACCCTAACCCTAACCCTAACCCTAACCCTAACCCTAACCCTAACCCTAACCCTAACCCTAACCCTAACCCTAACCCTAACCCTAACCCTAACCCTAACCCTAACCCTAACCCTAACCCTAACCCTAACCCTACCCTAACCCTAACCCTAACCCTAACCCTAACCCTAACCCTAACCCTAACCCTAACCCTAACCCTAACCCTAACCCTAACCCTAACCCTAACCCTAACCCTAACCCTAACCCTAACCCTAACCCTAACCCTAACCCTAACCCTAACCCTAACCCTAACCCTAACCCTAACCCTAACCCTAACCCTAACCCTAACCCTAACCCTAACCCTAACCCTAACCCTAACCCTAACCCTAACCCTAACCCTAACCCTAACCCTAACCCTAACCCTAACCCTAACCCTAACCCTAACCCTAACCCTAACCTAACCCTAACCCTAACCCTAACCCTAACCCTAACCCTAACCCTAACCCTAACCCTAACCCTAACCCTAACCCTAACCCTAACCCTAACCCTAACCCTAACCCTAACCCTAACCCTAACCCTAACCCTAACCCTAACCCTAACCCTAACCCTAACCCTAACCCTAACCCTAACCCTAACCCTAACCCTAACCCTAACCCTAACCCTAACCCTAACCCTAACCCTAACCCTAACCCTAACCCTAACCCTAACCCTAACCCTAACCCTAACCCTAACCCTAACCCTAACCCTAACCCTAACCCTAACCCTAACCCTAACCCTAACCCTAACCCTAACCCTAACCCTAACCCTAACCCTAACCCTAACCCTAACCCTAACCCTAACCCTAACCCTAACCCTAACCCTAACCCTAACCCTAACCCTAACCCTAACCCTAACCCTAACCCTAACCCTAACCCTAACCCTAACCCTAACCCTAACCTAACCCTAACCCTAACCCTAACCCTAACCCTAACCCTAACCCTAACCCTAACCCTAACCCTAACCCTAACCCTAACCCTAACCCTAACCCTAACCCTAACCCTAACCCTAACCCTAACCCTAACCCTAACCCTAACCCTAACCCTAACCCTAACCCTAACCCTAACCCTAACCCTAACCCTAACCCTAACCCTAACCCTAACCCTAACCCTAACCCTAACCCTAACCCTAACCCTAACCCTAACCCTAACCCTAACCCTAACCCTAACCCTAACCCTAACCCTAACCCTAACCCTAACCCTAACCCTAACCCTAACCCTAACCCTAACCCTAACCCTAACCCTAACCCTAACCCTAACCCTAACCCTAACCCTAACCCTAACCCTAACCCTAACCCTAACCCTAACCCTAACCCTAACCCTAACCCTAACCCTAACCCTAACCCTAACCCTAACCCTAACCCTAACCCTAACCCTAACCCTAACCCTAACCCTAACCCTAACCCTAACCCTAACCCTAACCCTAACCCTAACCCTAACCCTAACCCTAACCCTAACCCTAACCCTAACCCTAACCCTAACCCTAACCCTAACCCTAACCCTAACCCTAACCCTAACCCTAACCCTAACCCTAACCCTAACCCTAACCCTAACCCTAACCCTAACCCTAACCCTAACCCTAACCCTAACCCTAACCCTAACCCTAACCCTAACCCTAACCCTAACCCTAACCCTAACCCTAACCCTAACCCTAACCCTAACCCTAACCCTAACCCTAACCCTAACCCTA
>CM062571.1:85609189-85616689 GCA_031468815.1 Morus bassanus | reverse complement strand
ACCCTAACCCTAACCCTAACCCTAACCCTAACCCTAACCCTAACCCTAACCCTAACCCTAACCCTAACCCTAACCCTAACCCTAACCCTAACCCTAACCCTAACCCTAACCCTAACCCTAACCCTAACCCTAACCCTAACCCTAACCCTAACCCTAACCCTAACCCTAACCCTAACCCTAACCCTAACCCTAACCCTAACCCTAACCCTAACCCTAACCCTAACCCTAACCCTAACCCTAACCCTAACCCTAACCCTAACCCTAACCCTAACCCTAACCCTAACCCTAACCCTAACCCTAACCCTAACCCTAACCCTAACCCTAACCCTAACCCTAACCCTAACCCTAACCCTAACCCTAACCCTAACCCTAACCCTAACCCTAACCCTAACCCTAACCCTAACCCTAACCCTAACCCTAACCCTAACCCTAACCCTAACCCTAACCCTAACCCTAACCCTAACCCTAACCCTAACCCTAACCCTAACCCTAACCCTAACCCTAACCCTAACCCTAACCCTAACCCTAACCCTAACCCTAACCCTAACCCTAACCCTAACCCTAACCCTAACCCTAACCCTAACCCTAACCCTAACCCTAACCCTAACCCTAACCCTAACCCTAACCCTAACCCTAACCCTAACCCTAACCCTAACCCTAACCCTAACCCTAACCCTAACCCTAACCCTAACCCTAACCCTAACCCTAACCCTAACCCTAACCCTAACCCTAACCCTAACCCTAACCCTAACCCTAACCCTAACCCTAACCCTAACCCTAACCCTAACCCTAACCCTAACCCTAACCCTAACCCTAACCCTAACCCTAACCCTAACCCTAACCCTAACCCTAACCCTAACCCTAACCCTAACCCTAACCCTAACCCTAACCCTAACCCTAACCCTAACCCTAACCCTAACCCTAACCCTAACCCTAACCCTAACCCTAACCCTAACCCTAACCCTAACCCTAACCCTAACCCTAACCCTAACCCTAACCCTAACCCTAACCCTAACCCTAACCCTAACCCTAACCCTAACCCTAACCCTAACCCTAACCCTAACCCTAACCCTAACCCTAACCCTAACCCTAACCCTAACCCTAACCCTAACCCTAACCCTAACCCTAACCCTAACCCTAACCCTAACCCTAACCCTAACCCTAACCCTAACCCTAACCCTAACCCTAACCCTAACCCTAACCCTAACCCTAACCCTAACCCTAACCCTAACCCTAACCCTAACCCTAACCCTAACCCTAACCCTAACCCTAACCCTAACCCTAACCCTAACCCTAACCCTAACCCTAACCCTAACCCTAACCCTAACCCTAACCCTAACCCTAACCCTAACCCTAACCCTAACCCTAACCCTAACCCTAACCCTAACCCTAACCCTAACCCTAACCCTAACCCTAACCCTAACCCTAACCCTAACCCTAACCCTAACCCTAACCCTAACCCTAACCCTAACCCTAACCCTAACCCTAACCCTAACCCTAACCCTAACCCTAACCCTAACCCTAACCCTAACCCTAACCCTAACCCTAACCCTAACCCTAACCCTAACCCTAACCCTAACCCTAACCCTAACCCTAACCCTAACCCTAACCCTAACCCTAACCCTAACCCTAACCCTAACCCTAACCCTAACCCTAACCCTAACCCTAACCCTAACCCTAACCCTAACCCTAACCCTAACCCTAACCCTAACCCTAACCCTAACCCTAACCCTAACCCTAACCCTAACCCTAACCCTAACCCTAACCCTAACCCTAACCCTAACCCTAACCCTAACCCTAACCCTAACCCTAACCCTAACCCTAACCCTAACCCTAACCCTAACCCTAACCCTAACCCTAACCCTAACCCTAACCCTAACCCTAACCCTAACCCTAACCCTAACCCTAACCCTAACCCTAACCCTAACCCTAACCCTAACCCTAACCCTAACCCTAACCCTAACCCTAACCCTAACCCTAACCCTAACCCTAACCCTAACCCTAACCCTAACCCTAACCCTAACCCTAACCCTAACCCTAACCCTAACCCTAACCCTAACCCTAACCCTAACCCTAACCCTAACCCTAACCCTAACCCTAACCCTAACCCTAACCCTAACCCTAACCCTAACCCTAACCCTAACCCTAACCCTAACCCTAACCCTAACCCTAACCCTAACCCTAACCCTAACCCTAACCCTAACCCTAACCCTAACCCTAACCCTAACCCTAACCCTAACCCTAACCCTAACCCTAACCCTAACCCTAACCCTAACCCTAACCCTAACCCTAACCCTAACCCTAACCCTAACCCTAACCCTAACCCTAACCCTAACCCTAACCCTAACCCTAACCCTAACCCTAACCCTAACCCTAACCCTAACCCTAACCCTAACCCTAACCCTAACCCTAACCCTAACCCTAACCCTAACCCTAACCCTAACCCTAACCCTAACCCTAACCCTAACCCTAACCCTAACCCTAACCCTAACCCTAACCCTAACCCTAACCCTAACCCTAACCCTAACCCTAACCCTAACCCTAACCCTAACCCTAACCCTAACCCTAACCCTAACCCTAACCCTAACCCTAACCCTAACCCTAACCCTAACCCTAACCCTAACCCTAACCCTAACCCTAACCCTAACCCTAACCCTAACCCTAACCCTAACCCTAACCCTAACCCTAACCCTAACCCTAACCCTAACCCTAACCCTAACCCTAACCCTAACCCTAACCCTAACCCTAACCCTAACCCTAACCCTAACCCTAACCCTAACCCTAACCCTAACCCTAACCCTAACCCTAACCCTAACCCTAACCCTAACCCTAACCCTAACCCTAACCCTAACCCTAACCCTAACCCTAACCCTAACCCTAACCCTAACCCTAACCCTAACCCTAACCCTAACCCTAACCCTAACCCTAACCCTAACCCTAACCCTAACCCTAACCCTAACCCTAACCCTAACCCTAACCCTAACCCTAACCCTAACCCTAACCCTAACCCTAACCCTAACCCTAACCCTAACCCTAACCCTAACCCTAACCCTAACCCTAACCCTAACCCTAACCCTAACCCTAACCCTAACCCTAACCCTAACCCTAACCCTAACCCTAACCCTAACCCTAACCCTAACCCTAACCCTAACCCTAACCCTAACCCTAACCCTAACCCTAACCCTAACCCTAACCCTAACCCTAACCCTAACCCTAACCCTAACCCTAACCCTAACCCTAACCCTAACCCTAACCCTAACCCTAACCCTAACCCTAACCCTAACCCTAACCCTAACCCTAACCCTAACCCTAACCCTAACCCTAACCCTAACCCTAACCCTAACCCTAACCCTAACCCTAACCCTAACCCTAACCCTAACCCTAACCCTAACCCTAACCCTAACCCTAACCCTAACCCTAACCCTAACCCTAACCCTAACCCTAACCCTAACCCTAACCCTAACCCTAACCCTAACCCTAACCCTAACCCTAACCCTAACCCTAACCCTAACCCTAACCCTAACCCTAACCCTAACCCTAACCCTAACCCTAACCCTAACCCTAACCCTAACCCTAACCCTAACCCTAACCCTAACCCTAACCCTAACCCTAACCCTAACCCTAACCCTAACCCTAACCCTAACCCTAACCCTAACCCTAACCCTAACCCTAACCCTAACCCTAACCCTAACCCTAACCCTAACCCTAACCCTAACCCTAACCCTAACCCTAACCCTAACCCTAACCCTAACCCTAACCCTAACCCTAACCCTAACCCTAACCCTAACCCTAACCCTAACCCTAACCCTAACCCTAACCCTAACCCTAACCCTAACCCTAACCCTAACCCTAACCCTAACCCTAACCCTAACCCTAACCCTAACCCTAACCCTAACCCTAACCCTAACCCTAACCCTAACCCTAACCCTAACCCTAACCCTAACCCTAACCCTAACCCTAACCCTAACCCTAACCCTAACCCTAACCCTAACCCTAACCCTAACCCTAACCCTAACCCTAACCCTAACCCTAACCCTAACCCTAACCCTAACCCTAACCCTAACCCTAACCCTAACCCTAACCCTAACCCTAACCCTAACCCTAACCCTAACCCTAACCCTAACCCTAACCCTAACCCTAACCCTAACCCTAACCCTAACCCTAACCCTAACCCTAACCCTAACCCTAACCCTAACCCTAACCCTAACCCTAACCCTAACCCTAACCCTAACCCTAACCCTAACCCTAACCCTAACCCTAACCCTAACCCTAACCCTAACCCTAACCCTAACCCTAACCCTAACCCTAACCCTAACCCTAACCCTAACCCTAACCCTAACCCTAACCCTAACCCTAACCCTAACCCTAACCCTAACCCTAACCCTAACCCTAACCCTAACCCTAACCCTAACCCTAACCCTAACCCTAACCCTAACCCTAACCCTAACCCTAACCCTAACCCTAACCCTAACCCTAACCCTAACCCTAACCCTAACCCTAACCCTAACCCTAACCCTAACCCTAACCCTAACCCTAACCCTAACCCTAACCCTAACCCTAACCCTAACCCTAACCCTAACCCTAACCCTAACCCTAACCCTAACCCTAACCCTAACCCTAACCCTAACCCTAACCCTAACCCTAACCCTAACCCTAACCCTAACCCTAACCCTAACCCTAACCCTAACCCTAACCCTAACCCTAACCCTAACCCTAACCCTAACCCTAACCCTAACCCTAACCCTAACCCTAACCCTAACCCTAACCCTAACCCTAACCCTAACCCTAACCCTAACCCTAACCCTAACCCTAACCCTAACCCTAACCCTAACCCTAACCCTAACCCTAACCCTAACCCTAACCCTAACCCTAACCCTAACCCTAACCCTAACCCTAACCCTAACCCTAACCCTAACCCTAACCCTAACCCTAACCCTAACCCTAACCCTAACCCTAACCCTAACCCTAACCCTAACCCTAACCCTAACCCTAACCCTAACCCTAACCCTAACCCTAACCCTAACCCTAACCCTAACCCTAACCCTAACCCTAACCCTAACCCTAACCCTAACCCTAACCCTAACCCTAACCCTAACCCTAACCCTAACCCTAACCCTAACCCTAACCCTAACCCTAACCCTAACCCTAACCCTAACCCTAACCCTAACCCTAACCCTAACCCTAACCCTAACCCTAACCCTAACCCTAACCCTAACCCTAACCCTAACCCTAACCCTAACCCTAACCCTAACCCTAACCCTAACCCTAACCCTAACCCTAACCCTAACCCTAACCCTAACCCTAACCCTAACCCTAACCCTAACCCTAACCCTAACCCTAACCCTAACCCTAACCCTAACCCTAACCCTAACCCTAACCCTAACCCTAACCCTAACCCTAACCCTAACCCTAACCCTAACCCTAACCCTAACCCTAACCCTAACCCTAACCCTAACCCTAACCCTAACCCTAACCCTAACCCTAACCCTAACCCTAACCCTAACCCTAACCCTAACCCTAACCCTAACCCTAACCCTAACCCTAACCCTAACCCTAACCCTAACCCTAACCCTAACCCTAACCCTAACCCTAACCCTAACCCTAACCCTAACCCTAACCCTAACCCTAACCCTAACCCTAACCCTAACCCTAACCCTAACCCTAACCCTAACCCTAACCCTAACCCTAACCCTAACCCTAACCCTAACCCTAACCCTAACCCTAACCCTAACCCTAACCCTAACCCTAACCCTAACCCTAACCCTAACCCTAACCCTAACCCTAACCCTAACCCTAACCCTAACCCTAACCCTAACCCTAACCCTAACCCTAACCCTAACCCTAACCCTAACCCTAACCCTAACCCTAACCCTAACCCTAACCCTAACCCTAACCCTAACCCTAACCCTAACCCTAACCCTAACCCTAACCCTAACCCTAACCCTAACCCTAACCCTAACCCTAACCCTAACCCTAACCCTAACCCTAACCCTAACCCTAACCCTAACCCTAACCCTAACCCTAACCCTAACCCTAACCCTAACCCTAACCCTAACCCTAACCCTAACCCTAACCCTAACCCTAACCCTAACCCTAACCCTAACCCTAACCCTAACCCTAACCCTAACCCTAACCCTAACCCTAACCCTAACCCTAACCCTAACCCTAACCCTAACCCTAACCCTAACCCTAACCCTAACCCTAACCCTAACCCTAACCCTAACCCTAACCCTAACCCTAACCCTAACCCTAACCCTAACCCTAACCCTAACCCTAACCCTAACCCTAACCCTAACCCTAACCCTAACCCTAACCCTAACCCTAACCCTAACCCTAACCCTAACCCTAACCCTAACCCTAACCCTAACCCTAACCCTAACCCTAACCCTAACCCTAACCCTAACCCTAACCCTAACCCTAACCCTAACCCTAACCCTAACCCTAACCCTAACCCTAACCCTAACCCTAACCCTAACCCTAACCCTAACCCTAACCCTAACCCTAACCCTAACCCTAACCCTAACCCTAACCCTAACCCTAACCCTAACCCTAACCCTAACCCTAACCCTAACCCTAACCCTAACCCTAACCCTAACCCTAACCCTAACCCTAACCCTAACCCTAACCCTAACCCTAACCCTAACCCTAACCCTAACCCTAACCCTAACCCTAACCCTAACCCTAACCCTAACCCTAACCCTAACCCTAACCCTAACCCTAACCCTAACCCTAACCCTAACCCTAACCCTAACCCTAACCCTAACCCTAACCCTAACCCTAACCCTAACCCTAACCCTAACCCTAACCCTAACCCTAACCCTAACCCTAACCCTAACCCTAACCCTAACCCTAACCCTAACCCTAACCCTAACCCTAACCCTAACCCTAACCCTAACCCTAACCCTAACCCTAACCCTAACCCTAACCCTAACCCTAACCCTAACCCTAACCCTAACCCTAACCCTAACCCTAACCCTAACCCTAACCCTAACCCTAACCCTAACCCTAACCCTAACCCTAACCCTAACCCTAACCCTAACCCTAACCCTAACCCTAACCCTAACCCTAACCCTAACCCTAACCCTAACCCTAACCCTAACCCTAACCCTAACCCTAACCCTAACCCTAACCCTAACCCTAACCCTAACCCTAACCCTAACCCTAACCCTAACCCTAACCCTAACCCTAACCCTAACCCTAACCCTAACCCTAACCCTAACCCTAACCCTAACCCTAACCCTAACCCTAACCCTAACCCTAACCCTAACCCTAACCCTAACCCTAACCCTAACCCTAACCCTAACCCTAACCCTAACCCTAACCCTAACCCTAACCCTAACCCTAACCCTAACCCTAACCCTAACCCTAACCCTAACCCTAACCCTAACCCTAACCCTAACCCTAACCCTAACCCTAACCCTAACCCTAACCCTAACCCTAACCCTAACCCTAACCCTAACCCTAACCCTAACCCTAACCCTAACCCTAACCCTAACCCTA
>CM062571.1:83904223-84328989 GCA_031468815.1 Morus bassanus | reverse complement strand
TCCCCAACCCCGGCCCCCCCCCATCTCCTGGGCGCCCCCCCCAACCCCCCGGGGCCCCCCCATCTCCCGGGACCCCTCCCACCCCCGGGACCCCCCCCAACCCCCCGGGCCCCCCCATCTCCCGGGATCCCTCCCACCCCCGGGACCCCCCCCAACCCCCCGGGCCCCCCCCCATCTCCCGGGACCCCTCCCACCCCCGGGACCCCCCCCAACCCCCCGGGCCCCCCCCACCCCCGGGCCCCCCCCCAACCCCCCGGGCCCCCCCCATCTCCCGGGACCCCCCCCACCCCCGGGACCCCCCCCACCCCCCCGGGCCCCCCCCATCTCCCGGGGCCCCTCCCACCCCCGGGACCCCCCCAACCCCCCGGGACCCCCCTCCAACCCCGGCCCCCCCCACCCCCGGGGCGACCCCCCCCGCGCCGCGCCGCACCGGAAGGTCTCCTCGATCTCGGCCAGGCTGGTTTCCTTCTCCACCACGAGGAAGTTGGGCCGGCGGTGCTTGTCCAGCTCCCCGACGCCGCCCAGCAAGAACCCGGTCACCGTGTCCTCGTCCCCCACCACCGCGATCAGCTTCCCGCGCCCCGCCATGGCCGCCGCACCGGGGACGCGGGGCGGAGAGGGGGGCGGCGCCGCACCGCGCATGCGCCGCCGCCCTAACCACGCCCCCTCCCACCGTCACCCGGGCAACGGCGCAATGGCCCCGCCCACATCGCCTATCAAACGCGGCCTCCCCCCCCCCGCGCTGGCTCCGCCCCGCTGCCCTGGCCACGCCTCCTCGCCCCCTTCTGCCCCAATCGCCTTCTGGCCACGCCCACGCTGGTCCCGCTTCCCTGTTCGCGTCGCCCCACCTCCCTCGGCGAAGGCCACGCCCCGCCGCCGTGGCCACGCCCCCGAGCTCGGCGCAGGGCCGGCAGCGCGCATGCGCAGCGCGCCGTGTCCTTCAGGGGACGGGAGGCCGCCCCCCCCCCCCCCCCCCCGTGGGACCCGGTGTCCGGAGACCCCCCCGTGGGGCCCCCCCCGCACCCCGGGGAAGGTCCCGCCCCGCACCCCCCCGGGACGCCGGTGTCCCCCCCCCCCGCGACCTCCGCAGGACCCCAATAACTTCTCCTGGACGACCCCAGGATCCCCCCGCCCCGCACCCCGGGGTCCCCCCCCGGACCCCAATATCTTGTCCTGGACCCCCCAGGACTCCCCCCCCCCGGGGTCCCCCCGGACCCCCCCTCCCACCCCGGGGGCCTCCCCGGACCCCTTTGGGACCCCCCCCACCCCGGAGTCCCCCCCCCGGAACCCCCCAGGACCCCGGTGTCCCCCCCCGATCTCCCCAGGACCCCCTCCCGCACCCCGGGGTCCCCCGGGACCCCAATATCTTGTCCTGGACCCCCCCAGGACTCCCCCCCAACCCGGGGTCCCCCCCCACCCCGGACCCCCCCTCCCACCCCGGGGTTCCCCTGGCCCTCTTTGGGACCCCCCCCAACCCCGGGGTCCCCCCCCGGACCCCCCTCCCACCCCGGAGTCCTCCCGGACCCCTTTGGGACCCCCCCCACCCCGGAGTCCCCCCCCCGGAACCCCCCAGGACCCCGGTGTCCCCCCCCGCCCCCCCCAGCACCCCCCCCCAGGACCCCCCCCCGCCGCCCCAGCAGTGACCACAGCACCCAGAGTCTCCCAGTGCTTTATTGGTGGGTCCGGGCCCGGAGCGGCTCCCCCGGGGGGGGCACCGGGGGGGGGTCAGGGGACGGTGACGCGGTAGGGGCTGCCGGGGACGTTGTCGTCGCCCCAGCGCAGGATGAGGACGTAATCGCCCTTCTCCTTGACGGTGTACGTGACGTTATAGATGCGGTTCCCCACGTGCTTGACGTAGACCTCCTCGCAGGGGGTCTTGGGCCGTGGACCCCCACCATCAGCATGTTGGTGCCTGGGGGGGGGCACGCTGGGTCCGCGCCCTGCCCTCGGGAAGCGGCGCGGCCCCCGGACCCCCAGGACCCTCTGGGACCCCCCCAGGACCCCCCGGGACCCCCCGAGACCCCCCAGGACCCCCTGAGACCCCCCCAGGACCCCTGGGACCCCCCAAGACCCCCCTGCTGACCCACCACCTGCCCCCCCAGGACACCCAGGATCCCCCAAGACCCCCCCAGGACCCCTGAGACCTGCCGAGACCCCCAGCTGACCCATCAGCTGCCGTCCCAGGACCCCCCAAGACACCCCAGGACTCCCCTGCTGACCCATCACCTGCCCTCCCAGGACCCCCCGAGACCCCCCAGGACCCCCCGAGACCCCCAGGACTCCCTGCTGACCCATCACTCTGCCCTCCCAGGACCCCCGAGACCCCCAGGACCCCCGAGACCCCCCAGGACTCCCCTGCTGACCATCACCTGCCCTCCCAGGACCCCCCGAGACCCCCCAGGACCCCTCGAGACCCCCCAGGACCCCCCTGCTGACCCATCACCTGCCCTCCCAGGACCCCCGAGACCCCCCAGGACCTCCCAGGACCCCCCTGCTGACCCATCACCTGCCCTCCCAGGACCCCCCGAGACCCCCCAGGACCCCTCGAGACCCCCCAGGACCCCCCTGCTGACCCATCACCTGCCCTCCCAGGACCCCCCGAGACCCCCCAGGACCCCTCGAGACCCCCAGGACCCCCCTGCTGACCCATCACCTGCCCTCCAGGACCCCCCGAGACCCCCCAGGACCCCCCAGGACCCCCCTGCTGACCCATCACCTGCCCTCCCAGGACCCCCCAAGACCCCCCAGGACCCCCCAAGATCCCCAGGACCCCCCAGAACTCCCCTGCTGACCCATCACCTGCCCTCCCAGAACCCCCCGAGACCCCCCAGGACCCCTCGAGACCCCCCCAGGACCCCCGGGACCCCCCACGCACCAGCCTTGCTGCAGTCCACGGTGAAGTGGTTCTTCTGCCGAGGTAGGCGGTGGCCAGCCCGGCCCCCGCGCCCACCACCTTCCCCGCGTCCGAGGAGAACTTGGGGAGCCCCCCGAAGGCGGGGGGTCCCCGCGACGCCGTCCCCCCCCGCGTCATCGTCTCCACCAGCACCGTCGACGTCTCGTGCAGGCTGTGTCCCCCCGACAGGCGCGGGCCTGGGGCGCGGGGACGCCGTCAGCCCCGCTGGGGACACCCCCACCCTGTCGGGACCCGCCCCCCCCGGGAACCCACCGCACTGCCCCCCCCCCCTTGGGGAGCCCTGTCACGCCACCCTGGGGGTCCCCAGCATGTCACCCTGGGACCCCTGTCACATCACCCAGGGGACCCCCAATCATGTCACCTTGGGGTGTCCCCCCCATCATGTCACCTATGGTGTCCCCCCCATCATGTCACCCTGGGGACCCCTATCACAGTACCCTGGGGACCCCCCATCATGTCACCTTGGGGACCCCCGATCACATCACCTCGGGGTCCCCCCCCATGTCACCCAAGGGACCCCCATCACACTGCCCTGGGGACCCCCCATCATGTCACCTTGGGACCCCCAATCACATCACCTCGGGGTCCCCCCCCATGTCACCCAAGGGACCCCCATCACACTGCCCTGGGGACCCCCCATCATGTCACCTTGGGTCCCCCCCCTCATGTCACCCCAGGGACTCGCTGTCACAGCACCCTGGGGACCCCCCCTCCTGTCACCCTGGGGGGGGTCTTCCTTCATGTCACCCAGGGGACCCCTGTCACAGCACCCTGGGGACCCCCCATCATGTCACCTTGGGGACCCCCAATCACATCACCTTGGGGTCCTCCCACCCATGTCACCCTAAGGGACCCCCATCACACTGCCCTGGGGACCCCCCATCATGTCACCCAGGGACACCCCCCCCCATCATGTCACCTTGGGTCTCCTCCATCACGTCACCCCAGGGACACCCCAAGGTGCCACTCCCAGGACCCCACGTCACCCCAGGACCCCTGTCACCTCCCCCGGGGACCCCCCCAGTCCGTACCGGTGACCTTGGCCTTGAAGGGGCTGCCAACGATGTGGTGGGGGCCGCCGTACTTGATGGAGATGAGGTAGTTGCCGGGGGCCATGGGGGTGTAGGTGACGCGGTGGCCCTCGGCGCACTCCACGCAGTCCAGCTTCACCTTGGAGGGGCCGTCGATGGTGACGGCCAGGGCGCCCGCCCCCGCGTTGGCCGTCTTCACCAGGAACTCCGAGCACACACCTGCGCCGGGAGGGTCAGGCGCCGGCACCGCGCCGCCGCCGTGGCCCCACGCCATGGCTGTGTCCCCATGGCCACCACCCTACAGGCTTGGCCGTGTCCCCATGGCCACCACCCCAAGCCATGACCCTATGCCATGGCCGTGTCCCCATGGCCACCACCCTGAGCCATGTCCCCATGTCCCCATGGCCACCACCCTACAGGCTTGGCCATGTCCCCATGGCCACCACCCCAAGCCATGACCCTATGCCATGGCCGTGTCCCCATGGCCACCACCCTGAGCCACGTCCCCATGTCCCCATGGCCACCACCCCAAGCCATGACCCTATGCCATGGCCGTGTCCCCATGGCCACCACCCTGAGCCATGTCCCCATGTCCCCATGGCCACCACCCTATAGGCTTGGCCATGTCCCCATGGCCACCACCCCAAGCCATGACCCTATGCCATGGCTGTGTCCCCATGGCCACCACCCTGAGCCATGTCCCCATGTCCCCATGGCCACCACCCCAAGCCATGACCCTATGCCATGGCCGTGTCCCCATGGCCACCACCCTGAGCCATGTCCCCATGTCCCCATGGCCACCACCCCAAGCCATGACCCTATGCCATGGCCGTGTCCCCATGGCCACCACCCTGAGCCATGTCCCCATGTCCCCATGGCCACCACCCTACAGGCTTGGCCATGTCCCCATGGCCACCACCCCAAGCCATGACCCTATGCCATGGCCGTTTCCCCATGGCCACCACCCTGAGCCATGTCCCCATGTCCCCATGGCCACCACCCTATAGGCTTGGCCATGTCCCCATGGCCACCACCCCAAGCCATGACCCTATGCCATGGCCGTGTCCCCATGGCCACCACCCTGAGCCATGTCCCCATGGCCACCACCCTATAGGCTTGGCCATGTCCCCATGGCCACCACCCCAAGCCATGACCCTATGTCATGGCCGTGTCCCCATGGCCACCACCCTGAGCCGTGGGCACATGCCAAGGCTGTGTCCTCCATGGCCACCACCCAAAGCCATGACCCTATGCCATGGCCGTGTCCCCATGGCCACCACCCTGAGCCATGTCCCCATGTCCCCATGGCCACCACCCTATAGGCTTGGCCATGTCCCCATGGCCACCACCCCGAGCCATGTCCCCATGCCATGGCTGTGTCCCCATGGCCACCACCCTATAGGCTTGGCCACGTCCCCATGGCCACCACCCCAAGCCATGTCCCCATGGCTACCACCCCAAGCCGCGGCACCACGCCACGGCCGTGTCCCCGCTGCCACCACCCTGAGCCATGTCCCCACACCATGGCCGTGTCCCCATGGCCACCACCCCATGGGCGTGGCCGCGTCCCCGTTGCCACCACCCCATGGCCACATCCCCACTACCGCGTCCCCGTCACCCCCCTCCCACGGCCACGGCGTTGACCACGTCCCCAGCGCCGCCCCCCGAGGCGGGTCCCCGCGAGCGGTGTCACCTGTGAGGCCGCCCTCGAGGCCGGGGCCGTAGGCGGTGACGAGCCCGGGGTCGCCGGCCTGGCTCTGCTCGCCCACGCGGATGTTGAAGGGGCTGCCGGGCACGTGGCGCCCGTTGAAGCGCAGGTCGATGGAGTGCACCCCGTTCTCCCGCGGCAGGAACCCGATGGCGTACTTGTCTGCGGGTGCCACCGCGTCACCCGCCGCCCCGCCGCCGCCGCGCCCTGTCCTCGTGTCCCCACATCCCCACATCCCTGTGTCCCTGTGTCCCCGTGTCCCCATGTCCCCATATCCTCGTGTCCCCGTGTCTCTGTATCCCCACGTCCACATGTCCCCATGTCCCCATGTCCCTGCATCCCTGTGTCCCCGTGTCTCTGTATCCCCACGTCCCCATGTCCCCATGTCCCTGCATCCCTGTGTCCCCATGTCCCCATGTCCCCATATCCTCGTGTCCCCATGTCCCCTGTCCCCATGTTCCCCTGTCCCCATGTCCCAGCATCCTGTGTCCCCATGTCCTATGTCCCCATGTCCTTGAATCCCCGTGTCCCCGTCTCCCATGTCCCTGTGTCCCCATGTCCCCATGTCCTTGCATCCCCGTGTCCCCATGTCCCCGTGTCCCCATGTGCCTGTGTCCCCACAACCCCTGTCCCCATGCCCCCACACCCCATGTCCCCGTGTCCCCAAGCCCCCATGTCCCCGTGTCCCCAAGCCCCCATCTCCCTGTGTCCCCTGTGTCCCCGCGCCCCATGTCCCCATGTCCCCGTGTCCCACCGCTGTCCAGCTCGGAGACGTAGCACTCCTCGACGACGCCGGCGGGCGTGTGCACCTTGGCGTCGATGACGCCGCGCGCCCCGTTCAGCTGCACCGCGAAGGAGGCCGGCTGGTTCACTGTCACCGTCTCCTGCGGGGACATGGCGCTGGCACCCGTGCCCGGCGAGCGGGGGGCTCAGGGGGCCACGGGGGTGCAAGGTGGCCCGGGGGTGACACGGGGGACCCGGGGGTGCCACAGGGGTGCAACGTAGCCCAGGGGTGACATGGGGGTCCCAGGGGTGACACATGGGCTCAAGATGGCCCGGGGGTGCCACGGGGGACCCAGGGGTGCCACAGGGGTTCAAGGTGGCCCAGGCAGGGATGACACGGGGGACCGAGGGGTGACACAGGGGTGCAAGGTGGCCCGGGGGCGCCACAGGGGACCCAGGGGTGACACAGGGGCGCAAGGTGGCCCGGGGGTGCCACGGGGGACCCAGGGGTGACACAGGGGCGCAAAGTGGCCCGGGGGTGACAGGGGGGACCCAGGGGTGCCACAGGGGTGCAAGGTGGCCCGGGGGTGCCACAGGGGACCCAGGGGTGCCACAGGGGCGCAAGGTGGCCCAGGGGTGACACGGGGGACCCAGGGGTGACACAGGGGTGCAAGGTGGCCTGGGGGTGACAGGGGGGACCCAGGGGTGCAAGGTGGCCTGGGGGTGCCACGGGGGACCCAGGGGTGACACAGGGGCGCAAGGTGGCCTGGGGGTGACACGGGGGACCCAGGGGTGACACAGGGGTGCAACGTGGCCCAGGGGTGACATGGGGGACCCAGGGGTGACACAGGGGCGCAAGGTGGCCCGGGGGTGCCACAGGGGACCCAGGGGTGCCACAGGGGTGCAAGGTGGCCCAGGGGTGACATGGGGGACCCAGGGGTGACACAGGGGTGCAAGGTGGCCTTGGGGTAACACAGGGGACCCAGGGGTGACACATGGGTTCAAGGTGGCCCGGGGGTGACACGGGGGACCCAGGGGTGACACAGGGGTGCAAGGTGGCCCGGGGGTGACATGGGGGACCCAGGGGTGACACATGGGCTCAAGGTGGCCCGGGGGTGACACGGGGGTCCCAGGGGTGGCTGTGGAGCCCAGGGGTGCAGGGTGACACGGGGGGGTGTCCCCGGGTACCTGGAGGCTGGTGACGGTGAGGCGCCGGGCGTCATCGGAGTGGGAGGCCACGGGCACCACGAAGGGGCTGTCGGGGATGTGCTCCTCGTTGAACTTGATGGACACCTCGTAGTCGCCTGGGGGGACACGGGTGGCCTCGCACAGGGACACCCCGCACAGGGACACCCCGCACGGGGACACCCCCGGGATGGGGGACGGGGACGCCCCGAGACCCACCGGGCTCCTGGACGAGGTAGGAGACGCCGCAGGACCCGTCCTTGCGGTCCTCGAAGGCGATCTCAGCCTTGCTGGGCCCCTCGACGGCGATGGAGAGGCCCCCGGCGCCCGCCTCCCGCGTCCAGATGCTGAACTCGGCTGGGGGGGGGCACGGGGGACGCACGACACCCATGGGTGCCCCCCGTCCTCCACCGGCACCCCAGGGCCAGCGCCCCCTGCACCCGCGTCCCCCGAAATGCACCCACACCCCCCATTGCACCCACACCCCCCCAAGTGCACCCATAGCCCCCCACCCATCATCCCCATGCCCCCCCCCACATGCACCCATCTCCCCCCATAGCACCCATACCCCCCAAGTGCACCCATACCCCCCACCCATCACCCCCACACACCCCCAAGTGCACCCATACCCCCCACCCTTTGCCCCCATAGCCCCCCAAGTGCACCCATACCCCCCAACTGCACCCACGCCCCCCCAAGTGCACCCATAACCCCCACCCTTCACCCCCGTAGCCCCCCAAGTGCACCCATGCCCCCCCAAGTGCACCCATACCCCCATGCGCATCGCCCCCACGCCCCCCCCATAGCACCCACGCCCCCCCAAGTGCACACATACCCCCCCACCCATCGCCCCCATAGCACCCACACCCCCCCAAGTGCACCCATACCCCCACCCCCGTCGCCCCCACACCCCCCCGTACCTGGCACGCCGGCCACGCCGCGCTGGAGGCCGGTGCCCCCCGCTCGCACCTTGTGGGCCCCCCCCTCGCCCAGGGGCCCGACGGTGAACTGGAAGGGGCTGCCGGGCACGTGCTGCCCGCGGTACTTGACGCTGACGGTGTGGGGGCCCATCTCCTGGGGCACGAAGCGCACGCTGTACACCCCCGCGCCCCCCGCCAGCACCTCCGCCTCGAAGCGCTGCCCCGAGGGGCTCAGCACCTGCGCCGTCAGCTCCTGCGGGGACGCCTCGCCTGGGGGGACACCGGGACGCCCCGTCGCCACAGGCACTCCGGCACCTCGGCACCCCGGCACCCTGGCACACCAACGCCCCTGCGCCAGGGCACCCAGCACCCCAGCACCCCAGCACCAGGGCACCCCAGCACCAGGGCACCCGGCACCCCAGCACCCCAGCACCAGTGCACCCCGGCACCCCGGCACCCTGGCACACCAACGCCCCAGC
This sequence comes from Morus bassanus, assembly GCA_031468815.1. Taxonomy (NCBI): domain Eukaryota; kingdom Metazoa; phylum Chordata; class Aves; order Suliformes; family Sulidae; genus Morus; species Morus bassanus. The sequence continues at coordinate 84,320,029 of CM062571.1, read as the reverse complement.
GCCAGGGCACCCAGCACCCCAGCACCAGTGCACCCCAGCACCAGTGCACCCTGGCACCCCAGCACCCCAGCACCAGTGCAACTTGGCACCCCAGCACCCCATCACCAGGGCATCCAGCACCCCAGCACCCCATCACCAGTGCACCCTGGCACCCCAGCACCCCATCACCAGGGCACCCTGGCACCTCAGCACCAGGGCACCCAGCACCCCAGCACCCCATCACCAGTGCACCCTGGCACCCAAGCACCCCATCACCAGGGCACCCAGCAGCCCAGCACCAGTGCACCCCAGCACCCCAGCACCCCAGCACCAGGGCACCCAGCACCCCAGCACCAGTGCACCCCAGCACCCCATCACCAGTGCACACCGGCACCCCAGCACCCCAGTGCCAGGGCACCACAACACCCCAGCACCAGTGCACTCTGTCACCCCAACACCCCGGCACCCCAGCACCCCATCACCAGGGCACCCCGGCACCCCAGTGCCCCGGCACCCCAACGCCCTGGCACCCTAACGCCCTGGCACCCTGGCACCCCATTACCAGGGCACCGTGCTATACTGGCAGCAGGGCACCCCATCACCCTGGCACCCCATCAACCTGGCACCCTGGCACCTTGGCACCCCAGCACCAGGGCACCCCAGCACCCAGCACCTCAGCACCCAGCACCCAGCACCCCAGCGCCAGGTCACCCCAGCACCCTGTCACCCCAATGCCCCAGCGCCCCGGCACCCTGTCACCCCAGCCCCAGGGCACCCCGTCACCATGTAACCCCGTCACCCCAGCACCCACCAAGGACCCCCCCGGTACCCCGAGACCGCCAGGCCCTGCGTGCGCCCCCCGCCCGGGTGCAGACCCCCCCCCCCGAGTTTGCACACGCTTGTGCTAAGGGCGTGCGCGCCCCCGGGAGCGCGCGCCCTCGTGCAAAGGTCGCGTGCACGCTTGCACGCGCGAGCACACGCCCGTCGGTTTGCACGCTCGGGCAAAGGAAACGCGTGTGCTCGCAGGAGCGCGCACGCAGGCACACGCTTGCAAGCGTGCACGCACGCCTGTGAGTTTGCACGCGTGCACAAAGGGCGTGCGCGCCCCCGGGGAGCCCGCGCCCTCGTGCAAAGGATGCACGCATACTTGCACACGCGTGCGGGCGTGCACGCTTGCACGCGTGAGCACGCACCCGTGAGTTTGCACGCTCAGGGAAAGGAAACACGCGTGCTCGCAGGCGCGTCCCCGTGCGAGGGGTGCAAACCCCCTCTCGTGAGCGCGTGTGCGAAGGCGGCCTCCCGCGAGTGAGCGTGTCCCCGGAGCCCCCGGGCCCGTGTCCTGGCCTCGTGCGAGGCCTCGTGCAAGGGGCACGTGTGGGCTGGGGTGGGAAGGGGCGTGCTGGCCCCCGGGCAAGGACGCAGCCTCTCGTGTGAGTGCAAACCCTCGTGCAAGCGCGCACAGCCCCGTGCAAGCACCCCCCCTCGTGCAAATGCACATCCAGCCCTTGCACAAGCACGCTGCTGTGCAAGCACAGCAGACGCCGTCGTGCAAGCGTGCCCACAGTGCTGTGTGAGCGTGCACGGCACCGTGCAAGCACACTCCCATGTGCAAACGCTCATCCAGCCCTTGTGCAAGCACGCTGCTGTGCAAGCACACGGTGCCTGTGCAAGCACGCTCCCCTGTGCGAGTGCACCCAGCCCTGGTGCAAGTGCACTCCCCTGCACGCACAGCAACCGTGCAAGCACTCTGATGCACCAGCGCACCCAGCCCTGGATGCAAGCCTGCTCCCCTGCATGCACACAGCCCCTGTGCAAGAACTCTGATGCACCAGTGCACCCAGCCCTCGTGCAAGCACAGCCTTTGTGCAAGCATGCTGCCCTCCACACACCCATCCCTGGTGCAAGCACAGCCCTGGTGCAAGCACCCTCCTGTGCACATGCAGCGCCCATGCAAGCACCCTGCTCCCCTGCACTCACCCATCCCTGGTGCAAGCACAGCCCCAGTGCAAGCACACTCCTGTGCGTGTGCAGCACCCGTGCAAGCACTCTGATGCCCCAGTGCACCCAGCGCTGGTGCAAGCTCAGCCCTGGTGCAAACCTCCTACCCTGCATGCACTCAGCCCTGGTGCAAGCTCAGTCGTGGTGCAAGCTCAGCCCTGGTGCAAACCTCCTACCCTGCATGCACCCAGCCCTGGTGCAAGCACAGCCCTGGTGCAAGCACAGCCCTGGTGCAAACCTCCTACCCTGCATGCACCCAGCTCTGGTGCAAGCACAGCCCCGGTGCAAGCTCAGCCCTGGTGCAAGCTCAGCCCCGGTGCAAGCTCAGCCCCGGTGCAAGCTCAGCTCTGGTGCAAGCTCAGCCCCGGTGCAAGCTCAGCCCTGGTGCAACCTCAGCCCTGGTGCAAGCTCAGCTCTGGTGCAAGCTCAGCTCTGGTGCAACCTCAGCCCTGGTGCAAGCTCAGCCCTGGTGCAAGCACAGCCCCGGTGCAAGCTCAGCTCTGGTGCAACCTCAGCCCCGGTGCAAGCTCAGCCCTGGTGCAAGCTCAGCCCCGGTGCAAGCTCAGCCCCGGTGCAAGCACGCTCCCATGCACTCGCAGCGCCCGTGCGAGCACCCCGGTGCCCAGCGCAGCCATCCCCGGTGCACGCACACACCCCTCGCCCGCCCCCCGTGCCGGCACCCACCCTCCTGGCCGCGGGCGATGGAGCCGAAGGAGCCCAGGCCCTCGCGGGCCAGGAAGCCCCCGAAGACGTTGGGGAAGGGGTCCCCGCCGACCTGGGTGGACTCCTCCACCCGCACCTCGCGCTTGGTCTCGCCGCCCCGCGTCTTGCTGATCTCGGTGCGCTCGGTGCGCGTGTAGGTGTGGCTGCTCCGCGTGAAGGTGCGCGTCAGGCGCTCCTGCGCCGACACCATCTGGAACCAGTTCCCTGCGGGCGCCGCGGGACCCCGGGAGGGCGCCGGCGCCGGGAGGGGCGCGGGGACACGGGGGGACACGGGGGGACACGGGGGGACACGGGGGGACACGGAGACGTGGGGGGTGCAGGGGTGGGTGGGGACGGGGATGGACGCAGGGATGGATGGACGCGCGGATGGACACAGGGATGGACGGACACAAGGATGGACAGACGTAGGGATGGACACAAGGACGGATGTAGGGATGGACACAAGGACGGACACAAGGATGGACAGACGTAGGGATGGACACAAGGACGGACGTAGGGATGGACACAAGGACGGACACAAGGATGGACAGACGTAGGGATGGACACAAGGACGGATGTAGGGATGGACACAAGGACGGACACAAGGATGGACAGACGTAGGGATGGACACAAGGACGGACGTAGGGATGGACGGACATACGGATGGACACAAGGACGGACATACGGATGGACACAAGGACGGACGTAGGGATGGACACAAGGACGGACACAAGGATGGACAGACGTAGGGATGGACACAAGGACGGACGTAGGGATGGACACAAGGATGGACACAAGGATGGACAGACGTAGGGATGGACACAAGGACGGACGTAGGGATGGACGGACATACGGATGGACACAAGGACGGACACAGGGATGGATGAACGTAGGGATGGACACAAGAATGGACACAGGGATGGACGGACATACGGATGGACACAAGGACGGACACAGGGATGGACACAAGGACGGACAGATGGATGGATGAACGTAGGGATGGATGGACACAGGGATGGATGAATGTAGGGATGGACACAAGGACGGACACAGGGATGGACGGACGTAGGGATGCACACAAGGATGGACAGATGGATGAACGTAGGGATGGATGCAAGGATGGACACAGGGATGGACACAAGGATGGACAGACGGATGGATGAACGTAGGGATGGATGGACACAGGGATGGATGAACGTAGGGATGGACACAAGGACGGACACAGGGATGGACGGACGTAGGGATGCACACAAGGATGGACACAAGGACGGACACCAGGATGGATGGACACAGGGATGGACATAGGGATGGACATAGGGATGGATGGATGTAGGGATGGATGGACGTAGGGATGGACACAAGGACAGACACAAGGACAGACACAGGGATGATGGACACCGGGATGGATGCGCAGGCGGTTGGACACGCGGACGACCACAGGCACAAGCAGACGCGTGTGGACAGATGAACACACGGACGGACGCACGGACGGACGGGGGCACGGGTGGGTGGAGGCACACCCGGAGGGGACGCACGGACGGAGGCGCGGACGGAGGCACGGACGCACGGAAGGGCACGGGCAGACGCGGACGGGGACGGACGCACGGACGGAGGGGGAGAGAAGGAAGAAGAAGGAGGCGGAAATCAGAGCTGGAGCGGCCGAGACACGTCCCCGTCCCCGAGCCCCACGGAGGAGGAGGAGGAGGAGGAGGAAGAGGAGGAGGAGGAGGAGGAAGAGGAGGAAGGCCAGCCCCTACCTGGGATCTTGAGGTTGAGGTCGCAGGTGCTGCCGATGGTGGCGATGGAAGGAGCTTGCCGCCGGCGCGTGATGCTCTCCTTCATGCGCCCCTCGCCCGTCACCTTCACCGTGAAGGGGCTCCCTGCGGGCGACGGCCACCTCAGGGACCTGCTCGCCGCGAGGGGACCCACGGGTGCCACCCGCCGTGTTCCCGTCCCCCCTCCCCGTCCCCACCTGGGACGTGTTTGTCGGCAAACTTGATGTTGATGATGTAGTTGCCGGGCTCGGTGGGGCAGTAGGTGACCTTGCAGGTGCCGTCCTCCACGTCCTCGCAGTTGATGTCCACCTTGCTGGGACCCTCGATAGACAGGCCCAGCCCGCCGTAGCCTGGGTGGCCACGGGGACACGCTCAGGGTCCCCATCCTGGCCACGGCCACCACCCCGGGCCGGCCACCACCATGGCCACCACCCTGTCCTATGCTGGCCACAGCTACAGCGTGGCCTCGGCCGCTGTCCCGTCTGGGCCTTGGCCACGCCGCCGCCACGGCCACCAACCAACCCCAGCCATAGCGACCAACCCAGCTTGGTCATGGCCATGGCCACCATCTCATCCTGGCCACAACCACGGCCACCATCCCATCCTGGCCATGGCCACCATCTCATCCCGGCTACAACCATGGCCACCATCCCATCCTGGCCATGGCCACCATCTCATCCCGGCTACAACCACAGCCACCATCCCATCCTGGCCATGGCCACCATCTCATCCCGGCTACAACCATGGCCACCATCCCATCCTGGCCATGGCCACCATCTCATCCCAGCCACAACCATGGCCACCATCCCATCCTGGCCATGGCCACCATCTCATCCCAGCCACAACCATGGCCACCATCCCATCCTGGCCACGACCATGACCACCATCCCATCCCGGCCACCACCATGGCCACCATTGAATCCTGGCCATGGCCACCATCGAATCCTGGCCATGGCCATGGCCACCATCCCATCCCAGCTATGACCACGGCCACCATCCCTTCCCAGCCACCACCATGGCCACCATCTCACCCAGCCACACCCACGGCCACCATCCCACCCTGGCCATGGCCGTGGCCACCATCCCATCCCGGCCACGACCACGCCGTGGCGATGACCGTCCCACAGTCCCGTCCCCTCCCGCGGTCTCACCGGCGCTGCGCGTGTCCACGATGAACTCGGACACCTCGAAGGTGTGACCTTCCACCAGCCCCTTGCCCCACACCTTCACGCGGCTGGCGTCCCCGATCTCTGACTGCCCCACCAGGATCTTGAAGGGGCTGTTGGTGACGTGCTGCCCGCTCTTCTTCACGCTCACCACGTGCTCACCCACCTCCTTGGGTGTGAAGGAGATGCCTGCGAGGGGGACACCACGTCAGCCACCTCCACCAGCCCCTGGCCACCTCCACCAGCCCCTGGCCACCACCACCAGTCCCTGGCCACCACCACAAGCTTCTGGCCACCTCCACCATCCCCTGGCCACCATCACCATCCCCAGCCACCACCACCATCCCCTGGCCACCTCCACTAGCCCCTGGCCACCATCAGCAGCCCCTGGCCACCACCACCAGTCCCTGACCACCACCACAAGCCCCTGACCACCACCACCAGTCCCTGGCCACCACCACAAGCTTCTGGCCACCTCCACCATCCCCTGGCCACCATCACCATCCCCAGCCACCACCACCATCCCCTGGCCACCTCCACCAGCCCCTGGCCACCACCACAAGCTCCGGGCCACTATCACCATCCCTGACCACCACCACAAGCCCCTGGCCACCACCACCAGTCCCTGGCCACCACCGCAAGCTCCTGGCCACCTCCACCAGCCCCTGGCCACCACCTCCATCCCTAGCCACCTCCACCAGCCCCTGGCCACCTCCACCAGCCCCTGGCCACCACCACAAGCTCCGGGCCGCTATCACCATCCCTGACCACCTCCACCAGCCCCTGGCCACCACCACCAATCCAGGCCACCACCACCAGCTCCAGGCCACCAGCAATATGCCCTGGCCATGGCCACCAATCTCTGGGCACGCAATGCCACGAGGCCACCCACCCCTGTGACCCCACAGCCCCGTTGTCCCCTGCCCCACGTCCCCAGGTCCCACATCACCCTCTCTACGTGCCCACCACCCTACACCCCACGTCCCAGTTCTCCTGCGCCCAACATCCTCCTGGCCCTATGTGTCCCCGTGTCCCCACGTCCCCGTGGCCCCTGTCCCCGTGTCCCCCACACACCGATGTGGCGGTTGGGCAGCCGCTTGAGCAGGCAGGGCTCCTCGTTGCCCGACGGCGCCCGGATGCTGGCCGTCAGCAGGCTCAGGTCCGTCTCCGTGATCTTCAGCGAGACGTCCGTCGAGGTGCCCACGTTGAGTTGGGACGTCCGCATGGAGTCGTCCCCTATGGAGATGTCATCAGCGGGGGCCGAGGGGATGGCAGCCCGAGGTGGGCAGGGGGTCTCCAGGGGTGGGGATGGATGGGGTCCCCATGGCCAAGTGGACAGGGTCCCCAGGGCCGAGGGGACGGGGTCCCCATAGAGGTGTGAATAGGGTCCTCAAGGCCATGTGACAGTGTCCCCATGGCCATGTGATGGGGTCCCCAAGGCCCCACGAGGTCCCCATGGCCATGTGATGGGGTTCCCAAAGACTCAAGAGGTCCCCATGGCCATGTGATGGGGTCCCCAAGGCCCCACGAGGTCCCCATGGCCATGTGATGGGGTTCCCAAAGACTCAAGAGGTCCCCATGGCCATGTGATGGGGTCCCCAAGGCCCCACGAGGTCCCCATGGCCATGTGATGGGGTCCCCAAGGTCCCCATGGCCATGTGATGGGGTCCTGGTGGCCAGGGATGGACAAGGGACCCCAAGGCTGTGCGATGGGTTCCCAGTGGCCACCAAGGTGTCCCCATGACCACCCAGGTGCCCCCATGGCCCTGTGGAGGCCCCAAGGACCTCGGTGGCATCCCCCAGCCCGGGGGTCCCGCCTCACCGGTGATCTTGGCGGTGAAGGGGCTGCCCGGGATGTGCTTGTCGTCGAAGCGGACGATGATGTTGTAGTCCCCGGGGGCGGTGGGCAGGTAGGACACGGTGCAGGTCCCGTCCTTGTTATCCTGGCAGGTGATCTCCGCCTTGGAGGGACCCTCCACCGCCAACGAGAGCCCACCTGAGGGGGCCACAGGGTGGGCGTCAGGAGCCGTTGGGGGTCTGCAGCCCCCCCCGAGCCGCCGGCGCCCGCCTTGGCCACCACTCACCCTCCCCGGCATCCTTGGTGACGATGGTGAAGGTGCAGGGCTTGTTGACCATGCCGTGGCTCAGCCCCGGCCCGTAGGCGCTGACGTGCCGGGGGTTGATGGCGTCCACGTAGAACTGGAGGGGACTCCCTGGGGACACGGGGGGATGGCGGTCAGGGACCCCCGCCACGGGGACGCCCCACAAAATGGCGGGCTGCTCAACCCACGGGCGCCCAACCAGGCGGCGTCAGCCTTGCTCAACGCCCTCCCAGTGCCTCCCAGTGCCTCCCAGTGCCCGCCGCGGTCTCACCGGGGATGTGGTTGCCGTCGTAGCGGATGTCCATCTCGTGCAGCCCCTTCTCGGTGGGGGCGTAGCGCACCGTCACCGTCCCGTCCTTGTTGTCGGTGATGTTGGGGCGCGCCGTCTTCCCCGAGGGCATCCGCACCTCCCCTGCGGCACCGGGGACGGGGCGGGGGTTGGTTCCACCGCGCCCCACGGCGCCCCACGGCCTGCCCCACGTGGTGCACCCCATAACCAGGCACCCCGCGCCCCGCGGCCTGGCCCGTGCCCCCCCCCAAATCCCGCCCCCCCACCCCATACCTGTGATCTCGCCCTTCTGCACGGTGAAGGGGATGACGAGGTTGAAGGGCCGGAGGTTCTCAGCGGTGGCCGGGGGCTCCTCCGTGGCCTGACGCCGTGGGGCAGAGAGGGGGTGTAAGAACCCCAGCCCCACGGTGACCGTCACCATCTCCCAACCCCATGGCCCCCAACTCAGACCCACGGCGCCCACCGTGGTCTCCCAACCCCATGGCGTCCACCATGGCCCCAGCTCAGACCCACGGCGCCCACCGTGGTCTCCCAACCCCATGGCGTCCACCATGGCCCCAGCTCAGACCCACGGTGCCCACCGTGGTCTCCCCCCCCCCCGCACCCCCTGCCACCCACCAGGACGTGGAAGGGGCTGTTGGGGACGTGCTCCCCGCCGAAGCGGATGGTGATGACGTATTTCCCGGGCTCGGGGGCGGTGTAGTAGATGTCGAAGGTGCCGTCGTGGTTCTCCACCACGTCCACGTCCAGCTCGGCCCCGTCGGGGGTCGACACCTTGCAGGTGACCTTCCCCTGGCCGGCCGCCTTGGCGTCCACCGTGATCACCGTCTCCTCCCCGATCTGGATGGTGGGACCCAAGCAGGCACCTGCGGGAGATTGAAAATGGTCACGGTCATGGGGACCCCCAACTCAGCCCCCCAACTCCCCCCCACCCCCCATCCCGGCCCCCCCGGCCCCCCGGCGCCACTTACCCAGTCCGTGGCCCCCAATGGATACTGCAAAGAGAGACCAGGGAAAAGCACATAAGAAAGGAGAGGGGGCAGGGTTGGGGGGCTCCGGGGGGCTCCGGGGGGCTCCGGGGGGCCAGCGCGTCCTGCTCTGCTCTGGGGGCACCCGCTCACCCCCACTGCGCCGTGGGGCAGGGGTGGGGGGGCAGTGGTGGGGTGGGGGGTGCTGGGGGGCAGCGGTGGGGTGGGGGTGCTGGGGGGCAGCGGTGGGGTGGGGGGAAGTGGTGGCGTAAGGTGGCGATGCTGGGGGGCAGCAGTGGGGCAGATGGGGGTGCTGGGTCGGGCAGCAGCTATGGGGCAGGGGGTGGGGAGGGGGCAGCCATGGGGTGGCATGGGGCAAGGCAGGGGTGCCTGGGGTGGGGTGGGATGCCGTGGGGCAGCACAGGGGTGCTGTGGGGATACCACGGAGCAGCACGGGGATGCTATGGGGCAGCACACGGATGCCGTGGGGCGGTGGGGGGAAACTGTGGGGTGGCAGGGGGCAGTGTGGGGCAGGATGGAGAAGCTGTGGGGCAGCGTAGAAAATCCGTGGGGCAGCAGGGGGAATCCGTGGGGCAGTGAGGGGATGCTGTAGGGCAGCAAGAGACACCATGCGGCAGTGGGGGGATGCTGTGGGGCAGTGAGGGATGCTGTGGGGCAGCGGGGGGATGCCGTGGGGCAGTGAGGGACGCTGTGGGGCAGAGTGGAGATGCCATGGGGCAGCAAGGAATGCCATGGGGCAGCGAGGGATGCCGTGGGGCAGCGGGGGGATGCCATGGGGCAGCGGGGGGATGCCGTGGAGCAGCGAGAGATGCCGTGGAGCAGCGAGAGATGCCGTGGGGCAGCGGGGGGATGCCGTGGAGCAGCGAGGGATGCCGTGGGGCAGCGGGGGGATGCCATGGGGCAGCGGGGGGATGCCGTGGAGCAGCGAGGGATGCCGTGGGGCAGCAAGAGATGCCGTGGGACAGCAGGGGGATGCCGTGGGGCAGCGAGGGATGCCACAGGGCAGCGGGGGGATGCCACGGGGCAGCGGGGGGACGCCGTGGGGCAGCGAGGGGTGCCGTGGGGCAGGGCCCACCTGTGACGAGGCACTTGCTGGCGTCGCCGGCGGGCACGGCGTGGATGCGGAAGGGGGAGCAGGGGATCTCGTCCCCCCCGTACTTGATGGTGATGGTGTAGCGCCCCGGCAGGTCGGGGACGTAGGAGACCGTGTAGGTGCCGTCCCCGTTGTCCCGGATCGCCGCCTTCTTGGGCTGCCCCTCGGGGTCCTGCGGGCACCACCTGGCTCAGCACCCCACGGCGCCGGTGCCAGCGTGGCATCCATGCACCCTGTGGGGCTCAGCACCCCATGGAATGGGTGCCAGGGCAGTACAGGTACAACCTACAGGGCTCAGTGCCCCATAGTATGGGTGCCAGGACACCGTATGGGTCCCAGCACCCCATGGCGTTGGTGCCAGGGTACCATATGGGTCCCAGCAACCCATGGCGTGGGTGCCAGGACACCGTATGGGTCCCAGCACCCCATGGCGTGGGTGCCAGGGCACCATATGGGTCTCAGCACCCCATGGCATGGATGCCAGGACACCGTATGGGTCTCAGCACCCCATGGCGCAGGCACCAGGACACCATATGGGTCTCAGCACCCCATGGCATGGACGCCAGGACACCGTATGGGTCTCAGCACCCCATGGCGCAGGCGCCAGGACACCGTATGGGTCTCATCACCCCATGGCGTGGGTGCCAGGGCACCATATGGGTCTCAGCACCCCATGGCATGGACGCCAGGACACCGTATGGGTCTCAGCACCCCATGGCGCAGGCGCCAGGACACCGTATGGGTCTCATCACCCCATGGCGTGGGTGCCAGGGCACCATATGGGTCTCAGCACCCCATGGCACAGGCGCCAGGGCACCATATGGGTCTCATCACGCCATGGCGTGGGTGCCAGGACACCGTATGGGGCTCATCACCCCATGGCACCGGCGCCAGGGCACCGTATGGGGCTCAGCCCCCCGGCGCATGCCCGCGCCCCTCGGGTGCTCACCAGGATCTGGACGGTGAGCAGCCCCTCGCCGGCGTCGCGGGCGTCGATGGTGAACTCGACGGGCAGGCTGGCGGGGATGCCGCTGGCGCTCAGCCCCGGCCCGCTGGCGCGCACCTTGCTGGCGTCGTGGGCGGGCAGCACCTTGATCTTGAAGGGGCTGTGGGCGGGCGATGGGGGTCAGCGGGGCGCCGGGACCCCCGGCTGGGGCCCCGTGTCCCCCCCCACGGGCGACGCCCTCACCTGCGCGGCACCTCCTGGTCGGCGTACTTGACGGCCACGGTGTAGGGCCCGTCGGTGGCCGGCGTGTAGTTGACCTTGTGGGTGCCGTCGCCGTTGTCACGGACCTCGACCGGCTCCGCCAGACCTGCGGGCAGCGGCCGTCAGTGGGGCGGGGTGATCCGTGGGGCAGGGTGACCCGTGGGGTAAAGCGTCCCATGGGGGCAGGGTGCCCTGTGGGGCAGGACATCCCTGGGCGGGACACTCTATGGGGCAGGAGACCCTATGGGGCAGGGCATCCATGGGGCAGGACACTCTGTGGGGCAGAACACCCTATGGGGCAGGGCAACCCATGGAGCAGGACATCCGATGGAGCATGGGATCTATGGGGGAGGACACCCTATGGAGCAGGACAATCCTTGGGGCAGGACACCCTACGGAGCAGGACATCCATGGGGCAGGCCACCCCATGGGGCAGAGCACTCCATAGAGAAGGACATGCCATGGGGCAGGACACCCTATGGAGCATGGGATCTATGGGGCAGGACACCCTATGGAGCAGGACACCCTATGGAGCATGGGATCTATGGGGCAGGACGCCCTACGGAGCATGACACCCTATGGAGCATGGGATCTATGGGGCAGGACACCCTACGAAGCAGGAAATCCATGGGGCAGGCCACCCCATGGGGCAGAACATCCCAGGGCAAGACAAGCCCATGGGTTGGAGCACCCCATAGAGGAGGACACCCCATGGACACGGCCCCCCCTCCGCGCCCCCACCTCCATCTGCGCCCCCCACGTACCGGAGGGTCCCAGCAGCGTGACCTCGAGGGGCGCCAGCCCCGCCGCACTGCAGTCCACGGTGAAGGTCTGGGGGACGCGGGCCCTCACGCTGGGGCCCAGCCCCGGCCCCGAGCACTTCACCTTGCTGGGGTCCACCACGTCCTTCACCGGCACCCGGAAGGGGCTCCCTGCGGCACCGGGTGGGGGTCAGGGTGGCCGTGGGGTCAACGTGGGCGTGGGCACAGCATGGGGACAGTGTGGCCGTGGGGTCAGTGGGTCAACATGGCCATTGGGTCAGTGTGGCCATGGGGTCAACATGGCCATGGAGTCAACATGGCCATAGGGTCAACATGGGCATGGGGACAGTGTGGCCATGGGGTCAACGTGGGCATTGGGTCAGCATGGGCATGGCATCAACACGGGCATGGGGACAGTGTGGCCATGGGGTCAGTGTGGCCATGGGGTCAACATGGCCATGGGGTCAACATGGGCATGGGGACAGTGTGGCCATGGGGTCAGTGTGGCCATGGGGTCAACATGGCCATGGGGTCAACATGGGCATGGGGACAGTGTGGCCATGGGGTCAGTGTGGCCATGGAGTCAACGTGGCCATGGGGTCAACATGGGCATGGGGACAGTGTGGCCACGGGGTCAGTGTGGCCATGGAGTCAACATGGCCATGGGGTCAACATGGGCATGGGGACAGCGTGGCCATGGGGTCAGTGTGGCCATGGGGTCAACGTGGCCATGGGGTCAACGTGGCCATGGGGGACACCAAGGCCATGGCCATGGGGATGACACAGGCACGAGATCAATGTGGCCATGGGGTCAACATGGCCATGGGGTCAGTGTGGCCATGGGTCAACATGGCCATGGGGGTCAACGTGGCCATGGGGGACACCAAGGCCATGGCCATGGGGGTGACACAGGCACGAGATCAATGTGGCCATGGGGTCAACATGGCCATGGGGTCAGTGTGGCCATGGGTCAACATGGCCATGGGGGTCAACGTGGCCATGGGGGACACCAAGGCCATGGCCGTGGGGCCAGCCCATGGGTGGGGTCAGCGTGGCCGTGGGGCCATCACGGGCTGGCCATGGGGCCAACACAGCCATGGGGTCACCGCAGGGTTGGCTGTGGGGTCAGCACAAGCCCCGCCACCCACCCTCACCCAGGAACCCCCCTCCAACCCACGGCCGCCCCGGAGGGTCCCGCAGCCCCCCCCGCTCCCCCCGGCTGCGCCCCACGCACCGGGGATGGGGTGGCCACCGAAGGTGATGTTGACGTCGTAGTCCCCGGGCGTGAAGGGGATGTACTCCACCGTGCAGCTCCCGTCCTTATTGTCCTTGCAGGACATCTTGGCCTCGGAGGGGCCCTCGATGGCCAGGCCCAGCCCCCCGGTGCCCGCACCCCTGGGGACAGGCCACGCCTCAGGGACGCTGCCGGGGGTGGCCCGGCGTTTGGGGTGGCGGGGGTGGCACGGCCACGGCGCGTGCCGGAGAGGGGAACGTCCATGGTGGGGTGATGGGAGGTGGCACCACCGCGGCGGGCAGGCAGAGGTGCCACGCTGGTGGCACAGGGCTGGAGGTGGCACCTCGGTGGCTGGAGGTGCCATGTTGGGGGCTGGAGGTGCCACGTTGGTGGCACAGGGCTGGAGGTGGCACCTCGGTGGCTGGAGGCGCCACGTTGGGGGATGGACGTGCCATGTTGGTGGCTGGAGGTGCCACGTTGGTGGCACAGGGCTGGAGGTGGCACCTCGGTGGCTGGAGGCGCCACGTTGGGGGATGGAGGTGCCATGTTGGTGGCTGGAGGTGCCACGTTGGCGGCACGGGGCTGGAGGTGCCACCTCGGTGGCTGGACGTGCCACGCTGGTGGAACAGGGCTGGAGGTGCCATGTTGGTGGCTGGAGGTGCCACGTTGGCGGCACAGGGCTGGAGGTGCCACCTCGGTGGCTGGAGGTGTCACGCTGGTGGCACGGGGCTGGAGGTGCCACCTCGGTGGCTGGAGGTGCCACGCTGGTGGAACAGGGCTGGAGGTGCCATGTTGGTGGCTGGAGGTGCCACGTTGGCGGCACAGGGCTGGAGGTGCCACCTCGGTGGCTGGAGGTGTCACGCTGGTGGCACGGGGCTGGAGGTGCCACCTCCATGGTGGAGTGTCCAGAAGTGCCGCGATGGCAGCAGATGGAGGGAGGTGGCACCTCCGTGGCAGTGGGGTGGAGGTGCCACGCTGGTGGCAGGGGGGCGAAGGTGGCACATTGATGGCAGGGGGACAAAGATGCCACAGTGGTGGCAAGTGGATGGAGGTGGCACATCTAATGTACGAGGATGGACGTGGCATCTCCACGGCAGGGGACGGAGGTGCCACATCCAATGGAATAGGACAGAGGTGGCACCTCCATGGAAGAGGGTGGAGGCGACAGGTTGGTGGCAGGGGATGGAGGTGGCACCTCCATGGCAGGGGATGGAGTTGGTGGCTTGGTGGCACGGGAAGGAGGTGGCACCTCCATGGAAGAGGGTGGAGGCGACAGGTTGGTGGCAGGGGATGGAGGTGGCACCTCCATGGCAGGGGACGGAGGTGGCGGGTCGGTGGCAGGGCCGGGGTCCCGGAGCCCACCTGGTCTCCACGGTGAAGCGGTTGGCTTTGCCGACGAGGCCGCCCTCCAGGCCGGGCCCGTGCGCCCGCACGCGGCTGGGGTCGCAGCCCTCCGTCACCCCGACGCGGAAGGGGCTCTTGGGGACGGCCACCTCGTCGTAGGTCACCTCCACCCGGTGCACGCCTGGGGACGCGGGGACACGCTGTCACCCCCCCCGCCGTGGGGTTTGGGGGGGTCTTGGGGGTTTGGGGGTCCCTGCTTGGAGTTTTGGGGGGGTCTCAGGGGATCTGGGGGGTCCCTTGGTGGGGTTTTGGGGTCCCTTAGGGGGTTTGGGGGTCCCTTATTGGAGTTTGGGGGGGGGGCTTGAGGGTCCCTGGGTGCAGTTTGGGGAGGTCACAGGAAGCTTGGGGGTCCCTGGTTGGGTTTTGGGGGGGTCTCAGGGGATTGGGGGGTCCCTTGGTGGGGTTTTGGGGTCCCTTGGGGGTTTGGGGGGGGGCTTGAGGGTCCCTGGGTGCAGTTTGGGGGGGTCACAGGAGGTTTGGGGGTCCCTGGTTGGGTTTTGGAGAGCTCTCAGGGGGGTCTCAGGGGGTTTGGGGGTCCCTTGGTGGGGTTTTGGGGTCCCTTATTGGAGTTTTGGGGGGGGCTTGAGGGTCCCTGGGTGCAGTTTGGGGGGGTCACAGGAGGTTTGGGGGTCCCGGACTGGGGCAACCGCGGGGTCCCTGTTTACGGGGGGGGGGTTGGAGGGGCTCCCCACTGGGAGGCGGTTTGGGGGGTCCCTGGGGCGGGGGTCTCGGGGTCCCTCACCGTCCTCGTAGGGGGTGTACTCCACGCGGTAGGTGCCATCGCCGTGGTCGGTGACGAAGGTGTCGGTCTTGGCGCCGGAGGGGTTCAGCACCCGGGCCTTGACGTGGGGCCCCCCCGTCTTGGTGAGCGCCCGCGCGTCCACCGTGAAGTCGGTGCCCACCTCCCGCAGCACCCCTGCGGCACGGCACGGCACGGCACCCTCAGCACCGCCGCCGGGGGGGGGCCCTGCCCCACGCGCACCCCCCCAACCGCCACCCCGGACCCACCCGGCGGGGGGGGGCTCCAGCCCCTCCGCCCGCTGCGCCCCACGGCTGCGGGGGAGGGGGTGACGTGGGGGTGCCCCGAGGAACCCTGCGTTAGGGGGGGTGAGGGTGGCCGTGGGGACGGGGGTGGCCGTGGGGAGAAGGTGGCCACGGGGATGGGGTGGCCATGGGGAGAAGGTGGCCATGGGAGGAGGTGGCCATGGGGAGAAGGAAGGTGGCCATGGGGAGAAGGTGGCCATGGGGAGGAGGTGGCCATGGGGAGAAGGAAGGTGGCCATGGGGAGGAGGTGGCCATGGGGAGAAGGTGGCCATAGGGATGGGGTGGCCATGGGGAGGAGGTGGCCATGGGGAGAAGGTGGCCATGGAGAGGAGGTAGCCAGGGGAGGAGGTGGCCATGGGGATGGGTTGGTCATGGGGGTGAAGGTGGCCACAGGGAGGAGGTGGCCATGGGGAGGAGGTGGCCATGGGGATGGGTTGGTCATGGGGGTGAAGGTGGCCACGGGGAGGAGGTGGCCATGGGGAGGAGGTGGCCATGGGGAGGAGGTGACCATGGGGAGGAGGTGGCCATGGGGATGGGTTGGTCATGGGGGTGAAGGTGGCCACAGGGAGGAGGTGGCCATGGGGAGGAGGTGACCATGGGGAGGAGGTGGCCATGGGGATGGGTTGGTCATGGGGGTGAAGGTGGCCACGGGGAGGAGGTGGCCATGGGGAGGAGGTGACCATGGGAGGAGGTGGCCATAGGAGGAGGTGGCCATGGGGATGGGTTGGTCATGGGGATGAAGGTGACCATGGGAGGAGGTGGCCATGGGGATGAAGGTGGCCATGGGGAGGAGGTGGCCATGGCAGGAGGTGGCCATGGGGATGGGTTGGTCATAGGGATGACGGTGGCCCTGGGAGGAGGTGGCCATGGGGATGAAGGTGGCCATGGGAGGAGGTGGCCATGGCAGGAGGTGGCCATGGGGATGGGTTGGTCATGGGGATGAAGGTGGCCCTGGGAGGAGATGACGCCGTCCCTGGGGACGGGGTGCCCGCGGGGTCGAGGTGCCCCCGGGGCCGGGAGGCGACGCCCCTCGCCCTCACCTCTCGGCTCCACGCCTTTGCCGTAGACCTTGACGCCGCTGGTGTCGACGGCCGGGTCGACGGTGACGCGGACGGGGAACTTGGGGACGGGGTGGCCGCCGTACTTGATGGTGATGGTGTAGGAGCCGGGGCAGGCGGGGGTGTAGGTGATGGCGTAGGTGCCGTCCCGGTTGTTCTGGATGAGCACCTCGGCTTTCACCCCGGCTTCCGAAATGATCTCGATGGTGAGTTCCGCCTCTCCGGCTTTGGAGCAATCCACCATGAAGGTGGCCACCTCCCCGGCTTTACCGCGTTCCAAACCGGGCCCGCTGGCCGTCACCTTGTTGGGATCGAAGACGGGCGTCACCTCCGCCTTGAAGGGGCTGCCGGGGATGTGCCGGTCGGCGAAGAGGATGTTGATGGCGTACTCGCCGGGCTCGGTGGGCAGGTAGGAGACGGAGCAGGAGCCGTCGCCGTTGTCCTGGCACTCGATCTTGGCCTCGCACGGCCCCTCCACCGTCAGCCCCAGCCCCCCGGTGCCGGCGCCCTTGGTGTCGATGGTGAAGGGGGCCGGGGTGCCCACCCTGCCGCCCTGCAGCCCCGGCCCGTAGGCGCACACCTGCGGGGGGACACGGGCGCGGGTGTCGGGGCGGCGGGGGGCACGTGCGCGTGCGAGGGGACAGGCGGGGGCGGGGGGCTGCGCCGCACGGCTGGGAGGGAGGTAAGTGTGCGAGGCACGGGCGCGACGGCGGGAAGTGTGCAAGGCACGGGCGTGGTGGTGGTAGGTGTGCCGGGCACGGGTGTGATCGTGGCAAGCGTGCAAGGCATGGGCACGATGGTGGTAAGCGTGCAAGGCACGGGCATGGTGGTGGTAGGTGTGCAAGGCACAGGCGTGATGGTGGTAAGTGTGCAAAGCATGGGTGTGACATGGTAAGTGTGCAAGGCACGGGCGTGGTGGTGGTAGGTGTGCAAGGCACAGGTGCGATTGTGGCAAGCGTGCAAGGCACGGGCATGATGGTGGTAAGTGTGCAAGGCATGGGTGTGATCGTGGCAAGTGTGCAAGGCACAGGCACGATGGCAGTAAGTGTGCAAGGTACAGGCATGCCAATGGTAAGCATGCAAGGCGTGGGAACGTCAGTGGTAAGTGTGCAAGGCACGGGGGTGATGGTGGTAAGTGTGCGAGGCACAGGCACGATGGTGGTAAGTGTGCAAAGCATGGGAATGTCGGTGGTAAGTGTGCAAGGCATGGGTGTGATCGCGGCAAGCGTGCAAGGCATGGGCACGATGGTGGTAAGTGTGCAAGGCATGGGCATGCCAATGGTAAGCGTGCAAGGCATGGGTGTGATTGCGGCAAGCGTGCAAGGCATGGGCACGATGGCAGTAAGCGTGCAAGGCACAGGAGTGATGTGGTAAGCGTGCAAGGCATGGACATGCCAATGGTAAGTGTGCAAGGCATGGGAATGTCAGTGCTAAGTGTGCAAGGCACAGGTGTGATGGTGGCAAGCGTGCAAAGCACGAGCACGGCAGTGTTAAGCGTGCAGTTGCACCCGCAGCGCGGCTGTGACCGGCATGGGTCGGTGCTCGCTGTGCGGGCGTGCGAGTGGGGCGCGTGCAAGCAGCATGCAAGCGGGGGTGAGTGTGCAAGGAGCAGCCCGTGTGCGCACACCCAGCTGGCACGTGTGAGCAGGGAGCGTGCGATCGGTGTGCATGCCGGGAAGGCGCCTGTGAGCAGCGTGGGCGTGCAACGGCACATGTGGGCGTGCATGGAGCCCGCACGGAGAGCGTGGGTGTGCAACGGCATGCGTGGGCAGGGTACGTGTGCAAGGAGCACGCTCAGACAGTGTGGGCGTGCAACAACATGTGCGGGTAGAATGGTTGTGCAAGGAGCAAGTATGGGAAGCGTGGGTGTGCAACAGCATGCTCAGGCAGCGTGGGCGTGCAAGGAGCGTGCACGGAGAGTGTGGGTGTCAAAGGAGTGTGCACGGAAGCGTGGGCGTGCAAGGAGCATGCACAGAGAGCATGGGCATGCAAGGAGTGTGCATGGAAGTGTGGGTGTGCAAGGAGAGCGTGGGCGTGCAAGAAGCATGCATGGGCAGTGTGGGTGTGCAAGAAGCGTGCAAAGAGAGCGTGGGCGTGCAAGGAGCGTGCACAGAAGTGTGGGCGTGCAAGGAGAGCGTGGGCGTGCAAGGAGCGTGCTCGGGCAGCGCGGGCGCGATCCATCCCCGTGCCACGCGCCTCCGGCGCACGAGCCCACGCGTGTGCGAGGTGGCGCGTGCCCACCCGCAGGCGGGGCGTGGCGGGGCGTGGCGTGGCGGGGCGTGGCGGGGCGGGGCGGGGCGTGGCGGGGCTCACCTTGGCGGGGTCGGGGGGCAGCAGGGCCTCCACGGGGAAGGGGCTGCCGGGGACGGGGTGCCCGTCGTAGGTGACCTCGACGCGGTAGGGCCCCTCCTCGGGGGGGGTGAAGGCGACGGGGTGGGGGCCGCCGGGCGGGGCGGGGCCCACGTGGCAGGGGAGGGGCCGCCGGGCGGGGCCGCTGACCTTGACCTCCAGCCTGCCCTGCCCCCCCGCCCCCTGCGCCTCCACCGAGAACTCCTGCGGCCGCCCCACCTCCGCCTCTGGGGGGACACGGGGGCAGCGGGGTCGGGGGGGGGCCCGCAGGGCCCTGTCCCCACCCAAGGGTGCCCCCCCCCAGCCAAGGGCGCCCCACCCATTCTGCGCCCTCCACCCAAGGGTGCCCCCACCCCATTCTATGCCCCCCCTAAGGGTGCCCCCTCCACCCAAGGGTGCCCCCTCCATTCTACACCCCCCCACCCAAGGGTGCTCCCCACCCAAGGATTCCCCCTCCATTCTACACCCCCCACCCAAGGGTGCTCCCCGCCCAAGGGTGTCCCCCCCCATTCTACACCCCCCACCCAAGGGTGCCCCCCGCCCAAGGGTGCCCCCTCCATTCTACACCCCCCACCCAAGGGTGCTCCCCACCCAAGGGTGTCCCCACCCAAGGGTGTCCCCCCCATTCTACACCCGCCACCCAAGGGTGTTCCCCACCCAAGGGTGTCCCCCCCATTCTACACCCGCCACCCAAGGGTGCTCCCCACCCCTGGGTGCCCCCCCATTCTACACTCCCCACCCAAGGGTGCCCCCCACCCAAGGGTGCCCCCCGCCCATTCTACGGCCCCACCCAAGGGTGCCCCCGCCCCTGGGTGCCCCCCACTCACTGCTGTTGAGCCCCTGCACCTTGACCTTGCCGAGCTGCAGGGGGGGGGCCACGGTGACGGGGAAGGGGCTCCGGGGGATCTGGTCCCCCCCGTAGGTGACCACCACGGCCAGGGGACCCTGCGGGGGCACCCCCCACCTTAGGGTGCTGCGGGGGGGGGAGGGACCCCCCAAACCCGCACCCACCGGGGGGGGGACAGAGAGAGGGTGCTACGGGGCTGAGGGGGTGCTGGGGGGGTGGGGGGCAACCATGGGGGGGGACCTGGGGGTGCGTGGCGGTGGGTAGGAGCTGGGGTCACCCATGGGTGCTCGGGAGGAGGATGGGGTGTACCTGGGGGTGCCCCCAGGTCTTGGGGTACCCCTAGGGGTCAGGGTGCCCCCCCAGGGTCAGGGTATCCCTCCCAGGGTTCGGGGTGCCCCCTGTAGGGTCAGGGTGCCCCCCCAGGGTCAGGGTGCCCCCCCAGGATCAGGGTGCCCCCTTAGTGTTTGGGGTGTCCCTAGGGGTCAGGGTGCCCCCCCAGGGTCAGGGTATCCCTCCCAGGGTTCAGGGTGCCCCCCCAGGGTCAGGGTGCACCCCCCAGGGTCAGGGTGCCCCCTTAGTGTTTGGGGTGTCCCTAGGGGTCAGGGTGCCCCCCCCAGGGTCAGGGTGCCCCCCCAGGTTTCGGGGTGCCCCCCCATGTCTCAGGGTGTCCCCCCCCAGGATCAGGGTGCCCCCTTAGTGCTTGGGGTGTCCCTAGGGGTCAGGGTGCCCCCCCCGGTTTTGGGGTGCCCCCCCATGTCTCAGGGTGCCCCCCCCAGGATCAAGGTGCCCCCTTAGTGTTTGGGGTGTCCCGAGGGGTCAGGGTGCCCCCCCCAGATTTTGGGGTGCCCCCCCAGGGTCAGGGTGCCCCCCCCATGTCTCAGGGTGCCCCGCCAGGGTCAGGGTGCCCCCCCCCAGGATCAGGGTGCCCCCTTAGTGTTTGGGGTGTCCCTAGGGGTCAGGGTGCCCCCCCCAGATTTTGGGGTGCCCCCCCAGGGTCAGGGTGCCCCCCCCCATGTCTCAGGGTGCCCCGCCAGGGTCAGGGTGCCCCCCCCCAGGATCAGGGTGCCCCCTTAGTGTTTGGGGTGTCCCTAGGGGTCAGGGTGCCCCCCCCAGATTTTGGGGTGCCCCCCCAGGGTCAGGGTGCCCCCCCCATGTCTCAGGGTGCCCCGCCAGGGTCAGGGTGCCCCCCCCCAGGATCAGGGTGCCCCCTTAGTGTTTGGGGTGTCCCTAGGGGTCAGGGTGCCCCCCCCGGTTCCGGGGTGCCCCCCCATGTCTCAGGGTGTCCCCCCCAGGATCAGGGTGCCCCCTTAGTGTTTGGGGTGTCCCTAGGGGTCAGGGTGCCCCCCCCGGTTCCGGGGTGCCCCCCCGGGGTCAGGGTGCCCCCCCACGTGTGGGTGCCCACCTGCTGCAGCGCCGTGTACTTGACGGTGTAGGAGTAGTCGTGGTTGTCGATGACCTCGGAGTCGCGCACGGCCGGGCCCTGCCCCGCGCCCCCGAACTGCACGTCCAGGGGGGCTTTGCCGGCCCCCTTCGTCTGCACCGTGAAGTGGGTGGGCTTCCCCACCTCCACCCCTGCGCCGCACCGTCAGCGCCCGCCGCCGCGCCTGCCCCACGGCACCCGGCCCCACGGCACCCACGGCACCCACAGCACCCATGGCCCCACGGCACCCGGCCCCACGGCACCCACGGCACCCACAGCACCCACGGCACCACGGCACCCAAAGCGCCCACGGCACCACGGCACCCACGGCACCCATGGCCCCACGGCACCCACAGCACCCTGCCCCACAGCACCCACAGCCCCACGGCACCCACAGCACCCACAGCCCCACGGCACCCACGGCACCACGGCACCCAAAGCGCCCACAGCCCCACAGCACCCACAGCCCCAAGGCACCCACGGCCCCACGGCACCCACGGCACCCTGCCCTACGGCACCCACAGCCCCATGGCACCCACGGCACCCACAGCACCCAAAGCGCCCACAGCCCCACGGCACCCACGGCCCTACGGCACCCACGGCCCCATGGCACCCACAGCCCCACGGCACCCACGGCACCCACGGCACCCACAGCACCCAAAGCGCCCACAGCCCCACGGCACCCACAGCCCCACGGCACCCACGGCACCCACAGCACCCACGGCACCCACAGCACCCATGGCTCCCACAGCACCCTGCCCCACGGCACCCACAGCCCCCACAGCACCCACAGCCCCCACAGCACCCACAGCACCACGGCACCCAAAGCGCCCACAGCCCCACGGCACCCACAGCCCCATGGCACCCACGGCCCCATGGCACCCACAGCACCCTGCCCCACGGCACCCTGCCCCACGGCACCCACGGCACCACGGCACCCACGGCACCCACGGCCCCACGGCACCCACGGCACCCTGCCCCACGGCACCCATGGCCCCACGGCACCCACAGCACCCACAGCCCTACAGCACCCATGGCACCACGGCACCCACGGCCCTACGGCACCCACAGCACCCACGGCACCCTGCCCCACGGCACCCATGGCACCCTGCCCCACGGCACCCACAGCCCCACGGCACCCACATCACCCATGGCACCCACAGCCCCACAGCACCCTGCCCCACGGCACCCACGGCACCCACAGCCCCACAGCACCCACAGCACCCAGGATCTCTGCCCCCCAGCACCCACCCCCGCTCCCCCCACCGCACCCCGCCCCACAGCACCCTGTCCCCCCGCGTCCGCGTCCCCTCACCCGTCCGGCTGAGCCCGGGTCCCTCCGCCTTGACCTTGCTGGCGTCGTGCGACGGCTCCACCTTGATGCGGAAGGGGCTGCTGGGGATCTCCTGCGGAGAGACGCGGTGACACGGTGACACGGTGGCACTGCCGGGGGACGGGGACGGACCCCCCGCCCCAGGTGACACCCGGCGTGGGGCAGGAGGGCGGGGTGGGTGCGCGGTACCTGGTTGGCGAAGAGCACCATGATGGTGTAGAGCCCAGCGCCCGGCGGCGTGTACTTCACCGTGAAGGTGTCGTTGTCGTTCTTGATGATGTCAAAGTCGATGTCGGCCTCCAACGGCCCAACCACGCCGGGGGCGCATTTGATCCCGATGCTCACGTCCCCTGTGAGGTGTCCCCAAGTGTCACCTCTGGGGTGGCACTGAGGGATGGGGTGGGACCGGGGACATTGCGAAGGACCAGGGACATTGGGAGGGACCAAGGACGTTGGGAAGGACCAGGGACATTGGAATGGACCAAAGACATCAGGATGGACCAAGGATGTTGGGATGGACCAGGGATGCTGGGATGGACCAAGGATGTTGGGATGGACCAGGGACATTGGGAGGGACCAAGGACGTTGGGATGGACCAAGGACGTTGGGATGGACCAAGGACGTTGGGATGGACCAAGGACGCTGGGAAGGACCAAGGATGTTGGGATGGACCAAAGAGGTTGGGATGGACCAAGGACGTTGCGATGATGGATGATGGATGAGGGACACAGGGATGCCAGACCAGGACCAGGGGACGCAGGACACGGGTGTTGTGCCCACAGAGGGGTCCCCGTGGGTGCTGGGTGCCCCCACCCGCGGTAGGTACCCACCCTGCCCGGCCTCGCTGCAGTCAACGGTGAAGTAGGTGGGCTCGTTGGCCTTCAGCCCCGTCTTCTCCACGCCCGGCCCGTAGACCTTCACCCTGCCGGGGTGGCTGCCCTCGCCCACATTCACCTGCGGGCACCGGGAGCGTCACCCATGGGCACTCACGGTGCCGCGACCCCCTTCCTTCTGCCTGGCACCCCAACACCCTGTGCCCCATCGCCAGCACCCTTCTCCCCGTGCCGGGCACCCATGTACCAGGCACCCCACGCCCAGCGCCTCATCCCTGGGGCTGGCACCCCGGGCTCCTGGCACCCATCTACCATGGACCCCCCCCAGCACCCTTGTCGTGGGCCCTGGCACCCCACGGACCCCTCCAGCACCCTTGGCTTTCGGCCTGGCACCCCACGCACCATGCACCCTATCACCCTGCCTCGCACCCCATGGGTCTGGGACCCCCCCAACCCTACCACTGGCACCCCAGCACCCTACATGCCCAGCACCCCATCCCTGCACCCCGTGGGACTCCCATCTCCACACCCAGCACCCCATCCCCATCACCCATAGGACCCCCATCCCCACCCTGGCACCCCGCCCTTCCCCATCACCCATGGGACCCTCATTCCTGTGGCCAGCACCCCACAGGACCCCCATGCCCCCCATCTGGCACCCCAGCACCCTATAGGTCTAGAACCCCCATCTCTACGTCCATCACCCCACGGGACCCCCACCCGGGCACCCCACCCTCATCACCCATGGGACCCTGACATCACCCCACAGGACCCCCATCCCCGCCCCAGGTCTGGGACCCCCGGGCGCCCATGGCACCCACCCGGAAGGGGCTGCGGGGGGTGGTGACACCCCCCCAGGTGACGATGACCGTGTGCTTGATGGCCTTGGTGGGGACGTAGACGCAGCGGTAGGTGCCGTCCCCGTTGTCCTTCACCTTGATGTCGATGGGGAAGCCCTCGGCGTCCTGCGGGCACCCACAGGGGTGAGTGGACCCAACGGCACCCAACGGCACTCAACGGCACCCAATCACACCCAAAGGCACCCAACGGCACCCAATCACACCCAAAGGCACTCAATGGCGCCCAACGGCACTCAGTGGCACCGAACAGCACTCAATGGCACCCAACGGCACCCAATGGCATCCAGCGGCACTCAACAGCACCCAACGGCACTCAGTGGTACCCAACGGCACCCAATGGCACCCAACGGGACTCAACAGCACTCAGTGGCACCCAACGGCACTCAACGGCACCCAATGGCACTCAATGGCACCCAACGGCACCCAAAGGCACTCAACGGCACCCAACGGCACCCAACGGCACCCAACACCGGCACCCTACCTGGGCGTAGAGCTTGAGGGGGCCCTTGCCGGCGCCGCGGGTGTCGATGGTGAACTCTGCCGGGCGGTCCACAATGCAGCCGGTGGGCTCCAGCCCCGGCCCGAAGGCCTTCACCTATGGGTGGGGGTGAGGGTGCGGGGGTGAGGGCGACGCCGGCACCCCCAGCACCCATGGAGGGGGTGGGGGGTGATTCGGGGGGGTGGAGGACGAGGGCGGGGGTGCAAAGATGGGGAGCAGCACCCATGGGTGCGCAGCTGGGCGCGATGGGGTGCAGCAGGGTGCTATGGGGCGTAGCTGGGTGCAATGGGGCACAACGGGGTGCTATGGGGCGCTATGGGGTGCAGCGGGTCGCTATGGGGCGCAGCGGGTCACTGTGGAGCACAGCGGGGCTCTATGGGGCTCTATGGGGCGCTATGGGTCTCTACGGGGCGCAGTGGGTTGCTATGGGGCGCTCTGGGGCACAGCAGGGTGCTGTGGAGCACAGTGGGGCGCTATGGGGCTCTATGGGGCTCTATGGGGTGCAGTGGGGCACTATGGAGCACAGCAGGGTGCTATGGGGCACAGCAGGGCTCTATGGGGCTCTATGGGGCGCAGTGGGGCGCCCTGGGGTGCAGTGGGGCACTATGGGGCGCAGTGGGGCACAGCGGGGCGCAGCGGGGTGCTCTGGGGTGCTATGGGGCACTCTGGGGTACTATGGGGCGCAGCGGGGTGCTATGGGGCACTATGGTGGGGCGCTATGGGGTGCAGCAGGGTGCTATGGGGCGCTCTGGGGCGCTCCGGGGCGCAGTGGGGCGCAGCGGGGTGCTATGGGGCTCCATGGGGCGCTATGGGGTGCAGCGGGGTGCTATGGGGCTCCATGGGGCTCCATGGGGCACTATGGGGCGCTATGGGGCTCCCTGGGGCGCAGCAGCACCTTCTCGGGGCAGGAGTCGGGGGGCGCGGGCAGGATGTGGGCGATGAAGGGACTGTCCTTGATGTCCTCGTCGTCGCACACCACGTGCACGGCGTATTCCCCCGCCTCCGCCGGCCAGTAGCGCACGTCGCACGAGCCGTCGCCCTTGTCGTCGCACTCGATCTTGGCCTGCGACGGGCCCTCGATCGAGAACCCTGGGCGCGGGGACGCGGGATGCCGCCGTCACCCCCCCCGCGGTGACACCCCCCGGCTGTGCCCGCGGCCCCGCTTCACGCCCCCCCCACCGTCCCCACGTCCCCACCACGGCGTCCCCCACCGTCCCCACGTCCCCACATCCCCACCACGGTGCCACCCACCCTGTCCCCACGTCCCCTCCACGGTGGCACCCAGCCTGTCCCCACGTCCCCACGTCCCCACCACGATGTCACCCACCCTGTCCCCATGTCCCCACCATGGTGGCACCCAGCCTGTCCCCACCACAGTGTCCCCCACTCTGTCCCCACGACCCCACGTCCCCACATCCCCACCACGATGCCACCCACTCTGTCCCCACGTCCCCACCACAGTGCCACCCACCCTGTCCCCACCACGGTGTCCCCCACCCTGTCCCCACGTCCCCTCCACGGTGCCACCCAGCCTGTCCCCACGCCCCCATGTCCCCACCACGGTGCCACCCACCATGTCCCCACGTCCCCACCACGGTGTCCCCCACTCTGTCCCCATGTCCCCACCACGATGCCACCCACCCTGTCCCCACCACGGTGTCCCCCACCCTGTCCCCACATCCCCACCACGGTGCCACCCACCCTGTCCCCACGTCCCCACCACAGTGTCCCCCACTCTGTCCCCATGTCCCCACCACGATGCCACCCACCATGTCCCCACATCCCCACCGTGGTGTCCCCCACTCTGTCCCCACGTTCCCACGTCCCCACCACGATGCCACCCACCCTGTCCCCATGTCCCCACCCTGTGCCCCCCACTCCATGCCCGTGTCCCTGCCACGGTGCCACCTGCTCTGTCCCCATGTCCCCACCCTGTGCCCCCCACTCCATGCCCGTGTCCCTGCCACGGTGCCACCTGCTCTGTCCCCATGTCCCCACCCTGTGCCCCCCACCCCATGCCCGTGTCCCTGCCACGGTGCCACCCACCCTGTCCCCATGTCCCCACCACAGTGTCCCCCACTCTGTCCCCACCACGGTGTCCCCCACTCTGTCCCCACGTCCCCACCATGGTGCCACCCAGCTTGTCCCCACGTCCCCACCACAGTGTCCCCCACCACAGTGTCCCCCACCGCCGTGTCCCCACGTCCCCACCACAGTGCCACCCACCCTGTCCCCACGACCCCACCCTGTGCCCCCCACCCCATGCCCGTGTCCCCACCCCGTGCCCCCCACTCCGTCCCCACGTCCCCCCCGCGTGTCCCCGCCGTGTCCCCGCGCCCCCCGTCCCCGCTCACCCAGCGTCCCCACTTCGGTGCCGATGGCCTCCACCACGAAGTCGGCCGAGCGCCCCACGACGCCGCCCTCCAGCCCCGGCCCCCAGGCCCGCACCTTCTGCGACCCCGCCTCGGGGGCCACCTGCACCTCGAAGGGGCTGTGGGGATGCGTCAGCACCGGGGGGCACCCCGCCACCCCCCCAAAATGCGCCTCCCAACCCCCCACCCCCTCCCAAATCCTGGCAGCGCGGGGGGTCCTGGGGTCCCCCTGTGCCGCGGGGGGGAGGGGGGGTCCACAGGGGTGGGTGGGGGTCCCTGGGGTGGGGGGGGTCCCTGGGGGTGGTTGGGGGGTCGCCAGGGGTGGGTGAGGGGGGATCCCCGGGGGTGGGAGGGTCCCTGGGGGTGGGGTCCCCAGGGGTGGTTGGGGGTCCCCAGAAGTGAGTGTGGGGGGGGTCCTCGCGGGTGGGGGGTCCCCAGGGGTGGGGGGGGTCCCTGGGTTTGGGGGGTGCCCAGGGGTGGGTGGGTTCCCCCGGGGTGCAAGGGGGGTCCCCGGGGGTGGGGCGTCCCTGGGGGTGGGGTCCCCAGGGGTGGTTGGGGGTCCCCAGAGGTGAGGGGGGGGGGTCCCCGCGGGTGGGGGGTCCCCAGGGGTGAGTGGGGGGGTCCCCAGGGGTGAGTGAGGGGGGGGGCCTCCAAGTGGGGGGTTCCCAGGGATGGGGGTGGGGCGGTCCCCGGGGGTGGGGTCCCCAGGGGTGGTTGGGGGTCCCCAGGGGTGAGTGATGGGGGGGTCCCCGTGGGTGAGGGGTGGGTTCCCCAGGGCTGGGGTGGTGGGTTCCCAGGGGTGGGGGTGGGGGTTCCCAGGGATGGGGGTGGGGTTACCCAGGGGTGGGGGGGCTCCCAGGGGTGGGTGGGGGGGTTCCCAGGGGTGTGTGGGGTTCCCAGGGGTGGGAGCGGGGGTTCCCAGGGATGGGGGTGGGGGGGTCCCCGGGGGTGGGGTCCCCAGGGTTGGTTGGGGGTCCCCAGGGGTAAGTGAGGGGGGGGGTCCCCGTGGGTGAGGGGTGGGTTTCCCAGGGCTGGGGTGGTGGGTTCCCTGGGGTGGGGGTGGGGATTCCCAGGGGTGGGGGGTCCCAGGGGTGGGGGGTCCCCCTGCGGGGGTCCCGGCTGACCTGCGGGGGATGGCGTAGCCGCCCCAGGTGATGGCCACCTGGTACTTGCCGGGCACCGCCGGGCGATACTCGCACTCGTAGACGCCGTCACCCGCGTCCCGCACCGTCACCGGCTCCTCGGTGCCCTCTGGGGGGGGGGGGGCTCAGATGGGGGGGCCCGATTCCGCCCCCCAACATTTTGCACTCACACACGCCAAGGGGACCCCCCACGGGACCCCCCCCCCCCCCCCCCGCTCTGCCAGGAGGTGGCAGCAGCTGCCCACGCACGAGCCCTTGCACCCATGGCCTTGCACACCCCAACCCTTGCACCCATGGCCTTGCACCCATGCCCTTGCACCCCCCGACCCTTGCACCCATGCCCTTGCACACCCACCTTTCGCATGCACGCCCTTCCTTGCACCCATGCCCTTGCACTCATGTCCTTGCACACCCAGACCCTTGCACACCCACCCTCTGCAAGCCCACCCTTGCTCCCACACCCTTTGCATGCATGCCCTTCCCTGCACCCGTGCCCTTGCACACCCATGTCCTTGCACACCCACCCTCTGCAAGCCCACCCTTTGCACGCACGCCCTTCCCTGCACCCATGCCCTTGCACCCACACCCTTGCACGCCCACCCTTGCCCCCGCGCCCTTTGCATGCACACCCGTGTCCCTGCAGCCTTGCACGCCCCCCCTTGCACGCCCACCCACGCCCCTTTGCACACTCACTGGGTCCCTTGATGAGCACCCGCAGGTCCCCAGTGCCGGCACCCTTGGTGAGCACCCTGAAGTCGGCCACCTCATGCACCCGCACGCCCTTGGGCTGCAGCCCCCGGCCCGTGGCCCGGCACGCCGAGGGGGTGCACGCTGCAGCACGGAGAGGCACCCTCAGCACCCACGGGTGCAGGGGGTGCCGGGCTGGGGTCCCCAGGGAAGGGCTATGGGACACTGCTGGGGACGTGGGGTGGGGGCAGAGGGGTGCCATGGGGACACCCTGGGGACTTAAGGGACACATGGGGACACCCCAGGACTGATGGGTGCCACAGGGACACCCTGGGGACAGAGGGGTGCCGTGGGGACATAAGGGACACATGGGGACACCCCAGGACTGATGGGTGCCACAGGGACGCCCTGGGGACAGAGGGGTGCTGTGGGGACACCCTGGGGACATAAGGGACACATGGGGACACCCCAGGACTGATGGGTGCCACAGGGACACCCTGGGGACAGAGGGGTGCCGTGGGGACATAAGGGACCCACAGGGACACCCCGGGACTGACGGGGACACTGATGGGGTGACTGCGGGCACAGGGGTGCCAGAGGGACACCCTGAGGGGTGTCAGGGTGCCATGGGACAACCCCTGGGGACACAGACACCCAGAGGGGTGCCACGGGGCCACCTGGGGAAGTGGCGGGTGTCACGGGGCCGTCCTGGTCACCGGTGGGTGCCATGGGGACAGGGTGGGGACCCCCGGGGCAGGTCGCACCTTCGGCTACGTTGACAGTGAAGGGGCTCTTGGGGATCTGGGCGCCGGCGTAGGTGACACAGACGGTGTGTGGCCCCTCCAGGACGGGCCGGTAGGTGCAGCGGTAGATGTTGTCCCCTTTGTCCTCCAGCATCACCTCCACCGTGTCCCGCCGGCCCTGGGGGTCCACGATCACCACCCCCACATCGCCCGGGCCGGCTCCTGCCACCGCGAGGACACGGGATCAGTGCCACCAGGCCATCCCATGGCCACGCCACGAGAAGGACACAGCCCCAGAGCCACCCAGCCATGCCATGGCCACGCCACCATGAGAACATGGCACCAGAGCCACCAGGCCACCCCGTGGCCATGCCATCATGAGGATGTGGCACCAGAACCACCCAGCCATACCACAGCTGTGCCACCACGAGAACATGGCACCAGAGCCACCAGGCCACGCCATGGCCACGCCACGAGAAGGACACGGTTCCAGTGTCACCCAGCCATGCCATGGCCGTGCCACCATGAGGACATGGAACCAGAGCCACCAGGCCACCCCATGGCCACGACACCATCAGAACATGGCCTCAGAGCCACGAGGCCATGCCATGATCATGCCACACCTCAGTGTCTCCTGGACACGCCACAGCAAGGACATGAATGACACCAGTGCCACCAGGCCATGGCACAGTGAGGACCTCCCAGGCAAGCCAGGGCAAGGACATGAGCTCAGTGCCACCCGGCCATGTCGTTGCTGGGCCACTACAAGGACATGAGCTCAGTGCCACCAGGCCATGCCATGGCCATGCCACCACGAGGACACAGCCCAAGAGCCACCAGGCCGTGCCAAGGCCATGCCATCATGAGGACATAGACTCAGAGCCACCTGGCCACCCCATGGCCACGCCACCATCAGAACACGGCCTCAGTGCCACCCAGCACCATCACGGCCATGCCACCATAAGGGCACGGCCCCAGAGCCACCCGGCCACCCCATGGCCACGCCACCATGAGAACATGGCACCAGAGCCACCAGGCTACACCATGGCCATGCCACCACAAGGACATGGCCCCAGAGTCACCCAGCACCACCATGGCCATGCCACCACAAGAACACAGCCCCAGAGCCACCTGGCCACGCCACAGCCATGCCACCATGAGGATGTGGCACCAGAACCACAAGGCCACCCCGTGGCCATGCCACCATGAGGACATGGCCCCAGAGCCACCCAGCCATGCCATGGCCACACCACCATGAGGAGATGGCCCCAGAGCCACCAGGCTACACCATGGCCACGCCACCATGAGGACGTGGCCTCAGTGCCACCCAGCACCACCATGGCCATGCCACCATAAGGACACGGCCCCAGAGCCACCTGGCCACCCCATGGCCACACTACCATGAGAACATGGCACCAGAGCCACCAGGCTACACCATGGCCATGCCACCACAAGGACGTGGCCTCAGAGTCACCCAGCACAACCATGGCCATGCCACCACAAGGACACAGCCCCAGAGCCACCTGGCCACGCCACAGCCGTGCCACCATGAGGATGTGGCCTCAGTGCCACCCACCCATGCCACAGCCATGCCACCATGAGGAAGTGGCACCAGAACCACAAGGCCACCCCATGGCCATGGCACCATGAGGATGTGGCCCCAGAGCCACCTGGCCACGCCATGGCCACGCCACCATGAGGATGTGGCCTCAGTGCCACCATGACCATGCCACCATGAGGACACGGCCCCAGAGCCACCCACCCATGCCACAGCCATGCCACCATGAGGAAGTGGCACCAGAGCCACCCAGCACCACCACGACCATGCCGCCACGAGGACATGGCCCCAGAGCCACGTGGCCACACCATGGCCACACCACCATAAGAACATGGCACCAGAGCCACCCGGCCACCCCATGGCCATGCCACCATGAGGACGTGGCACCAGAGCCACCCAGCACCACCATGTCTGTGCCACCACGCGGACACGGCCCCAGAGCCACCTGGCCACACCATGGCCACACCACCATGACAACATGGCACCAGAGCCATGCACCCATGCCACGGCCGTGCCACCATGAGGACGTGGCACCAGTGCCCCCCAGCACCACCGCAGCCACACCCCGGGGGGACCCCGGGGCAGTGACACCCCCCGCCATGTGTGGTGGCCCCAGAGCCCACCTGCGGTGTAGATGTCAAAGTAGGTGGGCTTGTTGGCCACGTTGCCGACGGGCTCGAGGCCGGGCCCGCGCGCCGTCACCTTGCTGGCGTCCCCCAGGGCCATGCCCACGTTGACGCCGAAGGGGCTCTTGTCGATGTTCTGCCCCGCAAACAGCACCGTCACCTGCGGGGACGGGGACGGGGGGGGGGGGGTCAGGGGTGGCCGTGTCCCCCCACCGCCACCCCAGGGGGCACCTCGGTGACGCCCCAACGTGGGGACACCAAGTGGGATACCCCGGGGACCCCCGGTGCAACGTCCTGACGTGGATCCCCCAGCACTGACCCCCCCCAAAGGGACCCCTTATTGCGCCCCCAAAGGGCCCTGACGGGACTCTCCCGGGACCCCCAATTGCCGTGACCCCCCCCCGGGACCCTAATGGGGCTCCCAGGGACCTCTTATTGCCCCCCCCAGGGACCCTGATGGGGCCCCCCAGAGCCCCCCAGTGCAATATCCCGGGGATCCCCGTGTCACCTCCTGGGGACCCTTACGGACCCCCCCAGGGACCCCCAGCACCCCTCTGTGCCCAGCGCCCCCCACCCCTCCTCTCCCCACACCCCAGGAGCAGGGGGGCACACCCGCCCCCCCCCCCGGACACAGGGGTGCTGGGGACGCTCACCTTGTGCAGCCCCCCGACTTTGGGCACGTAGGTGACGCTGTACGTCCGCTTCTTGTCATTGTTGGGGACCACCTTGGCCTGGGGAGGCAGACGTTGGGGGGGAGAACCCCCAAAAACGGAGGGAGGTGACACAGAGCCGGTGAGCCAGGGACGCAGGGGGGTGCTGGGGGGACCCAGGCGTCCGGGTGCCCCCCCCTTACCTCCTCGGTGTGACCCTCGGGGTCCTCGACGTAGACCAGCACCTCGCCCACCCCCGCCTCGAGGGTCTCCACCGTGAACTGCGCCGGCTTCAGCACCACGTTGCCCTGGGGCTCGATGCCTGCAGGATCCCGGGGGTCAGGGTGCCCCCCCAGCACCCCCCGGCACCCCCCGGCAGGCACCCGGACCCTGGCACACCCCCCACCCAGCACCCACAACTTGGGACCTCCAGGTGGAGCTTGGAGGTGGCGGCAGGTCCCTGGGGACCCCCAGGCGTGGAGGGGACCCTGGGGTGTCCCTGGGGGGGGACGCTGGGGGCTAAGGGGGTTCCTGGGGACGGGGGGGGGATCCGGGGGGTCACCCTCATGCCCTGACATCCCATGGCACCCCTGTGCCTGGCCACCGTGTCCCCACATGTCACCCCCCTTGTCCCCTTCCCATGGCACCCCCATGCCTGGCCCCCATGTACCCCAGTGCCCTCCGAGCCCCCCATGCCCCCAGTGTCATCCATGTCCCCCGCGTCCCCCCATGTCCCCTGTGTCCCTCATGTCCCCCGAACCCCCCATGCCCCCAGCATCACCCATGTCCCCCGAGCCCCCATGTCCCCAGCGTCACCCATGTCCCCAAGCCCCCCATGTCCCCAGCGTCACCCATGTCCCCAAGCCTCCCACGCCCCCAGCGTCCCCCAAGCCCCCCATGTCCCCAGCGTCACCCATGTCCCCAAGCCCCCCATGTCCCCAGCGTCCCCAAGCCCCCCATGTCCCCAGCATCACCCATGTCCCCAAGCCCCCCATGTCCCCAGCATCACCCATGTCCCCAAGCCCCCCGTGTCCCCAGCGTCACCCTGCCCCCAGCGTCACCCATGTCCCCAAGCCCCCCATGTCCCCAGCGTCACCCATGTCCCCAAGCCTCCCACGCCCCCAGCGTCCCCCAAGCCCCCCATGTCCCCAGCGTCACCCATGTCCCCAAGCCCCCCATGTCCCCAGCGTCCCCCAAGCCCCCCATGTCCCCAGCGTCCCCCATGTCCCCAAGCCCCCCATGCCCCCAGCGTCACCCATGTCCCCTGAGCCCCCCATGTCCCCCGAGCCCCCCGTACCGGGCCCGTAGGCGCGGGCGCGGGCGGGCTGGGGTTGGCGGGCGCGCAGGGGAGCCCCCGGTTTCAGCTTGGCCTTGGGGAACTGGGAGAGGTACGTCATGACGGAGTGCTCGTCCACGTTGGGGTCCACGATCTCCTCGGGGGCGATCACCTGGGGGGGACGGGGGGGGACACCCCAACGCTCGTCAGACCCTCTTGCCACTCCCCCCCCACAACCCGCGGCTGCCCTGCCCGGGGACCCCTGACATCCTGCACCCCTCTGCCCCCCACCCAGGGCCTCCCCCACGGCCACGGACTCCCCTACACCCCCAGGAACACCCCCATGCCCAGGGTCCCCCCCCCAGGGTCCCCCCCCCAGGGTCCCCCTCTGTAACCCCAGGGTCCCCTCCATGCCCAGGGACCCCCTTACACCCCCAAGGACTCCCCCAGGGACCCCCCTGTACCCCCAGGGTCATCCCCTCCATGCCCGGGGATCCCCTAAACCCCCAGGGACCCCCCCGGGACACCCCTGCACCCCCAGGGACCCCCTTGGGACCCCTCCCACACCTCCACAGACCACCCCATGCCCAGGGACCCCCTAAACCCCCAGGGACACCCCCCCATGCCCAGGGACCCAAACATACACCTCCAGGGACCCCCCTCATGCCCAGGGACCCCCCCCAGGGACCCCCCCATGCCCAGAGACCCCCTAAACCCCAAGGACCCCCCAGGGACACCCCCCCCATGCCCAGGGACCCCTCCACATCCCCCCACCCCATCATGGGACTCGCTAGCACCCCAAATTCCTTCCCATGCGCCCCCCCCCCCCCCCAGCTGTGCCATGGGGACACCGGGCCCTCCCAGTGCTCCCAGTGCTCCCAGTACCTGGGGGACGCCCAGCCAGTCGTCAGCCTGCTGCATGGCCTCCCGGGCGTTCTGCACTGGCTGGTTGGGTCCCAGCTCTCCCAGTCCGGGCACAGGCCTGGCACCGGGACAACGATGGGGGGGCCATTAGGGGGGGCACCCCCATGGCTTGGGGGGGGGGGAGCAACCCCACCCTCCGGGGGGGGGCAACAACCCCATTCCCTTTGGCCCCCAGAGCCTCCCAGTGCCCCCCCAGCATCCCCCAGTGCCCCCCCCAGCACCCCCAGAGCCAGCACAGCCCGGGGGGGGCAGCTGCCCCCCCCATACCCACTGACCAGGGGGGCAATTACCCGCCCCCCATGCCCCCCAAAGCCCACCTACCGGGGGGGGCAATAGCCCCCCCAGACCCTGTGCCCCCCAAAGCCATGTACCCACTAATTGGGGTGCAATAGCCCCTCCCCGCCCCGTGCCCCCCACCTGGGGTGCAGCCCCCCCCCTCCCCACGCTGTGCCCCCACCTGGGGGTGCAGCCCCCCCTCCCTGCCCCGTGCCCCCAATCTGGGGTGCAGCCCCCCCCTCCCCACGCTGTGCCCCCCACCTGGGGGTGCAGCCCCCCCTCCCCGCCCCTTGCCCCCCACCTGGGGGTGCAGCAGCCCCCTCCCCACGCCGTGCCCCCCATCTGGGGTGCAGCCCCCCCCTCCCCACGCCGTGCCCCCCAACTGGGGGTGCAGCAGCCCCCTCCCGCCCCGTGCCCCCCACCTGGGGGTGCAGCCCCCCCTCCCCGCCCCGTGCCCCCCACCTGGGGTGCAGCCCCCCCGTGCCCCCCGCCCTCACCGGGGGCGCAGTTGTCGACCAGGGCGCCCAGGGCTTTGCCGTCCTGCCAGTCCCGGTGGAAGTTGGAGATGGGGAGTTGGGGCACCTTGTTCTGGATCCAGCCCAAGCAGGCGCTGCTTGGGGGTCTGCCGGCGCGCCTCTTCCTCCTCCCTCATCCTCCCACATGGGCATGGAGATGGAGTAGTGCAGGATCAGCGTCCAGATCAGCCCCAGGATCAGCTTCAGGTTCCCGTCCACGATGGCCTTGCTGTCTGCGGGGGCACGGGGGGGTCAGGGGCACCGTCACCCGGGTCACCGCCGGGGTCCCGGACACCCCGCTGGGCATGGCTGGGGGTCCCCAGGGACACCCCAGGGCATGGGTTGGGGTCCCTGACACCCCGCTGCGGGATGGGGACACCTCAGGGCATGGCTGGGGGTCCCCAGAGACACCCCAAGGCATGGGTGGGGGTCCCTGACACCCTGCTGCAGGATGGGGACACCCCAGGGCATGGGTGAGGGTCCCCAGAGACACCCCAAGGCATGGGTGGGGGTCCCTGACACCCCGCTGCAGGATGGGGACACCCCAGGGCATGGGTGGGGGTCCCCAGAGACACCCCAAGGCATGGGTGGGGGTCCCTGACACCCCGCTGCGGGATGGGGCACCCCAGGGCATGGGTGGGGGTCCCTGCCACCTCAGCCCCCGCAGGGTCCCTGACCCCCAACCCCCCGCTGGGGACACCCCGACACCCCATGGCACCATCACCCCTGTCCCCCCAGAGCACCCCCCAGCACCCAGCACCCCGACCCCCCCCCCGGGGGACCCCACCTGGCGCACCAGCACCCCCCCATTCCCCCAGGGCACAGCACGGGGGGGACCCCAACATCCCCCAGGACAAGTGCCTGGGGGGGGTCCCTGACAGCATCCTGGGGTCGTCCCCCCCCCAGCACCCGGGGGTCCCTGACCCCCCCAGCACCCTGGGGGTCCCCCCAGAGCCCCGCAGCACCCTGGGGGTCACTGGCCGGGGGGGGGGGGGGGCCAGGATGGGGAAACTGAGGCAGGGGGCTGCTGGGGGGGGAGGGGGGCCTCAGGCATGCCGGCCCCCTCCCCCACCGCCCTGCAGCGAGGACCCAGGCCTCCAGGCCCCTCCCCCTCCCCTCCCCTCCCCCCCCCGGGCCGGAGAGAGAACCCAGGCGTCCGGGCCCCCCCACCCCCACCCCCACCCCCACCCACCCCGCGAGCGATCGTGTTTCGGGGAGGAAATGGGCTGCAGATGTGGCCAGGACCCCCGGGGGTGGCAACATCGGGGGGGGCACCTCAACCTCGCGGGAGGGCACCGCAACATCTGGGGGGGGGCCCCGACATCTGGGGGGGGCACGGATGGGGGTGACACCCCCGGGGGGGGGGGGGGGCACAGTTATGGGGGTGCAGAGACACCGGGGGGGTCCCCCCCCCACCCAAGCACCCACGGGGTGTGGGTGTGCAAGGGGGGGGTGCGCACGGGTGAGCGTGCAAGGTTGGGGTGCACGAGTGGGTGTGCAAGGTTGGGGTGCACGAGTGGGTGTGCAAGGGGGGGGGTGTGCAAGGTTGGGGTGCAAACCCACCCCCACCCCACCCCCCCCGCCCCGTGCAACGCGCGTGGGCTCCGCAGCGGAAGGGCGCGAGCGTGCAAACGGGCGTGCAAGGCCGCGACCCGCACCCGCGTGCGAGGGCGAGTGTGCACGGGTGGGCGGGGGGGGGGGGGGCACCCCGCCGCTGTCAGGGTGGCGGGTGGGCGCTGGGGGCCCGTGCGGGGGCGAGCGTGCAAGCGTGCGAGGGCGAGCGTGCGGGGGCGAGCGTGCAAGCGTGCGGGGGCGGGCGTGCGGGGGGCGAGCGTGAGCTCCCCGGCACGCAGCCCCCGAGCCAAGAGTGAGCTCAGCGCAGCCGCCTCCCCCCGCACGGCCTCGCACGGCCCCTCGCACGCTGCCGCCCCTCGCACGGCCTCGCACGGCCACGCGCGGGCCCCTCGCACGACTGCGCGTGCGAGCCCCATCCGCCCCGCCGGGACCCCGCAGCGAGCCCCTCGCACGCCGCGGCCCACGTGTGCGGCCCAGCCTTGCACAACCCCTCGCACGAGGGGTCCTTGCACGCTCGCCCCAGCCCTCCGTCACCCCGGCTCTTGCACGCTCGCCCTCGGCCCTGTCCCCGCGTGTCCGTCACGCCGACCCTCGCACACTCGCCCCCAGCCTCGCTCCCGCTCGTCCATCACCCCCGTCCTTGCACGCTTGCCCTTCACCTCCATTCTTGCACACTCACCCCCCCTTGCACACTCACCCCTCACTCCCACTCCTCCGTCACCCCCCCATGCCCACCCCAGCCCCATCCTCACTCATCCATTGCCCCCCCTCGCACACTCGCCCCTCCCCTTGCACACTCACCCCCCCTCGCACACTCACCCCCCCTCGCACACTCACCCCCCCCGCACACTCACCCCGTCCCTTTGCACTCTCACCCCCTTGCACGCTCGCCCCCTCCCCTTGCACGCTCGCCCCCCTGCACACTCACACCCCCCTCGCACACTCGCCCCCTCCCCTCGCACACTCGCCCCCTTTTCCACACTCACGCCTCCCTTGCACACTCGTCCCCTCCCTCGCACACTCGTCCCCTCCCCTCGCACACTTGCCCCCCTTCCACACTCACGCCTCCCTTGCACACTCGTCCCCTCCCTCGCACACTCACCCCCTCCCCTTGCACACTCGCCCCCCTTTGCACACTCACCCCCTCCCTTTGCACTCTCACCCCCTTGCACACTCGCCCCCTCCCTTGCACACTCACCCCCCCCGCACACTCGCCCCCTCCCTTGCACACTCACCCCCTCCCTTTGCACACTCACCCCCCCGCACACTCGCCCCCTCCCTTGCACACTCGCCCCCTCCCTTGCACACTCGCCCCCCCCCTTGCACACTCGCCCCCCCCGCAGCCGCTCACCGATGGAGACCAGCTTGATGTGCTCCCTCTCCAGGAACTCGAGGGCCACCGAGACGTTCTCCAGCTTCATCTGGCGGAAGTTGGGGCGCGGGTGGTACTTGCGCCCCATCTTCTTCTGGCTGAGCACCTCGAGGAGGGCGATGAGGCGCAGCCCGTCGCTCAGGTCCCGCTGCAGGTCCCCGATGCGCTTGTGGACGCACTTGAGGTGCTCGTTGCACCAACGGGTGAAGGTGTTTTGTTGGATCTTCTTCCAAGGAGCGTCTTCCGCGAGGTCCTTCTCGGTGGCCGGCAGCTCCTCCGGCTCCTCGCCCGGCTGCGCCTCGTAGGTGGAGTTCATGGTGCTGGTGGTGGGTGCTGGTGGGTGCTGGGGTGGGTGCTGGGGTCCTGCTGGGGGGTGGCTGTAGACCAGGCTGAGGGTTGGTGCCCTGGGTGGGGGTCACTCCCGGTGTCCTCAGTGGGGGTCCCGGGTGGGTGCTGGTATCCTTGGGTGGGGAGGGGTCCCTGGGTGGGGGGGTCCCAAGTCAGTCCCGGTGCTTAGGGTGGGGGTCCCGGATCAGTCCCGGTGTCCTGAAGGGGTCCTGGGTGGGTGTTGGTAGCCTGGGTGGGGGTCCCAAGTCAGTGCCCGTGTCCTGGGTGGGGGTCCTGGGTCAACGTGGGTGACCGGGGTGGGGTCCTGGTTCCCGGTGGCGATGCCGGGGCCGGTGTCCTGGGTGGGTGCCGGTGCCCAGTATGGGATCCCAGTTCCCGGTGTCAGTCCCAGTGCCGGGGGACGGTGTCCCGGATCAGTCCCGGCGTCCTGAGTGGGTGTCCCGGGTGGGGTCCCGGTGCCGAGGGACGGCGCCCCGGGTCAATCCCGGTGTCCCGGGTGGGTGCGGGTGCCCGGGGTGGGGGGGCGTGGGGGGGTCCCGGTGTCAGTCCCGCTGTCCCGGATCAATCCCAGTGCAAGTTCCCGGTGGCGGAGCCGGTTCCCGGGGGGGTCAGTTCCCGCTTCCCGGGGGGGTCCCGGAGCGGAGCCGCGGTTCCGGGGGGGCTGCGGGTCGGTTCCCGTGGGCTGCGGGTCGGTTCCCGGCGGGTTCCCGGCGGGGTGCGGGGTCCGGAGCGGGGTGCGGGTCGGTTCCCGGTGCCGGGGGCGGCGGGCGGCGAGTGGCGGGGCCGGGGGCGGCGGCGGCTTTAAGCGCTGCCCCGTCCCGTCCCGCCCCGCAGCCACGGGGAGGGCCGGCCCGGCGGGGGGGGGCCTGACCGCAGCCGCTATTTATAGCCCCCGGGCAGCGCCGCCGCGCCCCCCGCACCCCCGAACCCCAGGCACCGGCACCCCAGAAACCCCCGCACCCCGAAACCTCCAGGCACCGGCACCCCAAACCCCCCAAAACCCCCGCACCCACGAACCCCCAGACACCGGCACCCCAGAAATGCCCGCACCCCAAAACCCCCAGGCACCGGCACCCCAGGAACCCCCCAAAACCCCCGCACCCCGAAACCTCCAGGCACCGGCACCCCAGAAACCCCGGCACCCCCGGCACCCCCAGGCACTAACACCCCAGAAACGCCCGCACCCCAAAACACCGGCACCCCCAAATCCTGTCACACCGACACCCAGAAACCCTGGCACCTTAACACCTCGACACCCCGAAACCCCCCACACCCCCAAAACGCGCGCGCTCCAGCACCCTGAAATCACTGTAACCCCGGCACCCCCAAAACACCGGCACCCCCTGACACCCCTCTACCTCCAAACCTCGCCACCCCCGAAACCTCAGCACCCTGATAACCCAGGACCCCAGCACCCCAAAACCTCAGCACCCTGGGCACCCTGACACCCTGCACCCCCATACCCCGGCACCCCGACACCCCAGCACCCCGACACCCCGGGCACCCCGAGCTCCCCGATACCTGGCACCCCAGCACCCCGACACCCCGGGCACCCCAATACCCGGCACCCTGGGCACCCCAATACCTCAGCACCCCAATACACCCCAGTGCCATTGGCACCCCAAAACCCCCCACAAAAACCCTCAGGAAACTCACTCACTCGGGGCCCCCCCCCCGGACGCTCAGCCGGGACCCCCCCCCCCACTCAGGACCCCCCACTCAGGACCCCCCACTCAGGACCTCCCGCTCAGGACCCCCCCAAAAACTCACATAAGAACCCCCCCCGATCAC
Source organism: Morus bassanus (assembly GCA_031468815.1). Taxonomy (NCBI): domain Eukaryota; kingdom Metazoa; phylum Chordata; class Aves; order Suliformes; family Sulidae; genus Morus; species Morus bassanus. The sequence goes on along the minus strand of CM062571.1, from coordinate 84,279,232 downwards.
AACTGAGACCCCCTCCGAACCCCCCCCACAGGACCCCCCCCACAGGACCACCCCTGACACCCCCCATCAGCCCCCCCCTCCCATGGGACCCCCCCAGAGCCCCCCCTTGCCGGGTGACCACCCCACTGGTGACTCAAGCCGTGGGGTCCCCTCGGCTGTGCCTCAGTTTCCCCATAGGGGTCGCACATGGGGGGGGGGTCCTGGACCCCCCCCCGTGACCCCACTGCACCCCAACACCACTGGTGCCCCCCCCCACGCTGGGGGGGGGGTCCACCCCGACGCCTGGGTCCCCTCCAGCACCCTTGGGCCCAGGATGGGTGCTGGGGGGGTGGGTGGGTGGGTGTGGACGCTTGGGTGCTCTGGACATGGGTCCTTTGGGGGGGTGGGGGGGGTAATTTTGGGGTGTGGGGTGTGTATCAGGTTCCCCCCGGTTCCGGTGTCCGGCCGCCGGCGTCACCGTCCCCACGTCACCGCTGGCCACCCGCCCTGGAAGCTTCCAGTGGGTGGGGGGGTGGGGGGCACCCGGACGCCTGGGTCCCACCGGTGGGGGGGGACAGGGGGTGCCGGACACCCGGGTTCGTCTCCCACCACCCCGTGACTCAGTTTCCCCCCCCCCCCGGCGAGGAATCCCCTGGGTGGGTGCCGGTGGCCGGGGTGGGGGGCGAGGGTGCACCCCAGGGTGACAGCGGGCGACAGCGGAGGGGGTGGGTGATGGCCCAGGCGCCTGCGCCAGCGCCTAAAAATAACCTGTCGAGTCAGAGCCACGCACCCGGCACCCAAAATACCCCCCCGGGGGGGGGGGGGCCCAGGGGGGCACGTCCCGCTTTGGGGGGGTGACGCAGGTGGCACGTGGGCGGCAGCGGGGTGCACCCGTGGGTGGCACCCGCGCCCCGGGGACCCGCACGCCGATGGCAGCTGCGCTGGGGTGTATGTGGTGTATTGCACCGGGGGGGGGGGGTGTCAGGGTGATCGGGGAGGGGGTCAGGGTGCTCCTGGGGGGGGGTCAGGGTGCTCCTGAGGGGGGGTCAGAGTGCCCGCTGGGGTCTCAGCTCTGCTTCAGGCAGGGGTAGAGGAAGATGATGGCGGATGCCACGAGGAAGAGGATGAAGGGCTTGAGCCCACCGGTGGTCTCCTGGGGAAGGGAGGGGGTGTCAGGGCCACCCCCGCTGCGGTGGCAGCCCGAGCCCTGTGTCCGTCTGTCATGTCCCCCTCCCCCCCAGACCTGGCTCTGGGTCCCCTCCGGGCACCGGGGCTGGGTGTCCTCGGGGTCCTCGGAGGAGGGGGACGCTGCGTGGGGACCCTCAGTGTCCCCCGGCCCCTCAGGGCACCTGCAGGAGATGGGGGTGCCGGGGGCTGCCGGCGGCGCGGGGGCACGGATGGGGGACACGGCCAGGGGACAGGGGGGACATGGCCATGGGGACAGAGGGACATGGCTGGGGGGCACAGGGGACTTGGCCAGGGGGCACCAGCAATGTGGCCATGGGGACAGGGGACATGGGGACCAGGGGTCAGGGGGAACATGGCCATGGGGACAGGGGGACATGGCCAGGGGCACATGGGCAGGGGGACAGGGGGACATGGGCAGGGGGACAGGGGGACAGGGGACATGGGCAGGGGCACATGGGCAGGGGGACAGGAGACACAGGGGCAGGGGCACATGGGCAGGGGGACACAAGGGACATGGGCAGGGGGACAGAGGGGACATGGGCAGGGGCACATGGGCAGGGGGACACGGGGGACATGGGCATGGGGACAGGGGGGACATGGGCAGGAGCACAGGGGACATGGCTGGGGGACACAGGCCATGGGGACAGGGGGACATGGCCATGGGGACAGGGGGACACGGCCATGGGGACACAGGGGACATAGGCAGGGGAACATGGGCAGGGGGACACGGGGGACATGGGCAGGGGGACAGGGGGACATGGGCAGGGGCACAGGGGACTTGGTTGGGGGACACAGCTGGGGGACACAGGCCATGGGGACAGGGGGGACATGGCCATGGGGACACAGGGGACATAGGCAGGGGGACATGGGCAGGAGCACAGGGGACATGCCTGGGGGACACAGGCCATGGGGACAGGGGGACATGGGCAGGGGGACACAGGGGACATGGGCAGGGGCACAGGGGACTTGGTTGGGGGACACAGCTGGGGGACACAGGCCATGGGGACAGGGGGGACATGGCCATGGGGACACAGGGGACATAGGCAGGGGGACATGGGCAGGAGCACAGGGGACATGCCTGGGGGACACAGGCCATGGGGACAGGGGGGACATGGCCATGGGGACACAGGGGACATAGGTAGGGGGCAGGGGGACATAGGCAGGGGCACAGGGGACATGCCTGGGGGACACAGGCCATGGGGACACAGGCCATGGGGACAGGGGGGACATGGCCATGGGGACAGGGGGACACGGCCATGGGGACACAGGGGACATAGGTAGGGGGCAGGGGGACATGGGCAGGGGCACAGGGGACATGCCTGGGGGACACAGGCCATGGGGACAGGAGGGACATGGCCATGGGGTCAGAGGTGACATGGGCAGGGGGACAGGGGGACGTGGCCGGGGGGCAGCGGGGACATGGCCGGGAGGGCACAAGGGCAGGGCTGAGGAGGCCCCGTGGGGCCGGGGGCTGCGGGGGGGTCCCGTGGGGCCGGGGCGGTACCGGTGGCAGCGGGTGCCGCGGAGGTGGCGGTGGTGGTGGCAGTGCCACAGCGCCCGGTGCTCCTCGCCCAGCGCCTCCTTCTGAGCCCGCAGCCTGCCCAGCTCCTCTGCACGGCACCGCCGCCTCAGCCCCACGGCACCGCGCCCCACGGCACGCCGACCCACGGCACGCCGACCCACGGCACCCCAGCCCGTGGCACCGCCGCCTCAGCCCCACGCACCGTGCCCCACGGCACGCCGACCCATGGCACGCCAACCCATGGTACCCCAGCCCGTGGCACCGCCGCCTCAGCCCCACGGCACCGCGCCCCACGGCACCGCGTCCCACAGCACCCCGGCCCATGGCACCCTGCTCCACAGTAACCTGCCCCACGGCACCGTGCCCCATGGTAACTCGCCCCACAGCATCAGCCCCTGCTGTGGCCACCACCCCCTGTGCCGCAATGTCACCCCACGGCCACCACCCTGCCATGCGGTCACCACCACCACACCATGGCCATCATCCCTTCCTTCCATGGCCACCAACCCACCACACCACGGCCACCAACCCATGACACCATGGCCACCATCCCGCCATGCCATGGCCACCATCCCGCCATGGCCATGGCCACCAACCGATGACACCATGGCAACCATCCCACCATGGCCATGGCCACCAATCCACCATGGCCATGGCCACCAACCCACCACACCATGGCCACCATCCCACCATGCCATGGCCACCAACCCACCATGCCATGGCCACCATCCCACCATGCCATGGCCACTGTCCCACCATGCCATGGCCACCATCTCACCATGCCATGGCCACCATCCCACCATGCCATGGCCACCAACCCATGACACCATGGCAACCATCCCACCACGCCATGGCCACCAATCCACTATGGTCCTGGCCACCATCCCACCATGCCATGGCCAACATCCCACCATGGCTGTGGCCACCATCCCACCATGCATGGCCACCAACTCATGACACCATGGCCACCAACCCACCATGCCATGGCCACCATCCCACCACGCCATGGCCACCAACCCACCATGGCCATAGCTACCATCCCACCATGCAATGGCCACGTCCCACCATGGCCATGGCCACCAACCCATGACACCATGGCCACCATCTCACCACGCCATGGCCACCAACCCACCATGCCATGGCCACCATCCCGCCATGGCCATGGCCACCATCCCACCACGCCATGGCCACCAACCCACCATGGCATGGCCACCATCCCGCCAGGGCCGTGGCCACCATCCCACCACACCATGGCCACCAACCCATGACACCGTGGCCACCATCCCACTATGGCCATGGCCACCAACCCATGACACCATGGCCACCACCCCACCACGCCATGGCCACCACCCCACCATTGCATGGCCACCACCCCACGACACCATGGCCAGGACCCCACCGTGGCCACCTCCCCGCGGCGCCCCGGTACCTTGCAGCCGTGCCACCTCGGCGGTGGCCCCCCGGTGCTGGCGGTGGCTCAGGCGGGCGCCGGCCTCCAGCCGGCACCGTGCGCAGAGCTCCTGCCCGCGCCGCAGCTCTGCCCGCAGCCCGGCCACCTCGTCCCGCAGGCGGGCGGCCTCGGCGTCCCGCCGCCCCGCCGCCGCCACCGCCGCTGCCCGCTCTGCCCGCGCCTGCGCCAGCGCCCGCTCCAGCTGCCCCAGCTCGGCCGCCTGCCCTGCCTGCAGGGCGCCCAGCTCCGCCTGCAGCGCCCGCAGCTCCCCTGCGAGAGGGCGCGCGTCGGGGGGGCCAGCACCCTGGGGGGCCCATACCCATGGCTGCCCCTTCTTGGAGTGCCAACACCCATGGGTGCCCCTCCTCGGGGTGACCATCACCCCTGGGGTGCCCATACCCACAGGTGCCCCTCCTTGGAGTACCAACACCTATGGGTGCCGCTCCTTGGGGTGCCCATAACCCCTGGGGTGCCCATACCCATGGATGCCCCTCCTTGGGAGGCCCATCACCCCTGGGGTGCCCATATCCATGGCTGCCCATCCTCAGGGTGCCCCTCCTTGCGGTGCCCACCGCCCCCGGGGTGCCCCTCCTTGGGGTGCCCATCACCTCATACCCATGGGTGCCCCTTCTTGGGGTGCCACTCCTTGGGGTGCCCACCACCCTTGGGGTGACCACCACCCCTGGGGTGCCCATACCCATGGGTGCCCCTCCTCGGGGTGCCCACCACCCTTGGGGTGCCCCTCCTTGGGAGGCCCATCACCCCTGGGGTGCCCATATCCATGGCTGCCCATCCTCAGGGTGCCCCTCCTTGCGGTGCCCACCGCCCCCGGGGTGCCCCTCCTTGGGGTGCCCATCACCTCATACCCATGGGTGCCCCTTCTTGGGGTGCCACTCCTTGGGGTGCCCACCACCCTTGGGGTGACCACCACCCCTGGGGTGCCCATACCCATGGGTGCCCCTCCTCGGGGTGCCCACCACCCTTGGGGTGCCCCTCCTTGGGGTGCCCATCACCCCTGGGGTGCCCATACCCATGGCTGCCCATCCTCAGGGTGCCCCTCATTGGGGTGCCCACTGCCCTTGGGGTGCCCACCACCCTTGGGGTGCCCCTCCTTGGGGTGCCCACCACCCCTGGGGTGCCCATACCCATGGGTGCCCCTCCTTGGGGTGCCAACACCCATGGGTGCCCCTCTTTGGGGTGCCCACAGCCCTTTGGGTGCCCCTCCTCGGGGGGCCCATCACCCCTGCGGTGCCCATACCCATGGGTGCCCCTCCTCGGGGTGCCCCTCCTCGGGGTGCCAACACCTATAGGTGCCCCCCCTTAAGGGGTGCCCACCCCTGGGTGCCCATCCCCACGGGGTGCCCTTCCCTGGGTGTCCCCGTCCCCTCGGGCTGCCCATCCCGGGGTGGGGGCCCCCCACTCACTGCCCACGGAGGGCGAGGCGCTGAGGTCCATGATGTGGGACACCCTGTGCCTGTCCCCCGGGTGACCGTCCCCAAGGGTGGCAGCTCGGGTTGCCCTGGCAACCGCCCCCCCCCGGGTGGCCCGGCCCCCCCCCGGACGCCTGGGTCCTTTGGCTCGGGGAGGGGCCACAGTGGGACCCCCCCAGTGCCGCTGTCCCGTACCAGCACCCCACACCAGTACCCCCAGTGGCCCTGCCCTGGGGTCCTTTGGGAAGGGGGTGGGGGAGCGTTCACTCTGGAGCCTACTGATGGCCGCGAGGGGCCCAGGAGGGAGCAGTGCGGATGGAATGGGATGGAGCGGCACGGTACGGCACCAGTCTGGCCCAGTGCGGTACCATATGGCACAGCCTGGTATGGTGAGGGGTGACCTGAACTGACCCCACCTGACCCAGTATGGCCCAGCCCAGCCCAGTCAAGACCAGTACAGCCCAGTCCAGCTCAGTATGGTCCAGTCCAGCTCAGTATGGTCCAGTCCAACCCAGTATGGCCCAGTATAGCCCAGTAAAGCCTGGCCGGGGCTCGTGCCACAGAGCCCCCCCTAGACCCCCCGTGGGGGGCTCAGCCCAGCCCTGTCCCCCCATGTCCCCGCCATGTCCCCATCCCCGTGTGTCCCCCGCCCAGCACCAACCAATCCCTGCCCGGAGCTGGACACAACCCCACGGGTGTGTCCCCCCCCACCGTGGGCACCCACCCAGCCCGTGGGCGCCCCACTCCCCGTGGGTCCCGGGAGGTGCCACCACCCCACCGTCCCTCCGCTCCACCCGGCTTTTATACGCTCCCCAGCCCCGGGGGGGGTCCCGAGAACCCTTAATCCCCCCGCCCCTAAGCGGCTTGTGCTCATCCTTCCTGCCCCACGGGTGGCCCCACGGTCGCGGGGGGGCAGGAAAAGGGGTACGGGGGTGGGGGGTGGGGTAGGGTGGGGAAAAAATTTGGGCTCGTCCGGGATTTGAACCCGGGACCTCTCGCACCCTAAGCGAGAATCATACCCCTAGACCAACGAGCCGCTCCCATGCCGTGGGTCACGCGTGGGTGGTGGCGGGGTGTGGGGGTACGGGGGGGAGGGGCAGTGGAGGCTGTGCACACCCCACCCGAAAGTGCACAGCCCCCCCACCCCTGTGCCCCCCCACCCCTGCACCCCCCCAAAAGTGCCCCCCCCCCCCCCCGGCGCGCAGCTGGGGGACACTGAATGGTGGGTGGGTGACATTGGGTGTCCCCGTGGGGCTGGGGGGGGGCGCCCCAGGGTGGCCGGGGTGGGGGGTGACCCTAAGCCCCCCACCACCCCCGACCGACCCAGGGCTGGGACACCCCGGTGGCAGCAGGGCCAAGCTTGGGGTCCCTGGGGAGCCCCACCCCTTCCCCCCACCCCAAATCCCCCAGGAGCCCCAGCAATCGGCTCGGCCTGGCTTAAGGAGGCCTATTAGGCTCTAAGCCTGGCTTAGCCCCCCCTAATCCCCAAGTTTGCCCAAGGATGAAGTCTTGATCCCCGCCTCAGCCGTTAAGCGGCTCGCGGCCAGGCAGGGTATATCAGAGGGGGAGGGCAGGGGACCGCCGTGTCCCCCCGTCCCCCCCCCAGCCCCACCACCATGTCGGGTGACGAAGAGTTTTACCTCTTCAGAAACGAGTCCTCGGTGGGACCTTGGGACGGTCCCCAATATCACATCGCCCCGCTGTGGGCCTTCCACCTGCAGACGGCCTTCATGGGCTTCGTCTTCTTGGTGGGGACCCCCCTCAACGCCATCGTCCTGGTCGTCACCGTCAAGTACAAGAGGCTGCGGCAACCCCTCAACTACATCCTGGTGAACGTCTCCTTCAGCGGCTTCATCTCCTGCATCTTCAGCGTCTTCACCGTCTTCGTCTCCAGCTCCCAGGGTTACTTCGTCTTCGGCAAGAACATGTGTCTCTTGGAGGGATTCGTGGGGGTCACCGGAGGTAGGTGGGGGCGGCCGCCGGGGTCTGGTGGGGCTGGAGTTGGGGTGATCACGGGGGTCTGGTAGGGCTGGAGTTGGGGTGACCACGTGGCACTGGTGGGGCTGGAGTTGGGGTGACCTTGGGGGTCTGATGGGGCTGGGGGAGTTGGGGTGACCACAGTGATCTGGTAGGGCTGGAGTTGGGGTGACCACAGGGCACTGGTGGTGCTGGAGTTGGGGTGACCTCAGGGGTCTGGTGGGGCTGGAGGAGTTGGGGTGACCATGTGGCACTGGTGGGGCTGGAGGAGTTGGGGTGACCTCGGGGGTCTGGTGGGGCTGGAGTTGGGGTAACCATGGGGCACTGGGGGGGTTGGAGTTGGGGTGACGTCAGGAGTTTGGTGGGGCTGGAGTTGGGGTGACCACGTGGCACTGGTGGGGCTGGAGTTGGGGTGACCTCAGGGGTCTGGTGGGGATGGAGGAGTTGGGGTGACCTCAGGGGTCTGGTGGGGCTGGAGTTGGGGTGACGTCAGGAGTTTGGTGGGGCTGGAGTTGGGGTGACCACGTGGCACTGGTGGGGCTGGAGTTGGGGTGACCTCGGGGGCCTGGTGGGGCTGGGGGAGTTGGGGTGACCACAGTGATCTGGTAGGGCTGGAGTTGAGGTGACCACAGGGCACTGGTGGGGCTGGAGTTGGGGTGACCATGTGGCACTGGTGGGGCTGGAGGAGTTGGGGTGACCACAGGGCACTGGTGGGGCCGTCGGAGTTGGGGTGACGGCCGTGGCCTGGCGGGGCTGTCGGAGTTGGGGTGACGGCCGTGGCTGTCGGAGTTGGGGTGATGGCCGTGGCCTGGCAGGGCCGTCGGAGTTGGGGTGACGGCCGTGGTTTGGCGGGGCCATCGGAGTTGGGGTGACCGCCACAGCCTGGCAGGGCCGTCAGAGTTGGGGTGACAGCCGTGGCCTGGCGGGGCTGTCGGAGTTGGGGTGACGGCCGTGGCTGTCGGAGTTGGGGTGACAGCCGTGGCCTGGCAGGGCTGTTGGAGTTGGGGTGACGGCCGTGGTTTGGTGGGGCCATCGGAGTTGGGGTGACAGCCGTGGCTGTCGGAGTTGGTATGACGGCTGTGGCCTGGCAGGGCCGTCGGAGTTGGGGTGACGGCCGTGGTTTGGCGGGGCCATCGGAGTTGGGGTGACGGCCGTGGCTGTCGGAGTTGGGGTGACGGCTGTGGTCTGGCAGGGCTGTCGGAGTTGGGGTGACGGCCGTGGCCGTTGGAGTTGGGGTGACGGCCGTGGCCTGGCGGGGCCGCGGGGGTTGGCGGAGGTGGGCTGAGCTCCCGGCGCTGCCCCCAGGGCTGGTGATGGGGTGGTCCTTGGCCTTCCTGGCGTTCGAGCGCTACGTCGTCATCTGCAAACCCTTCGGCAACTTCCACTTCAGCTCCAAGCACGCCCTGATGGTGGTCGTGGCCACCTGGGTCATCAGCATCGGCGTCGCCATCCCCCCCTTCTTCGGCTGGAGCAGGTTGGGGGGGTGCCGGGAGGGTGCTGAGCCACCCAGCAGTGCCACGGGGTGCCACGGGGGTGCCATAGGGGTGCCACGGGGGTGCTACGTGGGTGCGGAGCAGCCCGAAGGTGTCATGGGGTGCCACGGGGTGCCACGGGGGTGCCACAGGGGTGCCATGTGGGTGCGGAGCAGCCGGGCAGTACCGTGGGGATGCCACGGGGATGCCACGGCTGTACCATGGGGTGCCGAGCAGCCCAGCCGTGTCATGGGGGTGCCACGGGAGTACAGTAGGGGTGCCCCAGGGGTGCCCCGGGGGTGCCATGGGGTGCCATAGGGGTGCCCCGGGGGTGCCCCGGTGGTGTGGAGCAGCCCGAAGGTGTCATGGGGTGCCACGGGGTGCCATGGGGGTGCCATAGGGGTGCCATGGGGGTGCTACGTGGGTGTGGAGCAGCCCGAAGGTGTCATGAGGTGCCACGGGGGTGCCACGGGGGTGCCATAGGGGTGCTACGTGGGTGTGGAGCAGCCCGAAGGTGTCATGAGTTGCCACGGGGGTGCCACGGGGGTGCCATAGGGGTGCCATAGGGGTGCCACGTGGGTGTGGAGCAGCCCGAAGGTGTCATGAGGTGCCACGGGGGTGCCATAGGGGTGCCATGGGGGTGCCACGTGGGTGCGGAGCAGCCTGAAGGTGTCATGGGGTGCCACGGGGTGCCACGGGGGTGCCATAGGGGTGCCACGGGGGTGCGGAGCAGCCCGAAGGTGTCATGGGGTGCCACGAGGGTGCCACAGGGGTGCCACAGGGGTGCCACGTGGGTGCGGAGCAGCCCGGCAGTACCGTGGGGATGCCACGGGGATGCCACGGCTGTACCATGGGGTGCCGAGCAGCCCAGCCGTGTCATGGGGGTGCCACGGGGTGCCACGGGGGTGCCCCGGGAGTACAGTAGGGGTGCCCCGGGGATGCCGCAGGGGTGCCAGAGCTGTGCCGCAGGGCGCGGAGCAGCCCAGCGGGGCCACAGGGGTGCCGCGGGGTGCCGCGGCGGCGCGTGGAGCGGGCGGTGAGCACGCGTGCCCCGCAGGTACGTGCCCGAGGGGCTGCAGTGCTCCTGCGGCCCCGACTGGTACACGGTGGGCACCAAGTACAAGAGCGAGTACTACACCTGGTTCCTCTTCATCTTCTTCATCGTGCCCCTCTCCCTCATCATCTTCTTCTACTCGCAGACGCTCAGCACCCTGCGGGCCGTGAGTCGGGGGTCCCGGGGGGCTGAGCACGCGCGTGTGCGAGGGCGGGAGCGTGGCGGGGGGGAGGGAGGGAGGAGAGATGGGCAAGGGAGAGACGGAGGGATGGACGGAGGGACGGAGGGAGGGATGGAAAGGAGGGATGGAAGGAAGGAGGGAAGGAGGGAGGAAAGGGGGGATGGAGGGAGGGAGAGGAGGGATGGAAGGAAGGATGGCTGGAAGAGTGGAGGGAAGGAGAGTTGGCAGAATGGAGGGTAGGAGGGCAGGAGGGATGGAGACATGGAGAGAGGGAGGGATGGAACACTGGAGGGATGGAGGATGGGCTGGAGGGATGGCTGGAAGGGTGGAGGGTGGGCAGGGCGGAGGGAAGGAGGGCAGGAAGGCGAAGGGAACGGAGAGACGGAGGGATGAGGGAAGGAGGGAGGAAGGGCTGCTGGGCCAGACGGACGGAGGCGGGAGGGCAGGAGGCCTGGCCGGCGCCGGACCCTGACCCCCTTCGGGTGCAGGTGGCCGTGCAGCAGCAGGAGTCGGCCGTGCCGCAGAAGGAGGAGCAGGAGGTGTCCCGCATGGTGGTGGTGATGGTGGGCTGCTTCTGCCTCTGCTACGTGCCCTACGCGGCCCTGGCCATGTACGTGGTGAACAACCGGGACCACGGCCTCGACCTGCGCCTGGTCACCATCCCTGCCTTCGTCTCCAAGAGCGCCTGCGTCTACAACCCCATCATCTACAGCTTCATGAACAAACAGGTGCCCCCAGGGACACCCCGGGGACACCCCGGGGACACCCGAGCGATGGGGACACCCAGGGACACCGGCTGATGGGGACACCCAGGGACACCCGAGTGATGGGGACACCCAGGGACACCTGGGCAAGGGGGACATGCCAGGACACCCGAGTGATGGGGACACCCGGGGACACCGGCTGATGGGGACACCCAGGCACTGGGGACACCTGGGTGATGGGGACACCCAGGGACACCCGAGTGATGGGGACACCCAGGCACCGGGGACACCCGGGTGATGGGGACACTCAGGGACACCTGGGCGATGGGGACACCCGGGTGATGGGGACACCCAGGGACACTGGCTGATGGGGACACCCAGGCACTGGGGACACCCGGGTGATGGGGACACTCAGGGACACCCGAGTGATGGGGACACCCGGGCACTGGGGACACCCGGGTGATGGGGACACTCAGGGACACCTGGGCGATGGGGACACCCAGGCACCGGGGACACCCAGGGACACCCGGGCAATGGGGACACCCCAGGGTGCCCAAGGACATCTGGGGACCAGGGACACTTGGGGACACACAGAGACTGGTCTGACCATGGACCAGGGACAGCTGGTGACACCTGGGGACAAGGACACCCAGGGACCGAGGACCTCTAGGCACCGGCGACACGCCAGGGTGCCCAAGGACGCGCAGGGACACTTGGGGACCGAGGACATCCAGGGATGCCCGCGGACTGGGGACCAGGGACAGCCGGTGACAGCGGAGCGGGGGCACCGGGGGGTGACGGAGGGCGAGGGACGCCCGGGGCCCCCCGACCACGCCCAGGACCATCTCCAAGGCTGGGGGCACGACGTCCCCAGGGACGGGAGACGGGGCCAAGGTGGCACTGGGGACGAGAGGACAGTCCCGGGGCTGGGGAGAGGAGCCGGGGGACAGGCGGGACCCCCGGGCTGAGCCCGCCGCCCCCCGCCCCCGCAGTTCCGCGCCTGCATCATGGAGACGGTGTGCGGGAAGCCCATGATGGACAACTCGGATGTCTCCAGCTCGGCGCAGAGGACGGAGATCTCCGTCTCCTCCAGCCAGGTCAGCCCCAGCTGAGGAGCTGCCTGCGCCTGCCCCGGCCCCACGGACCCCCCCTGGCTGTCCCTGCTATGGGGCAGGGGCTGCCCTGGGGGTCCGGGGCCGCCCCGCCTCGGCCAAGCCTAGGATGTAGGAGCAGGTGGGACAATAAACCACCGCCGTGGTCTGAACGCAACGCCAAGCCCGTCTGCGCGTCGCCGGCCCCACGGCGGGGATGGGGGTGCCCCACGGCGCTAGCCCCACGGCGATGTCAGCGCGGGGCCCGGCTCCCTTGTCCTGCCCAGGACCCACCTGCAGTGGTGGGGCGGGAGGTGGGGTGGGTGGGATGCTGCCTGCCCCCCACTCCATCCATGGGGTTGGGGTGGTGCTGAGCCCCACATCTGTGGGGCTGGGGGAAGGCTGGATGCCATCTGTGGGGCTGAGCCCCCCATCTATGGGGCTGGTGCGAGGCTGGATCCCATCTGTGAGGCTGGAGTGGGGCTGAGGCCTCATCCATGGGGCTGGGGTGGTTCTGAGCCCCCCATCCATGGGGCTGGAGCAAGGCTGGATCCCATCCATGGGAATGGGCTGGGGCTGAGCCCCCCATCTATGGGGCTGGGGCAAGGCCGGATGCCATTTGTGGGGCTGGGGTGGGGCTGGGATGGGGCTGAGCCCCCCATCCATGGGGCAGGGGTGGTGCACAGCCCCCATCTAGGGGGCAGGGGAGGTGCTGAGCCCCCCATCTATAGGGCTGGAGGGGTGCTGGATCCCATCCGTGGGGCAGGGGCGGTGCAGAGCCCCCCATCCGTGGGGCAGCCCTCCCCAGGACACGCAAGCACTTCCAAACGAAGCTATCCCCGTCGATCCCGCCGCGAGCCAGCCAGGGGAAGGGGGGGGGGACGCCCCGACAGCACCCCCCCAGCGTCCCCCACCTCCTTTTTTGGGGTAAAAAAAGGGTGTATTTGCGTGGCGAGACCCCGACGCCGCGCAGCGAAGCCCCGAGCCGCTCGATGGGGGTGAACGTAAACAGGTTTATTGAGCCACAGAGAATCCTCCGGCGCGGCCGCGACGCTCCGCTCGCGCCGGACGGACACGAATTAAATCATCCCGAGAGGGGAAAAAAACATAAAACCACGGGTGGGGTGGGAAGAGGGGGACGGACGCGCGGACACACGGACACGCGCGTGGGGCAAACACCCCGCGCCGGGGCCGGGGGAAGGAGAATTAGTGTCTGAAGGCGTTCCCGCCGAGGAGCCGCTCGCTCGGGCGCTGCTTCGAAGGCTTTTTTTTTTTCTTTTGGGTGGAAAAAAAGCCGGAGCGAGCTGGGAAAAGGGGTTTGGGGCGAGCGGCGGAGGCGCGGCGGCCGCAGGGATCTGGTCTGGGATCAACCGATTCACCATCGAGTTATATCAAAAGCGATATTTTACGAAGGGTACGTGAAACACGAGTATATATAGGTTATAATCCGCGTTCTTAACCCTTGAATGGGATGGATTTAAGGGAAAAATCCCACGCCGGGGTTGGTTTTGGATTCCCCGGCGCGGACGGCGGCACCGACCTCTGCGTGATGCCGCCGGAGAAGGATCCACGTCGCCAAGCGGGCTGCGGGAGGGAAGGCGGACGTCCCTGGGCGAAGCGGGGAACGCAGGGTTAAAAAAAGAAGAAAAATTAACAGAAAACCCCCCAAACCCCACAATATATTAATAATCGCGGAGAAAGAGGGGCGGGAGGGCGCGAGCGCCTCCCTCGCGGCGGCTTTGGGTGGATTCAAGGCACTTTGAGGGAGGGGAGCGACGGGGAAGGCTCGGAGCGGGGCGAAGGGAGCCTCGCCGCTGTTTCGGAGAGGGTTTGCGAATCCAGCTCCTCCCGGAAAACTGGGGATGGAAAAAGCGCCGGCAAATCCCACCGGAGAGCGCGACTCCCTCGGGGCGGGAGGGAGCCGAAGCCGGGCTCGGATTTGCAAAGCCCGGTCTAAAACAAGCATGACTCACCTCTGGTTTTATTTTTCCTTTCGGCCCTATTGTTCTCTGGCTTGTTCTAGGGGGTTTGGGGGGGTTTTTTTTCCTGTTTCTTTTTAATTTTACGGCCGCGCAAGAGAAATCGAGGCGGGGAGAAAAAGCGGGAGGGAGGGCGAGGGGAGATCCGCTCCCCTCGCTCTGCCCCTTCGGCCTGTCGGGATCCGCGTTCCTTCGCTTCGGGTGGAAGCAAAGCAAATATAAAAATAAAGAGAACTCGGTAAAATCATAAAATAAGGTGGAAATCTTAAAAAAAAACAAAACAAAACAAAACAAAACCCAAAAAAAAGAGAGAACCCGCAGGAGGCGTCGCGGTGAGGGTGGTTTCCAGCCCAGCGAGTCCCCGTCCCTTCGGGAAAAAGGGGGGAGAAAGAGAAAAATCTAAGGACGGGCAGAGATTTGTGTGTTTGTGTCACCTCATCGCCTGAAATAACAGTCTCAGTAGCGAAAAAATGGTTCTTCTGATAATCCCAGAAACTGTAAAAAATAAATTATTTAAGAAACGGCTTTTTTCTGTACAGCTCTTAGAACTCGTCGTGTCGCACCAAGGCCTCCCCGAAGTCCGTGGCCTGGCTCCCCACGAACAAGTCGTACTTCTCCACGATCTCCTCTTTGGTCAGCTTGCCGTCCTGGAAGAGAGCCGAGACGCAAATCCCCATTATTTACCCCGCGGCCGTTCCGGTTCTCCCTCCCCGACCGCCAAAAAACCACCCCCGCCCGACCCCTCGGAGGGACGGAAGGTGCTGCCCCGGGGGAAATATTAATTAGGGCGGTTTAACGGAGGCGCTTTTCCGAGCCGGTTCGGTTTATCGTTGGGAAAAGGGAAGCTTCCGAGCCGCGAGGTCGAGCGCCGCGGGCCCGGCTCCGGCAGAAATCCCGGCCACGGCGGGGAAAACCCTCGGCACGATCCGCCCCGGAGCGGGAAGGTGCCGCTCCCCACCTTGTCCTGGTCGGATTCGTAGACGAGGTGCCGCGCTTCCGCCTCGGCGTGATCGTAATCCGAAGGGAGGATCCAATCTTTGGTTTCCTCCTTGTCCATTTTGCCGTCGCGGTTCTTGTCTCTGAATTCCACGAATTGTTCCCGTTCCGTTTTCACCCACTCGGGTTCGTCGGCGTCCCCGTCGTGGCTGTACATGTCACCTGGAAGGGGGAGACGGAGCGGCGGGCTGCGCATCCTTCCAGCCGGATCCGTCCCGAAGGAAAAACCGACGGCGGGATCCGCCTCCGCCGTCCCACGGGATCCGCATACGGGACCCCTCCGTGGCCCTGCCGGAGCTCCCCCACCCCAAATCCGTCTCCGAGGGCTTTTAAACCTCTTTATTTCCCTAAATTCACCCCCATGAGGACTTTTAAACCTCTTTATTTCCCTAAATTCACCCCCAAAATCTTAACGCGCTGCTTCGGGAGCAGGCGGCATTTCTCCCGACGTGTTTTGGAGTCAAATATATCAGATAAAGGGTGTCGAGAAGGGGCAGCTGTTCCGTGCCCGAGGGAGGAGGCCGGGACCCCGCCGCGCTAAAAGCGCGGATAAGCCTGGATTTGGAGCAGACGCTCCCTTCCCTCCGGGGCTCTGGAAGCTGCTCTTCCCACCCCGAGCACCCAGCGCCTGTCGTCGGTTTGGGATTTAATCCAGAAATCCGGCAACGGGGCAGGTCTAAAGTTAGGAAGTTAAAGAGAGATAATGAAATTCCAGGAGGGGGAGGGCCGGGAAAGCACACGCCGGCAGCTGCTCCCGCCGGACAGGGCGAGGAGGGGACGCGGCGGCAGAGCCGAGGCGCCGGCGTCTCACCTATGTACTCCTCCAGGTCAATGAAACCATCCCCGTTCTTGTCAATGTCCTCCATGGTTTCCTGCAAGGAGGAGACGGGGGTTAACCGGGCTCGGAGCGATGCCCCTCTCGCCGTGATCCCGTTGCCGGGACGGCTCCGGTCCCGTGCCAGCAAGCTAAAAAAACACCCCAAAAAGCCCCGTTTTGCGCTCCGCGGCCAATCCTCTCTGCCTACAGCCATCCCCGATCCGCGCCTGCCCCACCCGCTCGAGGCCGGCCGGCCGCAGGACCGTTTCCTGTGCCGATGGCGGAGCAGCACGGGAAGGTCTCCCCAAGGACGGAGCGGATGCACACCCCAACTTCCACCCCTCTCTGTCCGTTTCTTTGCCGTGTTTGGTGCGAGACCACGGCCCGCAGCTCCCCGGCCGCGGCGGACCCACCTGCACAACGATATCCTTCATGTAATCGTACTCCTCCGGGTGCAGGAAGGCGGTGAACTCTTCCTTGGTGGCGGTCAAGTCTCCATCCTTGTCAGCCATCTTGAAGCGTCGTTCGTCTCGCACCATCATTTGTTTATAATTAAATCCGTCATCGGGGTCCGGGTCATCTGGGCATGAGAAGAGAAGAGGCAGGCGCCTCAGGTCAGCTCGGGCACAGGGGAGATGCCCCATGGTCACCATCAACCCAACCCAACCCAACCTCTTCAACTCAACCTCAACCTAATCTGAACCTTCTCAATCCAACCTCAACCTCCTCAACTCAACCTCCTCAACCCAACCTCAACCTCCTCAACCCAACCTCAACTCAACCTCAACCCAACCTCAACATCCTCAACACCTCAACCCAACCTCAATCTTTTCAAGCCAACCTCAACCTCATCAACCCAACCTCAACCTCATTAGCTCAACCTCAACCTCCCAACGCTTTGCCACGGCAGCCTAAATTTAAGATACCGTCAGCCGCCGTGGCTCTCCTGCACCTCCTCTGCCAGGAAGAAGAGGAGAAGAGCTGCCAGCGGCTGTGAGAGACCAGCATTCCCGGGGAAGATGCCCCCGGGAGACAGGAGTGAGGGTTTTTTTTTTTTGGCCAGTGTGGTCCTGGAGGCTCAGCCCGAGCTATTTCTGGAGGAGAATGTGTAAGGGGATATTGCTCTTCGCTGCCGGGGCGGCTTCAAAGCCAGCGAAACATCACCCAGCGCTCGCCGCAGAGGGACTAGCCGGGCACATATGGCCACTAGATATAGCTACGCCAACAGCTATAGATAAGCTTCGGGATGCCGAGGCCGGCTTTGTTTTGTCAGCCTATAGAAAAATATCGATAGAGGAGGACGTAGCCGAATCCTTGCAGGGTGAAGTTAAGCAAGAGCCAGGCCTGGTCTAAAAAAAGGCTCCCTCCCTTCTCTGTTTACATCCAGGACAAAAGGCAGGGGATTAAAGAGCTCTGTACAAGCCCCGGTGCCGGCCAACCATTAAATGTAAGACGGTAAGAAGATTTTATTTTAAGTCACCTCTAGGGCACAATTAAGCCTAAAGTTTCCTACTCTATTCCCAAGCTTTCACCTCGGAAAGCGGCATACGCCGAAAGCTGGGTGAGAGCAAACAAAAGCTGGAGGATCGGCGTTGCCTTGCGGCACAAGGGGAGCGAGTCGAGGTTAAAAGCAATTTCTTTTAATGTAGGTGATTCCGCCTTTTGGCCTGAGTGGCTTTACTCAGTTTTAATCAGGTGGCGAGCAAGCTGACTGTTTAATAAGGGTTAAACCCACCCAAAAACCGCTTTGCATTTTAGTCCCTGACCTGGGTGGCACGAGTGAAGCGTTTTCTAGGGCAGGCTGAGGGGAGAGAGCTGGGGAATCGCCTGGGAGCTGCAGGCAGCAAAGCCACGAGCTCAACTTTTTAATCCTCCCAAGCGATACCGGCAGGAGAACCACAAGCATTTTGGTTTCAGAACCCCCCCACGGTGACGAGTCAGGGACTGAAGAACCAAAAAAATTGGCGTTGTTCTTATTTTTAAAGAGGTTTTGAAGGGTGTTTTACGTTAAGGTGAAGCTCTCGGTTATTTACCGCTTAACAGTCTCGCTTTCCCTGCGGAAAGTAGGGTTTAGATCCGCAGAAAGAGCCTTCGGCACCGACGGGCACCGGGCTGCTTTATTACAGCGCTGGGTGCAACCGTACCAGGTTTTTTGGAAAAAAAACCAAACCAAACACATTGCATTTTGATGACAAAAAGCAAGCATTTTTTGAATACTCAGTAGAGCAGCAAGAGAGGGTGGTGCCTCGGCTCCCACGCGCTGGGAGAGGGATGTTCGTAACTCGATTAAGGGATCGGCCGGCCTCTTGGCCGCGCGTCAAGCTCTCTCCAGAGGCATTTCCAGAGGCGTTTCCAGCGCCGCTCGGGCCGGAGAGGGGGGGAGAGGAGAAGGGAGGGGAGAGCCTCGTGGAAGGGATGAGATTATTTCAGCAGAAAGGCGCTGGGGAAAAGCCATCGCTGCTGAAAAAGGAGCGCGGAGCCAAGGCACGAGGCTCTGCCGGGCAGAGCCGGGCGGTGTGGCCGGGAAGGGGGGGGTCGCTGGGATCCTCCCGGCCTTCGCTAAGGACAAAAGTAGGTGGGAGCAGCGCTAGGCCAGGCTTTATCCCTCTCTAGCACCGGTCCCTGGCTTGGGGTGGCCAGATCTTTGTGGCGTGTCGTCGTCATGGGGGCCAGGCACTCCCCTCTCTTACACATTAGGCTTGAGGAATGGTTTGCTCATTAAGGTTTTTCTTTTCTCATTAAAGGTTTGTCTTTAATATTCTACACCTGCACATTATCAATCCCACCTCACAGACTCCAAAAAGCCTCCCTAGGACCTCTTCTCCCCCTTCCAGGCTGGATTTGAACAGGCAGCCGGGCTAGGCTTTCTGTGGATCTCACTGATTACACTATTAACGGAAAAGGGAAGCTTAGCAAGGCCTAGCCCAGCCCTGCGGGGGTCAGGGAAGCTCAGTAAGACCTGCCGGGGTCTTGGGGGACCGATTCCCTCAGCCACCAACATGGCAAACTTCAATCGTCCTCCAGCTTTGACCCATTCTTTTTAAAAAGAAGCCGTGAGAGAGCCCGAGGGAAGATGGATGAGCCGGGAGGGAGAGGCAACAGCCTCCATACGTTCTGCAGAGCATTTGACTATCTTTGGAAATATTTAGTAAATTAAACTTTATTTCATGCTTTCAAGCTGTAGCTCATCGCACCATATATGTCTGCGTTCCAGGAGGCGGGAACAACTGGCAGAGGAACTGGTATTTTTCTAACGTCTTAACCCCAGAAGAGCTGCTTCTTACCTCCCTCCCGGGGTGTTTCAGTCCTTACAGGGCTGTGGTCCAGCCTTACAGGCCCAAAATCTAGCTCTGGGGTCTAAAGCTACCGCCAGGACAAGCGGAGACAGCGAGATGTGCGCCCAGGCCTTTGGGAAGTGATTAAAAGACTCGTTGCTAATGATCTGCATGGGTTTAGGAAGGGGACAGACACCTGAAAAAGGTGGCTTCTACAGCCACGGGTTAGTCAGCCGCTTTCTGCGGGTACTAAACGCCACCAGGAGCTCGAGATTCACAGCTAGAAGGGAAAAAACCCCCGTTAGCCCACGTGACTTTAATCACATTATCGCTCACGACTGAGCTGTGAGCTCGTTTCCACCATTAAGCACATCAATAAAGCAGAGTTAAAGCTGCGTGTCGATCGCAAGCTCGGTTTTTATCCCCCCCGCATCTCTTTGTCCTGAGATCATCCAGAATCCCAAGGTAAATTCGGAGGGGACGGGGGGGTTTGGTTTTTTTTGCCTCCCCAGCTCCATCGCACTTCTGCTTTATTGATTAGAGACCACCACCAGACGGGACACCTCGCCCCTTACCGAGGTAAGTGCCATATGTCACGTTTCTGTACTCATCCCAGGAGATAAATCCATCTTGATTCATGTCAAACTCCTGCCACTGGCGTTCGACACTGTCATACACGTATTTCTTCTGGGCCTTCTTAATCCAGGCTTTCAGCTCCCCCTCCGTCACAAACCCATCCTTATCCGTGTCTATCTTATCTACAATCATTCTACAAAAACAAAACAGCAAGTTTCAAGCGCCGGCTCGGCAAAGTTTTTATCCCAAGAGCAGAGACCTACCTAAGATGTAGCCGTAGGTGGCATTTTTATATTCCTCCCAAGAAATGAGGCCGTCCTCATTGAGGTCGTGCCCTTTCCACTGCCGCTCTACATCCTCGTATATCCAGCGCTTTTGTGCAAACTTAATCCAGTCTTTCAGCTCTTCCACCGTTACAAACCCGTCTTTGTCTTCATCTATTTTACTTACAATCTTTCTGTAGAAAATGCAGAAAAATCCAGCAAAAGTTAAAGGGAAACAAGGCTCGAGTTCTAGGCGGGCAGAGCAATTGAAGCGGCGGCAGGCTGCGCCCGGGCGGCGGAGCGAGCGCGTCGAGGCGTTTAGGACTGGGTCCCGGCTCGTCCTTAAAACCAACGGACAGTTTAGCCGCCGCCACACCGGCTCGCTCACTCTCGGGCCCCTCGGGATTTGTGTTTTTCAGGAATTGTGTGAATTAGGGGGGGAAAAAAGGAGGTTTTCTCGTCAGACCTCGGGGAAACACCCCGTCTTCCCGCCTCGACGGCGCGCAGGGAGCCGAGCACATACTTACGTTAAAAGCGGGGAGACCGGCCCCGCCGAAGGGGTGCAAGGAGGGAGCCCCGGCTCCTTCGCGCGCCCAAACCCTCGGAGGAGAGCGGCGAGAAGCTGACGTCGCCGCCGCGTCCCACCCGAGGACAATGCCCGCCCGCTCACCAAGGGGGAAACCGGAGACGCGTGGTTTATAAAGCGCGGCGCGAGGTCGCATGCCGCCTTTATTTTTAGCGGCAGCTGTGAAGAAAAGCCGCCGGGGAGGAATGCACAGATCCACGGGCAGATGCACGCGAGCCTGCGGCACGGTCCAGGGGGAGCCGGGCTCGGTCGATCCTCCCCGTTCCCCGTGCTTTACTCCTCGGAGTAACGCGCGGTGTTTGCACGACGCAGGGCGGCCGCGGCCCGCGCCGGGAACGTCCGGTTCCATGTTCCCTCCCCGGCAGCGCCGGGCGATTAAAGCCAGGGACGACAGCCCAAAACGTTTTGCTTGGTGAACCAGGATCATTTTCTTTTCCTTTTAACAGGAAGGTTTAACGTGAAACCGGTTCTGCTAAACGTAACTCAAACGTAAGAATTTGAGGAATTTGGAAAGACGATGTTTTAAATCACCACGAGGTTATTAGTGCCCGGAATATCGATGCGGAGCGAAAGATCAAGCGCGAACCCGAAGAGACGGGACGCTGGAGCCGCCCCGCTCCCGGGTTCTGTCGTTCCGTAACTGCTTTTAAAAAGCAAACCCAGGATTCTCCTCTGTGGCACAAAGGATGTGGCTAAAAACGAAAGGCTGAAGAGACAGCCGGGGTGAGAGCGGTGAAAAATATTCGCTTTGCTTTTCTAGAAGAGTCTTTCAGCTCGACGCCGTACTTTACCTGCGGCGCCGCGGGCCGGAGGCCTGACTCATTTTCCAGGCACATTTTAATAAGCTGCTATTTCAGGGAAACAATTCAAGGTTTTACGTTATGGCTGTTGCCATCCGAGAGCGGGCCGGCGCCGGTGCCGCCGCGGGAAGCCCGCGCGCGGGTTAAAGGCTCCCGGTGCCGTCTGCCAACGGTTAAAGCGCAAACGCGAGGGTCGAGGGCTGCGATGGTCGGAGATTCACTTCCCCGGAACGGCGGGCATCGTCCTTCCCTCGGCTTTATCGCAAAGCGGCCTCCGAGAAGCGGATCCCTCTGGGAATTTCCCCGACTGTAAAACCTGAACCATCCCAAAAAGGTTTTTGTCGCAGCGAGCCCACAGCGTCGGCGAAACCGAGAGGTGCCAGAGCAGAGCGGCCAAGCGACGAGATTTGGGCAGCGGCAGAACTCACACAAAACCCTCTTTTCATCCCTCCAGCAACGGGAAGTCGGCCACCAGCCGAGCCACGGAGCGCCCGGAGCTCAGGCATCGGCACAGCCGCCACCGTCGCAGGGATATATTGGGGTAGGGGGAAATAAAACCCACCCCACTGGGATGAAGGATCGCAGCCTGGATCAGTAGAAAGCCAAGGCGACTTTTCCAGGAAAGGTTTCTAGGTGGGGCAGCAGAAGTTCAGGGGTTTAATTAGAGAACGGGGAAGCCGTTTAATTGCTTTCAGGGAAAGTTAAACTCTGTCCCCACCCGGAGCAAGCCCGGGGACGCTTCGGCAGCTCCGAAAACCTCTGCCTTCGGCGGCTTAGTGCCAAGCCCAGACGCTCGCAGGCTGCTTTCCCAGGGCAGAAGCCACACAAAACATGAGTTTTAATAAAAAACAACCCCGAAGTTTTGTCACACGCCACGGCAGCACCCCGCGCGGGGAGAGGGGTGCCAGGGGCACCAGATGTTCCGTGACGGCTGGCAGCTGGAATCAACAGGCTGCTTCGCTTTCCCGGCTCACGCGTCCCCGGGGAAGGAAGGGGATCCTGTTTGCTATCGCCGGGAAAAGCGGCAGCGCCTTCCCCTAATTCAGCAGCCTTTAAGGAAAGGCGAGGTAGCCCACGGGACGCTGTTCCAAAATCCTGGTCGCCCCAAAAAACGGGGATGTGAGAAGGGCTGGAGGGAAATCCAGCCGGGAAGCAGGGAGCCAGGGTGCTCTCCCAACAAACTGGGTCCTTCCAACAGCACAAAACCCATTTAAAAAAAATAAATTTACATAATTATGCATTCATAACAAGGTTATCAAACCAATTCAACCTCGGGAAAGCGTTATGAATTTGCCTCTGACCAAAAAAAAAAAAAAACAAACCCAAAACCAACCCCAAGCTGGTTTATGTCAACGGCGAGAGCGGTTTGAAAACGGCCTCGTTAAAACATCCGAGTGGAAACTCTTACTCCAGCCCCGCTCCCGCTGCCAGCTTTTTCCAGTAGATAACTCAGCAGAACAATGAAATTAAAGCGCAGAGCCATGACAAAGCCTACGGGTCAGGAAAACAGCGCCGGGGGGAGGATCGCCGGCGCGTTTCTGCTCTCGGCAGCCAGAGCTGCGCGCTCCCTCCTGCTTTTTATGGGGGGGAAACCGGAGAGATTCTCTATTTCCCTCGCAAAAAGCCACTCAGCTTGTGCTGTTTACCTCACTCCACTGGCATTTCCCTGAGCACCTGCACGTGGCTGAGCTTTCCCTTCTCATCAGGGAGCCCCATCCCAAAGAAAATACCAAAAAAAACACCCCCAAATCCCTCCTAATTTTCGCCATGGCTTGCAGCAAGCGCTGCTCCAGTGTGAGGTTGAGGCGCTTGGGAAGGACTACGCTGGCGAGCAAAGCCCGGCCAGGCGCCGGGAGGCGGAAAGCGGGCAACGCCGCCTTCAAAAAAAAAAAAAAGCGGAAAAAGAGACAAAACTGAAGAGGGAAGGGAAAATTCGGACCATCACGAGGTACGGGGCGTCCCAACGGCGAGGCCAAGCTCACGAGGGAGGTGCCAGGCGGGAGCGTAACCCTCAAGAGCCTCCAAAAAAATGTCTCCTCAGGGCTGAACCTCCAAAGGTTTAAGCCTTTTTAAGCCCAACAGGAACAACTGCGCCGGCAGCTGCTGCCGCAGGCACAAAGGCACACGCTGTGGTGCCAGGGCCGGCGCTGGCCGCCTCCTAAACCCACCCCGAGCGGACGTCTGCAGGTGGCAGGGGAGGCAAAGCGACGAAGCAGAAGTTAGTTTTCAAGAGATGCTCTGTTTTCTCTAACCTAGGGCTCTGCGCAGCGACCAGCTGCTCCTTGAATGGGGAGAATAACGTGGCAGGGAAATGCAAGTAATTCCCTGCGGGCTTTCGGACTCCAGCGGTAACTGGAGACCAGGAGGCTCTGTTTAGCAGGGTGCGAGTACGGCAAAAAGGAAAGACGGCTCGTTTTCCTTTATGCTTTGTAGTTTTGGGGAGTATTTGGTGCTGAGAAAGAAGCCTGCGTGATTGGAAGGACTCAAGGTGACCTTGCGGGCCGGGAGCAAGGTCTGCAGCGGGGACAACTGCACGTGTGCTGCATAACTTTGTCACCGCCATTTGTGTCGGTCGCTAAATTTCAGCTACTGCCGCCGTAAAAGTGACATTTAAAAGGCTCTAGTCGAGCACCTGCGGCACGAGAGAAGGGCTGTGAGGGCCAGGGTGAGGCTTCCGGCCAGTGCAACCCGCTGTGGATTTGTTCTCTCTCGATTAGGGTTTTTATTTCGGCTCTTTTCCTTACCCAAGTCTCTCCTTGCTCTCCTCCGGCGTGAGCTGATCGAAGGTTTTGGCCTCATCGGCGCCGAGGAAAGCGTCGTGGTCGTAGTCAAAGTTCTGCGCGTCATCGTGGACCTTGTCGCTGAGCTGGGGGTCGTGGTGAACCCGGTCCTTCTTCTCGGTGGGCTTGCTCGAGATGCAGAGCATGGAGAGAGACAGGCACAGGAGGAGCTGAGGGATGCTCATGGTGGGTCAGATGCACCTGTGGGAGGGCGAGACACGGGGGATGGAGGAGCTCGCCTTGCGACGGCGAGGCCGGAGCAGCACCGCGCTGCCTCCAGGGTCGCAGACCAGAACTCCGACACCAAAACGGGGAGAGCTGATCAATTAGCCCAGATTATCCAGCAAAACGTCCGACTAGCCCCGATTTTCTGGGCAAAACGATGAACTAACGCACATTAGCCAGGCCAAAGCAACCAACTGGCCCAGATTATCCGGGCAAAGCTATAAATTAGCACAGCGTAGCTGGCCAAAATGATCAATTAGCCCAGATTATCTGGGCAAAATGATGAATTAACGCACATCATCCGGGCAAAGCGATCCAGTGGCCCAGATTAGCCGGGCCAAAGTGACCAATTAATGCGCATTTTCTGGGCAAAGTGATCAATTAGCCCGGATTAGCCAGGCAAAACGATGAATTAACACAGATTATCCCGGCAAAGCGCTCTTCGAGCCCCCCGGCGCTTGCAGAAGCCCTTCCCACCACGTGCCTGGCGCAGCCCCCTGCTCCCACACCCCTCCCAGAGCCCCAGGCGAGCCCCTCCGTCCGTCCATCCGGCAGAGAGAGCAACAACTGCGTCCCGCGCGGCGGCAGGAGAGCCCTGCGCGGTGAGGAATGCGAAGGATGCGTGGCAAACGCGGGCGGCGGATCGCCCGGTACGCAGCCCCTGCCCAGCCGGTCGCCAGCCGTGCCGGCTGCCCTCCGCTCTCACGTCCTCCTGCCCCATTCCCTCCCCGCGGGGTTGGGCCTCCCCAGCGGGCTCACTACACCCATCAGGAACCCAATTCCAGGTGCCAGGCGGGTGACAAGACGCAGACAGTGACAGAGATGGGCAGGATGTGGCCGTTTATTGCCTGGATCGTCTCTCCGGCACTCGCACGGTTACGCTGCAGCGTCAGGGACGGTCACAGCACACATCTGGGCGGAAAATGCAGGATAAAAACCCCGCAAGAGCCACACTCTGCCATCATGTGGGACTCTTGGAAGCTTTCCCCACCCTTATCTCTTTAACCGGAATTTAAATCGAGCAGCTAACGCGGAGGTATCCTTCAGCACACCGTCCCGGCAGCGGATCACGCCTCGCCATGCAGGCAGAGCTCCACTTGCGCAGCCCTGCCTGAAAAAAAGCTTATAAAATTAAGCTTGACCTTGTAGAAACCAGAATTTAGAGCCCATGCAGCTAAAATTACTTGCAGAAGTTAGAAAGGAGGAGTGGGAGTAGGAAACCCCCCCCCTCCTGACACAGTAAAACGAGGAGGAGAGTCGCCTGCCTGAAGCGTTGCTTGAATCAGTGAATTCAGGGGATTCTTGTTATTTAAGTCACCCACTTCAACATTTGCTCAGGACGATGCAGGCGGCGGGACAAGGAACTCATTAAACCCCCCCCCGCCGTAACACCCAAGGGATTTATCTGCACAGTGTTTGCACCATACGAATCCCTTCGGCGACGAGACGGGGTGTCGGGCCGCTCATCCCGGAGAATAAAGGCTCCCAAGGGAGAGGGAGGGTTGTTTGATCTCCAACGTTGCCGTAACCGCACTGGCTTTGAGCCCAGAGGACAAGAGGGAGCGGGATGCGGCTCAGAGCTCGCCGAAACCCCGCCTGGCACGTGGCAGGGTTCATTCTCTGCTCCCTCTCCGGCTCCGGAGATCTCCAGAGGCTCCCGAAGGAGCGAAGGCTTTAGCACGCCGACGGCAAAGCTGGCAGCGCCGGGCTGTCCTTCCCCTCTCGGGAGCAGGCAGAGCAGCCCCGGGGGTGAGGTGAGGAAAGGGAAGAAGCCAAACACCGAGGAAGCGAGAGCATTGCCAGTTTGGCTGTCGAGAAAGCCGGAAATCAGCGCTCCGATGGGGAAAAAAATAAGAAAAAGAGGAGTCCCGCTGCCACGACCACAGGCAGCAACGTGCGGATCTCGAAGGAAAAGCGAGTGCTGGACGAGGGATCCGGGCTGTGAATTCCCGTCTCCTACATGAGGCAACGCCGCAGGCTTTTGGCCGTTAATTAATCCAAATTAAGGGGAAGTTTGGGCTTAGTTTAGCTGAAGGAAGAGATGCATGCGTGCCAGAAAGGAGGGAAAAGCTGGAAGGACGGCAGCTTTTCTCAACTCGCAGAGACTTCCTGCGGCACAAGCGATAGCGTGACGTCGGGAGGATCTGCTTTTCGACCTGTCCAAACCCATCCTGGAGGCAGGACCCCGCAAACCCCGCTCGCCGCATCTCACAGGAGGAACCACGATAACACCGCGACAAAAATATGCGAGTTTAGGGGGAAAAAAAAAAAAACTAAAAAAACCTGACCTAGAAATGATGGAAAGCAGTAACGCTTCCCAGCCGGCTGCGGAGCGCCGGCCGAGTCACACGGAAGCGGGCGAGGATGCTGAGGCAGCCGCCCGCCCGCCTCGGCACATTGTAATTTATTAGTTTTAAATGCTGCAGTAGTCCTTCGTGGATTTTAGGACAGGAAGGATTCCTGGAAAACCCCCTCCCTGGGGATTCCCAAGGCCACCGCAGATTTAATCGCCACTCCTATCGGTTTCCAACCACGTGGAAGGAGCCTCGTTGTCCATCAGGGCGGGGAAAAGCTGCATCCTCCTGGGAAGGGGAGGATCAGAAAGGAGACGAAGAGCGATGCCCGCGCGGCCGTTTGCAATCCAAGCTGGATCCGGGTGAAAATCCTCAACCCCCGGCTGCCTCTGACGCAATCCGGGGCGGCCGTGACCTCAGCAGGAGAGGGGGACACCCCAGGTGATATTTAAGAGGAGCTTTCTCGATATAATTCCAGGGAATACCAGACTCGTCCTCACTTTGAGGACATCCCAGCACCGAGGACCTGCCCAAACCAGACCAACCTCCCACAAACCCCTGGGAACAAGCCAGACTAAAGCACAGGGTGACCCGGAACAGGTGTAAATACCCTGATTTTTATCTCCAGTGTCCACGGAAAGAGGCCATGAGCCATTTGGAAGCGATTAAAAGGGACGACCTGACCTCAAAGGCGGATCTTGGCATCACGCCGGGTGCCAGGGAGGTGACGAGGCGCACCTCTGCGGGTAAAGATGCTGCTCTAGCGCTTGGCGAGATACAAACACCCCATAAATCAACCGTTATTCATAAATAATTCACATGAATAGCGGCTTCTGCTGACTGACAGCTGGGATCGACCCCCAGTTTTTCCTCAGAGCTCACAATTTTGGGAAAAATAAGGTTTTGAGGTTGATTACGTGCGCCTCTCTTCGCTCCCCGGCTAGCTAAGGAAACCACAAACCGCTACGGGAAGGGATGCCGGCAAGTTCTCGGTTCTCCTAAATAAAAGGATCCGGCGAGGGAACCGCAGGGAAGCCAGAAGCCGCAATTAGTGGCGGGGAAGTGGGAAGCGCGCCCTCGGAACGGGCTCTCCCGGAACCCGGGGACTCCAGTTGGTTTTGCGGCGATATTGAGGGAAGAAGCCGGGATTCTGCGCCGGGGTTGGATTAGCGACGATGTTCGGGGCTACAAGCCCTTTTGGAAGCACGTTTGGCACCTGGGAGTCCAGCTGGGCTCAGGGAAAAGATACCTACGGACAACACAATTCGCTCGGATTTGGGAATTTGTCTCTGTTTTGGCTTTTAGGGGGATTAATCCCAATCCTGGTGGGGCTGACGGGGGCAAACCTGGTCCTTATGCACAGGTGGAAGAGCTGAGCTCTGCGTCACGATGACGACGGCGACGATGGGGCGAGCCCCTGCGATGCCAAAAGCCGGTTAACGGGAAGATTCCGTCGAACATTGGCGGTCGGTTTGGGTCCGTGAAGGCGCCCGATTCCGAGACGCGATCGCTAAGGCGGGCCCCGCTGTGGGATTATCGCTCCCCCCCCCCACCCCGAGTCCCGCGTGATTTTACCGGGAGTTGCGATAAATAACGGATGAGAAAACAGCGGGTTTTGCCCCAAAAACGGGCGTTCGCCGGTAAACGAAGACCCCGAAGGCTCGGGGGATTTCGCCGAGGGGTGGGTGAGCGGCGGGGGGGCGGGGCTGCGAGCCCCGGTGCCAGGGGCGGCCGAGGCCTGGCCTAGCCGGGCCCCCCCGTCCCGCTCCCCCACGCCCGGTTCTCGCAGCGATCAGGCCTGGGGCTCCCGGAGCCGGTGCCACGTTACCACCGCCCCCCCCTCCCCCCCCCCCCCAATAACGGGGCCGCCGAGGCGGGGGCGGCCTCGACCCGCTCCCCGGGGCCGCCCCCGCCCAGGGACCCCCCCCGGACCCCACCGTTCCCGCCCCGACCGCCGAGTTACCGGTAGCCGCCGCCGCCGCCGCCCGCTTCTCCTCAGCCTCCTCCGCCGACCGGAAGTAGGCGCCGCGCCACGCCGCACGGCCCGCCGGCCAATCACAGCGCCGCTCCGCCTCCTCCGCCTTCCCTCGCGGCGCTGCGATTGGTCGGCTCCACCGCCCGTCCGCCCCTTTTCGCCCGCCCTCACGCCGTCACTCCGCCCACCTCCCCGCCCCTTTGGCCCCGCCCACCTCCCCGCCGGGGACGCGGGGCGCTGATTGGCTGGAAAGCGCCACGTCCTCAGGCGCGCGCCGGACGCCGGCCCCGCCCACCCGGGCGCCCCGCGCCGTGTCTGTCCTTACCGCGCATGCGCGGTGGGAGGGACGGGCGGTCACGTGTGTGCGGGGTGGAAAGGGCGGGAAAAGGGAGGCGGTGGAGGAGGGCGAGGCGCCATTTTGTGGGGGGCGAGGGAGGAGGGTGAGGCGCCATTTTGTGGGGGCGAGGGGGGTCCCCCAGCCTCTCCCGGCAGGCAGGGACGGGCTGCTGGGGCTCTGTGGGACCTGCCCCTTCTTCAGCAGCGAGGACATCGTGGTCTCAGGGCAGTGTCTTGCTCCTGAAATGCCCCTGAGCGAGGAGAGCCGTCCCCTCAGGTTTGTTGTAAATATCTAAAGCGTTAAACTTTTAGCTTCAGCTGTTATTAACCCAAACCCACATCCTGAGAAATGCAAACAACTCAATGAGCCAACTTGTGAAAGGAATTCAAGGTTCACGAGCTGAGGAGCGTCTGAGGGACTTCTCGCAAGCTGAGAAGGACGGATAACAGAATGAAACATCCTCCTGCAAGGAAGACATAGGAATGCCACAACCATGAAACAATGAAACCAACAAGAGTCACAGTAACTGGGGGAAAAGTAGAGGAGGTTATCCTCCCCCTCTGCTCCACCCTGGTGAGGCCACATCTGGAGCGCTGCGTCCAGTCCTGGGCTCCCCAGTTCAACAAGGACAGGGAACTGCTGGAGAGAGTCCAGTGGAGAGCTACGGAGATGATCAGGGGACTGGAGCATCTCCCCTATGAGGAAAGGCTGAGAGACCTGGGTCTGTTCAGCCTAGAGAATCATAGAATCCCAGAATCATTAAGGTTGGAAAAGACGTCTAGGACCATCAAGTCCAACCACCAACCCAACACCCCCAGGCCTCCTAAACCATGTCCCCAGATGCCACATCTGCACGGTGTTTGAACACCTCCAGGGATGGTGACTCCACCACCTCTCTGGGCAGCCTGTTCCAGTGCCTGACCACTCTTGCAGGAAAGACATTTTCCCTAATATCCAATCTAAAACTCCCCTTGAGGCCATTTCCTCTTGTCCTATGACTGTGACTTGGGAGAAGAGGCCGACCCCCACCTCACCACAACCTCCTTTCAGGCAGTTGCAGAGAGCGATAAGGTCTCCCCTCAGCCTCCTCTTCTCCAGGCTAAACCCCCCCAGCTCCCTCAGCCGCTCCCCATCACACTTGTGCTCCAGACCCTTCCCCAGCTCCGTTGCCCTTCTCTGGACACGCCCCAGCACCTCCATGTCCTCCTTGTCCCGAGGGGCCCAAAACTGAACACAGATTTCGAGGTGCGGCCTCACCAGTGCCGAGCACAGGGAAGACTGAGGGGGGACCTCATCAATGCTTATAAATATCTGAAGGTTGGGTGTCAAGAAGATGGAGCCAGACTCTTTTGAGTGGTGCCCAACGACAGGACAAGGGGCAACGGGCACAAGTTGGAACACGGGAAGTTCCACCTGAACGTGAGGAAAAACTCCTTACCTGTGTGGGTGCCGGAGCAGTGGGACAGGCTGCCCAGAGAGGCTGTGGAGTCTCCTTCCCTGGAGACATTCAAACCCCGCCTGGACGCGGTGCTGTGCCCCCTGCTCTGGGTGTGCCTGCTCAAGCAGGGGGGTTGGACGGGATGGTCTCCAGAGGTCCCTTCCGACCCCCGCCACTCTGTGATTCTGTGATTCCGGCAGCGGGAGATTGTGACCACTGACTCAATTGAGGGACAAAAGGAATAACCCCCCACTGCTTTTGAGCATGCGCAGTGAATTAAAATCACACTGTAGCTTTAAATTTAAGCAGAGAAAATACAGGCCAATGAAAGAAGAGCATACTCTGTCAGTTCAATGATTATGTATTAGATGGGCGTGTTGTGTTAACTGTCACGTATAAATGTCAAAATGAACTCCAGTAGGTGTGCTTGATTTGTGGAAATATTCCACCTTGCACCCGGTGCTGAATGAAGTAATGCCTGCTCTTTATTACGCCCAGTGTTACGGAGTTTTATTCCCGGTTTTCGGTGACAGATTGATATCCCAAAGAAAATGGAATTTTCCGCTAAGCAATAATGATGAACCACATAAGCCCGGCAAAACAGAATTTGGCGGCCAGAGAAGGGAGCTAAGAGAGAGGGAAGCGTTCGTTTTACGACTCTATCCTTGAAGAACTGAGAGACTGATAAAAGGGAACATCCCGTCTCAGAAGACACCGAAAGCTGGGTGATAAAGTGTATAGTCAAGGAGGACAACTAATTGGGATGTCGATAAGAACTAAAACTAAGTGTCCTTTAGGTGAACTATCCTCATTATAATACTAAAAATCACGCCCATAGGCCAGAAAACCCCCTACTCAAATAAGCCCCTCCCTCTCTGAGCATGCATGGTGAATTTAAAGAGAGCTGTACCTCTAAGATGAAGTGAGAAAGAAACTAAACAACGATTAGCTGCAGGGGGGCATGAATATTAGCTGTTAGGGACACATTTAACTTCATAAATACCTTGCAGTGTCTCGGTGCGGGGCGCAGCTTTGTGGAGTTACCACCGAGCACCCCAATTTGCGCAAAAATGAAATTAATAAAATACCTCCGCTCTGCGTGTAGTTTGGCGTTTTGCGCACCAGGCGAACGGACCCACTTTTTGGGAAAACAAGGTGGCACCTGCCTGCTGCACAGGGTGCCCCTGGGCGGCGGTTCTGTCACAGGATCTCGCCGTAAAATCGTGGGATCATTGAGGCAGGGGCTGCTCGACGTGCTGCAGGTGGGTGCTGAGAGCCGACGGGTTTGGTTCCCGCCGGTCTAAATCATGCAATCATAGAATCTTTGAGGTTGGAAAAGAGCTTTAAGATCATCAAGATGGAGGTACGAGTGCGGCAGATGTTTCTGGGGGATGTTTCGTGTTTGTGCAATGTCTGGCTTTGGCCTGGGAAGGAGGCTTTGTTTTCTGCAGTTACACCAGAAACTCCGAAGGAAGGGGGATTTTGATAATCAAGGATCATAGAATTGTTTAGGTTGGGAAAGACCTTTAAGATCGTCGAGTCCAACCGTTAACCCAGCGCTGCCAAGTCCCACTGAACCATGTCCCTCAGCACCACGTCTACACGGCTCTGAAACACCCCCAGGGATGGTGACTCCACCACTTCCCTGGGCAGCCTGTTCCAGTGCTTGACGACCCTTTTGGTGAAGGAATTGTTGCCAATATCCAATCTAAACCTCCCCTGGCACAACTTGAGGCCATTTTCTCTCATCCTATCGATAGTGACTTGGGAGAAGAGACTGACCCCCACCTCACCACAACCTCCTTTCAGGCAGTTGCAGAGAGTGATAAGGTCTCCCCTCAGCCTCCTCTTCTCCAGACCAAACCCCCCCAGCTCCCTCAGCCGCTCCCCATCACACTTGCTCTCCAGACCCTTCCCCAGCTCCGTTGCCCTTCTCTGGACATGCTCCAGCACCTCCACGTCTGTCTTGTGCTGAGGGTCCCTGCCGTGCTGCCAGACGTGCCCCGAGCGAGCACGTCGTGACCGCATCGATCCAAAAATAACTCTGAAAGAGTGCAGGGATCCTATGCCGGTAAGTTGACAGCAAGTTTTATAAATATATTTACATTCGGGCTTAAAATGTTGCATGGCATTTTCATTACTTACATCTAAAATTACTACTTTGCAGCAAGATGTGAGCCCATCGGGGCCGGGTGTGGGGAACATCTTGTAGGACCAAAATCCTGTTTTACTAGATCACCCTGAAGCAGCATCACGTTGCTATTTAATTTCATACTGCCTCAGCGTACCGTGACGCATCAGATTGTCGACATGTTACAGCCAAATAGCAGCGTGGCTGAGGTCAAGGCTCAATCGCGTTGGATGCGATTCATCCGATGAGATGCGCACGTCCACATCTGTGCTGGCTGTCTAGACTCCCCTTATAGTCACTGGAAAGAAAGAGGCGCTTCCAGGGCATGATTCATCTCATCCTAAAGTAAATGCCTAAATTAGGTCAGATGAATTGTACCCTAAGAGTTCGTTTCTCTCCAGTCTCTGAAGGGAGCTGAGCTGCGCCATCCGTGGCAGATGTTTGCACCAGATATTTACAGTACGCTGAGATAATTCCCACCCTCTGTGTCACGGTAAACAATTTTAAAAGCTGCTTCAGCCAGCTGACATTTTAAAACTCGTCCCAACTATTAAGTCATGAACTGAAAAAACTTAACGCGAAAGTTCCCTGAAAAACTAACGCTTCATCTTTCTTTTTTTATCTCTGTAGTTGCTGATATTGGAAGATCTCAAGAAAATAATCACATGCGTAAGGCTACACCCCTATTTCAAATGCGGACCCACCCCGGCGATTGATTGTGTAATGGTGTAGCTGGTCCCATATCAGAAGATTGTGAACAGACTTTAAAATCGGGAGAGGTTTTGGTTTTCTTCTTTTTTAAATAAAACATTACTTGAAGGGGGGGTTGTCTTAATGATTTTTAAACTTTAATGTTTGTGTTTTCAAGCTTTTCTTTACACCCAGGAGGACTAGAAATTAGAAAAGAAAAAAAGACACTTTTTCTTTACAAGGGAGCCCACATTTTTATAAAACAAGATTTAAAGGCTCGAAGGAAAACTGGGAGCAGCCTGATTTCCCTGGCCGGCCTTCCGCCAGGTCCTGCCCTCAACGACTGCATGGCTCCCCGGAGCGAAGGCTGAGGAGGGGGCTGCCACCGGCACCGGGACCCGCCTCCCTTCCCAAAGGGGCTGGTAACTCATCCCAGGCACGGGAGGATCTGGACATGGAGGAATCCCACGTGTGGATCCACAGGACATGGCGTGATCTAGACACAGGGCTCGGAGAATGACAGGACGAGGGAGGCGTCGCTGGCCGGCTCACGGGGTCCAGGGCAGACGCTCCTGCGGCAGCCGGAGTCGGAGCGGTGACTCAGTTCAGCTTCTGGCCCGGATTTCTGACTACGTTTAAAACCGCGTTGATCCAGCAAAGACCACGGTAAGGAGGACTCAGTAATAATTTGAGGCTCTTCTTCCTGAGTTATCAGCAACTCACCAGGAGAAGGTTTGCAGTGTGTCCTTTGCTTTCTGCCCGGAAAGTTCTCCACACTTATGGCCTCCTAAATCTAACTCGGGACTAAGTCCTGACTAAGATGATCAGGCCTGTGAGCTTTAAAATCTCCAAGAGGGACAAGAGCAGAAGTCGGTCAGCCTTCCTCACGGCAGAGGCGGGCGATCCACCTCTTCCTCAGCAGCCTGGTCCAGTGGTCTGATCATCCTTAGGGGATCAAATCCTGTGTCTCAATTCCCATTTGATTCCCTCCAGCTTTTCACGCTGCAGCCGTCATTTCTTACTGTGACTTCTCATTCTGATATTCTCCGCTGCCTTCAAGATCATTTTATTACCTTACATTTTCTTGCAGAAGTGCTCATATGCAGAAACGAAGTCATCTCTCCTCCTCCTTTTTGATGAAGAAAACTAAAGAGAGCTAAAGATGAAGAAAGCTAAAGAAACCCTGAGCTCTTTAAGTGCCTCATCAAAGACCTTTTCTCCAACTGTCAGCCCATTTTCATAGGGTTTTTTTTAGTTCTTCCAGTTTTTCAGAGTCTTTTAAAGATATTGACACATTGCAGCTGGATACCCTGCTCGCTCCCCAATATTTTGCATGAGGTAAAACTCCTCTCCTGATCCTTATTTTCCTGTTTCAAGGTTCCTAATCCCTCGGTCCCACTGGTTTGGTTTTTGCCAACACTGTAGATGTTTAGCTGCTTTTGTCCACTGAGACAGCGCTAACAAAAGAACCATTCTGCCCGGGTCTGGTCTCGCTGATAACCTCAGCTACGAACGGGTGCGACCACAAATTGTCTATAAAATCAGACCTTCGCCCAGTCCCCGTTTTGTGCAGTGGTAAATAAAGTGTCCCAGCTTTTGAGAGTGCTGAATACTTGTTAATCATACCTTCAAACTCTACCAAAAGCAGAGAATTAGGAGAACGTATTACTTATTAACTAGCTTTTCAGCTATAGCCTTGTTTACCTCTTTGTCACATGCCCCAGACAGCAGAGGAGTTCAGGGGAAGATGTCCTTGGTATTTGGTCAAAGAAGAGGGAATTTTATTAGTCTGTTGGCTTATCGATCATCCCACCCACAGCTGCAGCCGCTGCCAAGTCACGGACACTGTTTTGGTGCTGGTTTTAGCTAAAACCTTTGTGAGTCCCTTGAGAAACACCCCTGGAAGAAGAGCTGTGGTGGTCTGGAGAACAACCGACGCCTCAAAGGAGCTGGAGAACAACCGATGCCTCGAAGGAGCTGGAGAACAACCAACACCTTGAAGGAGTTGGAGCACTGGTAGACTGGAGGACTCTGTCCTCAAGCCATCTGCCTCGTTCAGGGAGGCGAAGTCAGGTGGAAGGAATCTCACCGGCCAGGACTGTGTGGTTTTGCCACAGAATTGGATGTTTTTCCTAGGAAACGCCCTGTGGTTCAAACCTGAATGAACTGGGGAAGTCCATGGCTCGTGTAACACAGGCAATCGGACAGGTGTCTCCTGGCTACGCCTGCAAGAGGTGGCCTGCTTCCACCTGAGCTGCAAACTGGGCATCGGGGAGTATTAAATTAAGGATTGAAGATATCCGGAGGGAATCCCTAACTCCGGCTTTGCCCTGGGATGCCAGCTTCGTTGTAGGGCAGTCGGATTCTGAGCCGCTGTCCATGCTGCTATGAGCCCCTCTGGGAAAGCTGCTACAGAAGCACAGCGAGACTCAAATGCCCGTTGGGAGTCTCACTCTTCCCAGCATCCCACCCTCTCTTCAGGTTGTTTCCCAAAAGTGGTAATACCACGAGAAAACCCCCCAAAAACCGAAGCGTAAAGGCATGAACCCTAATCCTAGATCCTGCAGGAAGCCTAAAGGAGGGCAGCAACGACAACTGGAGGTCTGGGAGGAGGGCACAGCAAACCTGCACTTGATCAACGTGGTAAAAAAAAAGAAAAATATGGGAGTTTTTTTAACAGTCTCCTGCTGGGAGCGGGGCAGCAGCCTTCCTTTGCACGTCTGGGCCATGGATGAGGGTTGTGGATGCACCAGGTCTGGCACGCAGGCCTACAACGGGGTGATTTGGACAGGAGGGATGGAGAAGCAGGGATGGAGAACGTGGGATGGAGAACATGGGACGGAGAACCGGGTCAGACAAACCTCTCCCAGGAACAGCGTTAGTGCTGCTGACTGCTCTGAGGGAGGACCGTGAGGTGGCCTGAGGTCCCTTGGGCGGAACAACAGGTGCCGCGGGTGAAATTGGGGAAGCCCTTTGGGGTTGGGTTGAGTCCCTGGTGGCATGCCGAAGGGTGGAGGACATGGAGCTGCGGCCGGGAGCACAGGGAAGAGGGAGACACAGCATCTCCAATGCAAGGAACCCACTAGATTCCCACACAACCCCGTTCCTACAGCCGCTCTCCTGAGCAGAGCCCTGTGGCAGACGCCCGGCTGACAACACCTAAACCCGGAGCCCTCAGCTCCTTCTGTGAAACCACGTGGATATAACCGCGCACCGACCAGCCCCGTCGTCCGGCTGGCACGGAGCATTCGCAAACCGTTAGGCAGTGGCTCTTAACCTCGCCGGGTGGCTATAAATACCCTCGCACTCCGCGTGTGGTGCCAGGAGGTGTCGAAAGGGAAAAGCGCGAACCTCCCCTGCAAAATCTGAGTGGAACAAACCAAAACTGACTCAGCGTCTGCAAATCCCCACCGTATTTGAAAGCGCGAGGCGGAGGGAGGAGCAGAAATCCCGACACCTGGAGCAAAGGACTTGTGAAGAGCAACCCGTTGTGTGCAGGATTTAATATAGCGATGAGCAACGCGTCCCGGGGTCAGCGGTCGGGGGCAGAGGAATGCCCCCAGCTAATCCTCCCGCCCCACAGCCGTCTATTTAGGGAAGCGATGGCCGCGCGGAGCCGAAGGAGGCCCCTGTGCTCAGCGTCCTGGCATTCCTCCACGTCCCAGCTGGCTGCTTTCCCGGCCCTGCACCCACTCCTCCCCAGCCATTCCGGGGCGGCCATCGGCAAAACCCCCACAGATCGCGACAGAAAGGGCTGGGCAGAGCCGTGCCCCCGTCCAGCAGGCACGGTGCCTGCCTTGAGGTCCATAGGGCTGTCTAAAAAAAAAGAAAAAAAATCAGTTGTGAACCAGGAGAAGCGTCTTGCCGCTCCTCTGCCCTCCCATGCTGTGTGTTGATCCACCTTCGTGGGCTCAGCTGCAGTGCTCGGAGCGGAGGGATGAGCCGGAGGGAAGGCATTCGGGATGGTGATCTCAGGGAGTAGCAATGCGAGGGAGCTGCCAGCCCCGGGGCCGCTGGTGAGCGTAAGCCCCGTGAGCACTGCTGCTGCCGCCAGCCAACATGGACGGGGAGAAATGTCCTTGTCCGAGCACGGCGCTGTAACTGAGCACCGCCGTGAGTGCCGGGGGGGCACGTGGAAGGTGGCTGAGGATGGGACGGGTGCCTCGAGACCCCGTCCCGGGCACACGCAGGCTCCCAGGGGAAGGTGGGGCACTGCCCTGTGCAGCCCCTGCTGCCCACCCGTGTTTGGGGCTGCCTGCGGGCACGGTGGAGGGGAGGCACAGACTGGGAGCGTTAAATGCGAGTAGTTTGGATTGGGGGTTGTTTGCCTGTTTTTAAGGAAGAAAAGAGGTTTTTGCTCTCGATGAGCAGAGCGGCACCAAGGAGGCGTGCATGGCCAGCAGCCCAGAGCTCCTGTTCACCCCTTTAGGCCCCAAAACTAAAAAAAAAAAACCAGTGACTTTCTGCACCTTGGTCTCTTTGAGCTGCTGCTGCCGGGACGTGATGGTGTCTCATCTGCAAGACAAACTCCAACAACCGGCTGTTAACGCCGTCCGCAGCGCCTGCACGACTTGCAAATCCCCCGTCCCGCAGCGGGGCTGCGGGAGGAAGACGTCAGCTCCCCAGGGCGCCTGCCGGGAGCCGGGGCTGCAGGAGGACGGCGGAGTCGTCCTCTCCCGGCGCGGGATGGAGGGTCCCTGCCTGGGGCGAGATGCTGTTCTGACGCTCTTTGAGCATGACGCAAGCTGCCTCTCCTCGCTCCCGGGTGTTGGATTTTCCCAACTCTCTCTGTCTCCTGGATCTCTGCTACTTTGGAGAGCTTTAGCGAAAGAAAAAAAAGGGGAATTCCTGTTCCTGGAGCAGATTGATTTAATTAAAGCCATCTAAATCATTAAAGCGAATCTTCAGCTAAATCAACAAAGCAAGAAACCTCAAATTAATTCCATCCTCTTAATCATGGTTTGTGTTTGTTCACTTTAATCGTTTCCCTGCACAAAGGTCCGTTATCGGGGAGCGGTCGCCGGGACGTGCCTGCGCCCAAACGCAAGGACCTCGCGTGGATTGAAATACCCCCGAGGACAACCGTGTGTCCCCCAGGCGACCCGTGGGGGCTGAACTGGCCTCCTGGACCCATGGCACAGTCCTGGCACCGGTGGCTTTGCTGCAGGACATCCCAGACCCAAGCCATCAAATCTCGGAGGCCAGGTCCTGCTCGTGTCCATGGGCAGCTCTTCTATCCTCTGGCTCTGGTGCTCTGAGCCGAGGAGCAAGGGCAAGACCGGTCTGGTCTCCCTCTCCTGGAAAACCAGGACTTTTCCTGCTGCCCAGAAGGTTTCGGCTCATCTCCGGCTCTCGATCACACTCTGCCCTTGGTCATCCGACCCTGGAGAGCTCTTCTTCGCTTTGGTGGCTTCCAGCTCGCCCCTTTGCACCACCCAAGGGGAACATCCCGTTACCGCTGCAACTCCATGAACTCAGCAGCACCCAAATAGCACAGCGAGTCAGGGTGACGAGTGCGCGCCGACGGGCACGGCCACCGCGGGGAACCCCTCGCAGCGCCTCGTCGTGGAGCTCGTTCATTAAATCGCAGCCGGACGGCTCAGTCCTTCGGATGATCTTACAGGCCGGGAAGTTCAAAACAAGCTGCTCTCTGCCCATAAAAAGCAAAGGGCTTTCGGCATGGAATCGTCAAGGCCAGAGGGATCTCGCAGTACATGCAAGCAGTGGGAAATGCTCCCAGGAGGACACGCCACTGGAGAGGGGAGACTCACGCGTGGCTGGCTTTGCATCTGGGGCGCAGGCGTGAGCCCCAAAACATGGCTTAGTCCCAGCCCTGCTCCCCTCAAAGGTTTTGCAAAACACGCTCAAAGCTTTACTGCCTGCCGTTCCGCTCCTCTGGCCTCCTGGTCCCGCAGGGGATACGCTTTTTCTACCTGAAACGCGTTTTTAGAAACACAGAAGCGGTGGCATCCGCTTGTTTTTCAGATGGTCCCCAAATTCCTGGCTCTCCCGTGCCACCGGGACCAGCTACGGAGAGCTGCTCCAGTCAAGGCACAGAGCACACCGAGGGCGCCCGGGAGCCGCTCGGCTCTCCGGAGAGAAGCCATCCCCTCCCAGCTGGGGAAATGGGGCTCCTGACACCAAACCACCTCCGAAATCGGCAGCGGAGCCCACCCGAGGCGCCCGGCTGGCCCGTGGCAAGGGGCTGCACGGGGACGTCGTTCCCACGGAAAGCCAAGTCCTCCAGGCAGGAGGAGGAACCAGACCTTGCGAGAGACACAATCCAAGACATAAAATTGTAATTGAATGGGTTGGTTAAGGTCGGTATTTGCAAAACTAGAACATACAAACCCAACCGCGTTGGCGCCGCGGGCCTGCCGCCCGCGCAGAAACGCGCGGCTACGCCGTTCTCCTCGCCTTCTCGGTGCCTGCCGCCCCGTGCCGGAGATGGCCCCGCTCTTCCTCGATTTGCGTCGCTTTTGCAGAAATCAACACTTCCCTCCTCCTCTTCTTCCTTCGCCACCCGGGACCCAGCCTCAGGCCGCTGCCAGCATCCCCGAGATCTGTCCTTCTGTCCGGCCGTGGGTCCATCTCCACAAACCCGCCGGCCTGCGAGCAGATGCCGGCCAGGACGTCGACGAGCGGGTCCCTCGGGTTCTACCTTCAGCAGGAACCGCAGCAGCGGTCGCGGGAGGCTGCTGAACGTTGCCGCCGCGAAGGGCTTCAAAATACGATCGCCGATGGCTGTCAGCCCCTGGGGGGGAAGGTGAGTTCGGGTTAAAACGCTTGCTTTTGGTGAATATTTGCCAGCACGTGCCTGCCGGAGGCGTGGTGGGGACTCTGTGACGGGCAAGTTACTCGGCAAGGAGCTCTCCGCTCGGAGACGCCGAAAACGTGGCCGAGACGCGAAAATTCCGCTGTGGGAGGAGAAGTTTGAGCTAGCGGAAAACCTGAAGTTTCTCCTCCCAATACTGAAGTATTTTGAGGTGGGAATACTCCGAGGAAGGGAAGCGGCAAGTTTATATTCAGGGTCGTCAGCGTGTCGCATCACCTCCTACAATTCCCTCTCCTTTTGCCTTGTCCCCATCTGGGGACTGCGGCAGCCAACCCCAGCCGGGGCGTGTCGGTGATGGAGAGGTTCCCGGTGGTGTATTTGGGATGTAAGCCCGGGTTTTTGGAGAGCAAACCTTCTGGGGAGGTACGGAACACTTGCGTTTCTCCTGCAACCCACCCTCCGCCGTCAAACGTCCGGCGTTTCCGACCTTGGGGCTCGCTTTTCTTTCGGAAAACATGGCCCACCTCCCCAAAAACATGCCGACCGCTGAGAGGGGACGGAGCTTCAACAACCCAGAGCTCTCCAAGGTAAACGGGGATTGAAAAAACGAAAAAAGCAAGAGATTAAAAAGGTGGAAAAGTCTCACTTAGAGGTTGGAGAGCGCGACTGCTCGTACCGCGTCTCCTCTCGGTGGCCGGGAAACCACGGCGGCTCACCTGGACCACGGCCTTGCCGAGGAACCAGCTCCAACGGGAAGCCGGCGAGCCCGTTGACCGGGAGGCGCGCGACGGCGAAGGATTCCCTCGGCTTTCTCCGAACCGTCCGCTCGGAGCTGCCGCGGAGAACACGAGACGTCAAAAGCGGGGAGCGAACCCCGGCACCTCACCGCCTCTTCCCGGGCACGGCGTTACGGAGCTCTTGGATGTCACGGCTGCTGGAGCGTCTCCCATGCCGGTTGGGTTTCGGCTGGCCCGGAGGCGCCGTCTCCGACGCTGCAGGAGCCGGCTGACAGCGGGAGGCCAAGCTGGGCTCCGGCCACGGAGGAAAACCCCTGGAAACGGGACGGCCTCGTGTTCTACCCAGACCTGCCCGGGAGCGGGATGGCCGGCTGGCCCAGCGTGGCTCCGGCACCGCTCCAGCACCGCTCCGGCACCGCTCCGGCTCCTCGGCAGCGCATCCCGCTCGCGGCAGAGCTGGCTCAACGGGAAGTCACCAAATTAAGATCTGGAGATCGGTCTCCGCTGTTTTGCTCCCCCCCCCCCCAATGAACTAGTGACAAATCAAGACGTGATTTGAGGCAGAAACGTGGAGGTGGGAGCGCCGGCTCTCCGCCCGCCGGGTTTTCGGAAAGGCTCTCCCTCTACCTGTGGCCAAAACCCGGCTGAAAGAACCCAAAAATATATCTGGCCGGTCTCCAGAGCGGGCGGCTGGCCGGGAGCCCGGGAAGCGATGACTCCGAGATGCTGACAGCCCAACTCCGGGAAATCCCATCCAACATCACCTCTCGGGGAGCCGCTCCGGCGTCGGCCGGGCTGAGTGCTCCCTCTCACGGCCGCGGAGACGGAGGCGATCCCGAGGAATTTTAACTCAATTTTTTTTATCCGGGAATAGAAAAAAAACACGAGGCGGAGAGCGCTGGGAGAGGGAAATCGGCGCCGGGTCGGGAGCGACACGCGGCGTTCCGCCCGGAGAGCCAGCGTGCCCGGCGCTGCGGCCGAGAAGGGCTTTGTTTCTCCGTGGAGCTGAAGGCCCAGCGCTTCCCGAAACACGGAGGAGGATGCGAGAGGAGGCTGCGGCGGAGGGGAAATGCTCGACCGTCCCGTTTCCTTCCCCTTTCCCCAAAATCTCGGCCGAAAAGCTCGACGCCGGCTCATCGGCACGGCCGCCGGCTCCCACCCACGGCCTCCCGCTCCGGCCGCTCTTCCGGCGAGGACAGAAACCACGCGGGCAAGGCTCGAGCGGGTGCCGAAACGGGATCCTTGAGGAAATATCCATTCAGCGTCCCAGAAATCGGCACTTTCTGGTGCTTTTTTTTCCGGCGTTTTGTGCCGGGTACGGTTCAGGAAGGGAATTCGGATGGGATGCATCGGGAAGGTGCTCCGAGGCCTGGAGCTCCTCTTCTCGTGTCCTGCGGCAGGACGGGACTGAGATTCCCAGCCTGAATTAACCATTCCTGCTGGGATCCACTGGGATTGACCCCCTTCTGCTGGTAATCCACCGGGACCTGACCCCCTCCCACCGGGAATCCACCGGGATCTGGCTCCCCTCCTGCCGGGAATCCACCGGGATCTGACCCCCTCCCGCCGGGAATCCACAGGGATCTGACCCCCTCCCACCGGGAATCCACCGGGATCTGACCCCCTCCCGCCGGGAATCCACCGGGATCTGACCCCCTCCCACCGGGAATCCACCGGGATCTGATCCCTCCCGCCGGGAATCCACCGGGATCTGACCCCCTCCCGCTGGGAATCCACAGGGATCTGCCCCACCTCCCGTGGGAACTGGCTCCCCCTGAGCGCTGGGAGCGGCACGAGCCAGGCCCAGGCTTAGGCCGGGCTTAGGCGGGCGAGCGGCAGGAAAGCCCGGCGGCCTGGGGGGCCCGCCCCGCCTCCCGCCCCGCCCCCCGCCCCGCCCATAGCGCATCGCCCCGCCCCTTTATCACCGCCTCCGCGTTGCCGGGCAACGTCCCCGGGGTGGGCGTGGCCTCGCCCGAAGGGGGCGGGCCGGCGACGGGAGGGTGGGGACATCCTGAGTGACAGCGAGCGCGGCCAATCGCAGCCCGGGGAGGGGTCCCCGCCCACTGCGGGGATTCCCCGCGCGTCAGGTGGCGTGGGCGATGGGCGGGGGTATGCAAATGTATGCAAAGCGTATGTTAAGGAGGTGATACCTGGGGGGGGCGGGCACACGACACGGGTGACACGGGGGGGGGGGGGTGTCGGGTCACGACTGGGGGACACGTGGGGGGGGGGACACGGGTGGGGGGGGACACCCACGGGCCCCGCCCCGGGGGCGGTGTCGCGGCCGGCCCCGCCCCACGCCCCCGCCCCACGCCCACGGCCCGGCCCCACCGTGCGGAAGCGCTGGGCGGCGGCGGCGGCGGCCCCGGAGCGCAGGTGAGTCCCGGGGCCGGGTGTCCGGGATCCCCCGTGGGCGTGGGGTGGGTCCCCGCGGGTGGGTCCCCGCGGGAGTGGGTGCCCGTGGGAGTGGGGACCCGCGGGGTGGGTGCCGTGGGGTGCGTGCTCCGGGGTGGGTCCCCTCGGGTGGGTCCCCGTGGGGGTGGGTCCCCGTGGGTCCCGGCCTGCAGCACCCACTCAGGGGCGCCCACGGCACCCACGGGACGCGGCACACGCGGGCGGGGGAGCCGCGGGTTGAGGAAGTGTCCGTGTGCCCGTCCGTGTGTCCGTCCCCTGCCCCCCCCCCCCCCAGCACACGCGTGTGCGCTGTACCGGGGGGGGGGGGGGGGTGAGTGAGTGGGTGGGAACACGCGTGTGCGATAGCTCACGCGTGCACCGGGGGTGGGGTGGGGGGGTCCCCTCGCGTGGCTGCTGTGACACCCCCCCCCCCCATCGCTCCACCCTCCCCACGGGGCGCAGGGTCTGACCGCGCCGGGGGGGGGGTCTGGGGGTGCCCCGTGGGGTGTCGTGCCCCCCCCCCCCCCCCCCCGTGGAGTCCCCCCCCCAGTGGGGTCCCCCGCCCGTCCGTGGGGTTGTCCCCCCGTGTCCCTTGTCGTCCCGTCCCGTTCCCCCCCCCCCCCCCCCGTGTCCCCGCCCGGTTTTGTTTCCCCGAAGCAGCCGCAGCTTCTGCTTTCGGGGCGCGGGCGGACGCCCCCGCACCCACGCGGGGCGGGGCTTGGGGAGCCCCCACGGGGCGGGACCCCCCGGGGCGGGCGGGGACCCCCCCAGCGCCCCTCCCCCCCTCCCCCGGGCCCCGGGACACGCGGGGGGGGGGGGGACACGGTTCCTGTTTCGGGGCGGGGGGGGGGGGGGGGGGCGACACAGTGAGCACACATGTGTCATGAGCCCGCTCGGCCTCAGCCCCTTCACACACACGTGTCACGAGCCGTGCGGGCCTCAGCCCCTTCACACACACGTGTCACGAGCCGTGCGGGCCTCAGCCCCTTCACACACACGTGTCATGAGCCCGCTCGGCCTCAGCCCCTTCACACACACGTGTCACGAGCCGTGCGGGCCTCAGCCCCTTCACACACACGTGTCATGAGCCCGCTCGGCCTCAGCCCCTTCACACACACGTGTCACGAGCTGACCGGGCCTCAGCCCCTTCACACACACGTGTCAT
The DNA here is from genome assembly GCA_031468815.1 of Morus bassanus. NCBI lineage: Eukaryota > Metazoa > Chordata > Aves > Suliformes > Sulidae > Morus > Morus bassanus. The sequence goes on along the minus strand of CM062571.1, from coordinate 84,234,951 downwards.
GAGCCCGCTCGGCCTCAGCCCCTTCACACACACGTGTCACGAGCCGTGCGGGCCTCAGCCCCTTCACACACACGTGTCACGAGCCGTGCGGGCCTCAGCCCCTTCTCACACACACGTGTCACGAGCCCACTGGGCCTCAGCCCCTTCACACACACGTGTCACGAGCTGACCGGGCCTCAGCCCCTTCTCACACACACGTGTCATGCGCCCACTGGGCCTCAGCCCCTTCTCACACACACGTGTCACGAGCTGACCGGGCCTCAGCCCCTTCTCACACACACGTGTCACGAGCCCACTGGGCCTCAGCCCCTTCTCACACACACGTGTCACGTGCCCACTGGGCCTCAGCCCCTTCACACACACGTGTCATGAGCCTGCTCGGCCTCAGCCCCTTCGTGCACACGCATGTCATCACCCCCCCCCCCCCCCCTCGGGTCTCAGCCCCTTCACACACACACACACGCGTCACGAGCCGTGCAGGCCTCAGCCCCCCCGGGGCCGGCGGGTGCCGCGGTGCCCCCAGCCCTCCCTCGCGTCCCCCCGCAGGTCCCGCCATGAACCCCCCGGCCATGAACCCCCCGCCGCGGCGCGTGCGGCTGAAGCCGTGGCTCGTGGCCCAGGTGAGCAGCCAGCGCTACCCGGGGCTGCAGTGGCTGGACCCCGAGCGGCGCCGCTTCGCCATCCCCTGGCGCCACGCCACCCGCCACCCCCCCGCCCCCCAGGACCACGACACCATCTTCAAGGTGACAATGGGGGGGGACGCGGAGGGCGGGGGGACACGGCACGGGGTGGGGGCGATGGGGGGACAAGGGGGACAGGGGTGACGAGGGGGACAAGGGGGACAGGGGTGATCAGGTGACAGGGTGACAAGGGCTACAGGGGTGATGGGGGTGACAAGAGGGACGGGGTGGTGGGGTGACAGTGACAAGGGGGACAGGGAGGGGTGATGAGGGTGACAAGGGGGATGAGAGTGATCAGGTGACAGGGTGACAAGGGGAACAGGGGACAGGGTGATGGGGTGATGGTGACAAGGGGGACAGGGGTGATGGGGTGACAAGGGGGACAGGGAATGGGGTGATGGGGTGACGGGGCGACAAGGGGCACAGGGGCGATGGCGTGACAACAGGGACGGGACGGGGTGCTGGGGTGACAAGGGGGACAAGAGTGATCAGGTGACAGGGTGACAAGGGGTACAGGGGTGATGGGGGTGACAAGAGGGACAGGGGACGGGGTGATGGGGTGACAGTGACAAGGGGGACAGGGGTGATGGGGGACAGGGGTGATGAGGGTGACAAGGGGGACAGGGTGCTGGGATGAGAGGGTGACAAGAGGGACAGGGGTGATGAGGGTGACAGGGGGGACAGGGGATGGGGTGCTGGGGTGATGGCGACATGGGTGACAGGGTGATGAGGGTGACAAGGGGGACGGGGTGCTGGGGTGACAGGGTGACATGGGTGACAGGGATGATGAGGGTGATGGGGGGGACAGGGGATGGGGTGCTGGGGTGACAGGCTGACAAGGGGGACAGGGGTGATGAGGGGAACAGGGGGGACAGGGGATGGAGTGATGGGGTGACAGGGTGACAAGGGGGACGGGTGATGAGGGTGACGGGGGGACGGGGTGATGGGGTGACAGGGTGACAAGGGGGACGGGGTGATGAGGGTGACAAGGGGGACGGGGTGCTGGGGTGACAGGGTGACAAGGGGGACAGGGGTGATGAGGGTGACAAGGGGGACGGGGTGCTGGGGTGACAGGGTGACACGGGTGACAGGGATGATGAGGGTGACGGGGGGGACAGGGGACGGGGTGCTGGGGTGACAGGCTGACACGGGGGACGGGGCCAGGAGCGACGGGGTGACAAGGGGGCGGCGGGGGGCGCGGGGGGATGGCGGGGGGCGGCTCGGGGGGGGCTGAGCGCCCCGGCCCCCCCCAGGCGTGGGCGCAGGAGACGGGGAAGTTCACGGAGGGGGTGGACGAGCCCGACCCGGCCAAGTGGAAGGCGAACCTGCGCTGCGCCCTCAACAAGAGCCGCGAGTTCCGCCTCCTCTTCGACGGCACCAAGGCGGCGCCGCTGCGGCCCTACAAGGTCTACGAGCTCTGCGAGGGCCCGGCCCGGGGCACCGGTACCGCGGGGGGCGCCGGGCGGGGGGCGCCGGGCGGGGGGCGGCACAGCACCTCCCGGCACCCCGCAGGGACCCAGCGCCCCACAGAGGTCCCAGCACCCCACAAGGACCCCACACCCTATAGGGACCCAGCGCCCCATAGAGGTCCCAGCACCCTATACGGACCCAGCACCCCACAAGTCCCAGCACCCCACAAGGACCCCACACCCTATAGGGACCCAGCGCCCCATAGAGGTCCCAGCACCCCACAAGGACCCCACACCCTATAGGGACCCAGCGCCCCATAGAGGCCCCAGCGCCCTATAGGGACCCAGCACCCCACAAGGACCCCACACCCTATAGGGACCCAGCGCCCCGTAGAGGCCCCAGCGCCCTATAGGGACCCAGCACCCCACAAGGACCCCACACCCTATAGGGACCCAGCGCCCCATAGAGGTCCCAGCACCCCACAAGGACTCCACACCCTATAGGGACCCAGCGCCCCATAGAGGCCCCAGCGCCCTATAGGGACCCAGCACCCCACAAGGACCCCACACCCTATAGGGACCCAGCGCCCCATAGAGGTCCCAGCGCCCCATAGAGGTCCCAGCACCCCACAAGGACCCCACACCCTATAGGGACCCAGCGCCCCATAGAGGTCCCAGCACCCCATAGAGGTCCCAGCACCCCACAAGGACCCCACACCCTATAGGGACCCAGCGCCCCATAGAGGTCCCAGCACCCTATACGGACCCAGCACCCCACAAGTCCCAGCACCCCACAAGGACCCCACACCCTATAGGGACCCAGCACCCCATAGAGGTCCCAGCACCCCACGAGTCCCAGCACCCCACAAGGACCCCACACCCTATAGGGACCCAGCGCCCCATAGAGGTCCCAGCACCCCACAAAGCCCCAGCACCCCACAAGTCCCAGCACCCCACAAGGACTCAGCACCCCACAAGGACTCAGCACCCTATAGGGACCCAGCACCCCACAAAGCCCCAGCACCCCACAAGTCCCAGCACCTCACAAGGACCCCACACCCTATAGGGACCCAGCGCCCCGTAGAGGCCCCAGCGCCCTATAGGGACCCAGCACCCCACAAGGACCCCACACCCTATAGGGACCCAGCGCCCCGTAGAGGCCCCAGCGCCCTATAGGGACCCAGCACCCCACAAGGACCCCACACCCTATAGGGACCCAGCGCCCCATAGAGGTCCCAGCACCCCACAAGGACTCCACACCCTATAGGGACCCAGCGCCCCATAGAGGCCCCAGCGCCCTATAGGGACCCAGCACCCCACAAGGACCCCACACCCTATAGGGACCCAGCGCCCCATAGAGGTCCCAGCGCCCCATAGAGGTCCCAGCACCCCACAAGGACCCCACACCCTATAGGGACCCAGCGCCCCATAGAGGTCCCAGCACCCCATAGAGGTCCCAGCACCCCACAAGGACCCCACACCCTATAGGGACCCAGCGCCCCATAGAGGTCCCAGCACCCTATACGGACCCAGCACCCCACAAGTCCCAGCACCCCACAAGGACCCCACACCCTATAGGGACCCAGCACCCCATAGAGGTCCCAGCACCCCACGAGTCCCAGCACCCCACAAGGACCCCACACCCTATAGGGACCCAGCGCCCCATAGAGGTCCCAGCACCCCACAAAGCCCCAGCACCCCACAAGTCCCAGCACCCCACAAGGACTCAGCACCCCACAAGGACTCAGCACCCTATAGGGACCCAGCACCCCACAAAGCCCCAGCACCCCACAAGTCCCAGCACCTCACAAGGACCCCACACCCTATAGGGACCCAGCGCCCCGTAGAGGCCCCAGCGCCCTATAGGGACCCAGCACCCCACAAGGACCCCACACCGTATAGGGACCCAGCGCCCCATAGAGGTCCCAGCGCCCCATAGAGGTCCCAGCACCCCACAAGGACCCTACACCCTATAGGGACCCAGCGCCCCATAGAGGTCCTAGCACCCCACAAAGCCCCAGCAACCCACAGGTCTCAGCACCCTATAGGGACCCAGCACCCCACAAGGACCTCACACCCTATAGGGACCCAGCACCCCATAGAGGTCCCAGCACCCCACAAGTCTCAGCACCCTTTAGGGACCCAGCACTCCACAAAGCCCCAGCACCCCACAAGTCCCAGCACCTCACAAGGACCCCACACCCTATAGGGACCCAGCGCCCCATAGAGGTCCCAGCACCCCACAAGGACCCCACACCCTATAGGGACCCAGCACCCCATAGAGGCCCCAGCGCCCCATAGAGGTCCCAGCACCCTAGGGACCCAGCACCCCTCAAGGACCCCACACCCTATAGGGACCCAGCACCCCATAGAGGCCCCAGCGCCCTATAGGGACCCAGCACCCCACAAGGACCCAGCACCCTATAGGGACCCAGCACCCCATAGAGGTCCCAGCACCCCACAAGTCCCAGCACCCCACAAGGACCCCACACCCTATAGGGACCCAGTGCCCCATAGAGGTCCCAGCACCCCACAAGTCCCAGCACCCCACAAGGACCCCACACCCTATAGGGACCCAGCACCCCACAAGGACCCAGCACCCTATAGGGACCCAGCACCCCATAGAGGTCCCAGCACCCCACGAGTCCCAGCACCCCACAAGTCCCAGCACCTCACAAGGACCCCACACCCTATAGGGACCCAGCGCCCCACAAGGACTCAGCACCCTATAGGGACCCAGCGCCCCATAGAGGCCCCAGCACCCCACAAGTCCCAGCACCCCACAAGGACCCAGCACCCTATAGGGACCCAGCACCCCATAGAGGTCCCAGCACCCCACGAGTCCCAGCACCCCACAAGGACCCCACACCCTATAGGGACCCAGCGCCCCATAGAGGTCCCAGCACCCCACAAAGCCCCAGCACCCCACAAGTCCCAGCACCCCACAAGGACTCAGCACCCCACAAGGACTCAGCACCCTATAGGGACCCAGCACCCCACAAAGCCCCAGCACCCCACAAGTCCCAGCACCTCACAAGGACCCCACACCCTATAGGGACCCAGCGCCCCACAAGGACTCAGCACCCTATAGGGACCCAGCGCCCCATAGAGGCCCCAGCACCCCACAAGTCCCCAGCACCCCACAAGTCCCCAGCACCCCACAAGGACCCAGCACCCTATAGGGACCCAGCACCCCATAGAGGTCCCAGCACCCCACGAGTCCCAGCACCCCACAAGGACCCCACACCCTATAGGGACCCAGCGCCCCATAGAGGTCCCAGCACCCCACAAGTCCCAGCACCCCACAAGGACTCAGCACCCTATAGGGACCCAGCACCCCATAGAGGTCCCAGCACCCCACAAGTCCCAGCACCTCACAAGGACCCCACACCCTATAGGGACCCAGCACCCCACAAGTCCCCTACACCCCACAACTAGTCCCAGCACCCCACAAGGACCCAGCACCCTATAGGAACCCAGCGCCCCATAGAGGCCCCAGCACCCCACAAATCCCAGCACCCCACAGGGACCCAGCGCCCCACAAGTCCCCTACACCCCACAAGGACCCAGCACCCCACAAGGACCCAGCACTCTGTGGAGCCCCAGCACCCCACAAGTCCCAGGACCCTATAGGGACCCCACACCCTATAGGGGCCCAGCACCCCACGAGGACCCAGCACCCCACAAGTCCCAGCGCCCCACAAGTTCCCAGCGCCCCACGAGGACCCAGCACCCCACGGGGACCTGGCACCCCACAAGGACCCAGCACTCTGTGGAGCCCCAGCACCCCATCCCAGCATCCCGCAACTCCCCAGCACCCCACAAGGACCCAGCACCCTATAGGGACCCAGCGCCCCACAGGGACCTGGCACCCCACGAGACCCCCAGCACCCCACAAGTCCCCAGCACCCCACGAGGACCCAGCACCCCCAGCCCCGTCCCCCCACCCCAGCCCATCTCTCCCTTGCAGATGGGGACGACTACGGCTGCAGCGGGGAGGAGGACGTCAGCCAGGTACCTGGCGGGGGGGGTGGGGGGGTCTGGGGGGGGGGACGACCCCCAAACTGGGGACACCTCGGGGTGCCGGGGGAGGTCCCTGTGCCCCGACCCCGTAACCGTCCCTGCTCTCCCCGCAGCTCCAGATGACATCTCTGAGCATCGTTGGTGAGTGGGGGGGGTGTTGGGGGGGTGTGGGGCGCGGGGTGCACCCACCCGGCGGTTTCGGGGGGCGGTTGGGGGTCGTGGCCACCCTCCGACCCCCCCCCGCTGTGCCCCAGACGCCCAGCACGGGGGAGACCTGCTGCCCCCTTACCCCTGGTCCAAGAAGGAGCCCCCCTTTGACAGCGGCTGCCCCCTGGGGCCCTTCGTGCCGCCCCCCCCGGCGCTGCTCCCTGGGGAGGTGGGGAGCACCCACGGGACCCCCGAGCTGCCCCCCGTGGCCCTCACCGAGACGGGGCCCCCGCTGGGCCCCCTGGGGCCCCCCCCGGCCGCCTGCCCGCTGGCACCCGTGGACGCCATCCCCAACCTGCTCATCAGCCCCCACATGCTGCCACGTAAGGACTGGGGTGGGGGCTGCGGGGTGCGGATGGGGTGCCTTGCAGGGGGGCTGTGGGGTGGGGATGGGGTGCCATGGGGAGGGGGGGGCTGTGGGGTGGGGATGGGGTGCCATGGGGGGGGGGCGGTGGGGATGGGGTGCCTTGGGGGGGGGAGTGGGGATGGGGATGGGGTGCCTTGGGGGGGGGGGGGGCTGTGGGGTGGGGATGGGGTGCCTTGGGGGGGGGGGGGGGGCTGTGGGGTGGGGATGGGGTGCCATGGCAGGGGGGGCGGTGGGGATGGGGTGCCATGGGGGGGGGCTGTGGGGTGGGGATGGGGTGCCTTGGGGGGGGGAGTGGGGATGGGGATGGGGTGCCTTGGGGGGGGGGGGGGGGCTGTGGGGTGGGGATGGGGTGCCATGGGGGGGGCTGTGGGGTGGGGATGGGGTGCCTTGGGGGGGGGGCGGTGGGGATGGGGTGCCGGGGGGGGCTGCGGGGTGGGGTTGGGGTACTGGGGGGGGGGGGGTGGGAGCACTGTGGAGTGGCTGGGCATGGGTGGGGGAGGTGCTCGCAGGGGGTGGCCTTGGGGGGCACAGAGGTGTGGGGTGCTCATGGGGTGGCTGGGCATGGGTGGGGGGTGGGGTGGGGAATGCCCATGGGGTGGGGGGGTGGGGGTGGGCGTGGGGTGCCCAGGCATGGGTGTGGGGTGGCCATGGGGTGGCTGGATGGGGTGGCCATGGCTGTGGGGTGGCCATGGCTGTTGGGTGGTTGGACATGGGTGGCCATGGCCGTGGGGGGGCCATAGGGTGGCTGGATGGGGTGGCCATGGCTGTGGGGTGGTTGGACATGGGTGGCCATGGCCGTGGGGTGGCCATGGCCATGGGGGGGCCATAGGGTGGCTGGATGGGGTGGCCATGGCTGTGGGGTGGCTGGACATGGGTGGCCAAGGCTGTGGGGTGGCCGTGGGCGTGGGGTGACCATCGGGTGGCTGGATGGGGTGGCCATGGCTGTGGGGTGGCTGGACAGGGTGGCCACGGCGCGGTCCCCGGCGGGCAGCTGACATCCGCGTCCCTTCGGCAGTGACCGACCTGGAGATCAAGTTCCAGTACCGGGGCCGCCAGGTCTGCGTCCTCACCATCAGCAACCCCCACGGCTGCCGCCTCTTCCACAGCAGCCTGGAGCCCACGCAGGAGCAGGTGGAGCTCTTCGGGCCGCTGACGCTGGAGCAGGTCCGCTTCCCCGCCACCGACGCCATCCCCAACGAGAAGCAGCGGTTTTACACCCACCAGCTCCTGGACGTGCTGGACCGCGGGCTCATCCTGGAGCTGCAGGGCCAGGACATCTACGCCATCCGCCTGTGCCAGTGCAAGGTCTTCTGGACGGGGCCCTGCGCCGCCCACCACGCCGGCCCCAACCCCATCGAGAGGGAGAAGAAGACCAAGCTCTTCAGCCTCGAGGGGTTTCTCAACGGTGTGTGTGTGGGGGTGTTTGTCCCCTGCACCCCTTGGGGACACCGGGTGGGATGCACCGGGGGGCACGTGGGGAACTGGTGGGTTGGGGGGACCAAGATGGGATGGGGGGGACATGAGGGGGCACCAAGGTGGGATTGGGGGGGGGGGGGGGGGGGGACATGAGGTGGCATATGGGGACCTGGTGGCTTGGGGGGACCAAAGTGGGATGGGGGGACACCAGGGGCACATGGGGGACCAAGGGGGGATTGGAGAGGACACCAGGGGCACATGGGGACCTGGTGGCATGGGGGGACCAAGGTGGGATGGGGGGACACCAGGGGCACATGGGGACCTGGTGGCATGGGGGGACAAGCTGGGATGGGGGTCCAGCAGCCGGCCCCCGGGGCATCGGCCGGGGAGCGCCGGCTGGTGCGAGGCCCCGTCCTGCCCCTCACCGCGGCCTCCGGCCCCGCAGGTCTCATCCTGTTCCAGAAGGGCCAGACCAGCACCCCCCCGCCCTTCGAGATCTTCTTCTGCTTCGGCGAGGAGTGGCCGGACCAGAAACCCAAGGAGAAAAAACTCATCACGGTGCAGGTGAAGGGACCGAGGGCTCCCGGGGCCGGGGCCGCCGCGGGCCGTGCCGGGTCAGGGCGCTGCTCCGGTGGCGGGGGGACACGGGTGGGCGTCCCCGCGCCGTGCCGTGCCGGCTGACGCGGCGCGGGGGGCTCTCGCAGGTGGTGCCGGTGGCGGCGCGGCTGCTGCTGGAGATGTTCTCGGGAGAGCTGTCCTGGTCGGCCGACAGCATCCCGCTGCAGATCTCCCACCCCGACCTCAAGGACAAGATGGTGGAACAGTTCAAGGAGCTCCACCAGCTTTGGCAGAACCAGCAGCGGCTGCCGCCGGCGCAGCCGGAGCCCGGTGCCGCCGCCGGAGCGTGGGCGCTGCCACCCGGCTCCCTGCCCCAGTGACGAGGCGGGGGACGGGGGGCGCCGCCGCCGAGCCCCTCGGGACGATCCCCATCCCGGCGCCCGCCGAACGCCGCAGCCCTCCCGGCTGGTGGAACTGGGAGCTCCCGGCGCCGTCGCTCCGGAGCTGCCGGTGACACCCACGGGGGGCTCCCGGGGAGGACGGGGCCACCGTCACCCGCCCCGGGAGGCTTTAACGGGGGCCGGAGCGGGGGAGAAGCTGGACCCACCGCCCTGGAGCCCCCCCACGATGCGGAATGGGGCCGTCCCACAGTTTTGGGGGAAAACAGCAAGGAAAAGGGGCCGGGACGGGAGCTGGACCCCGCCGGGGTGGGGGCGCAGGGGGCAGGGGCGCAGCTCAGGGCACCCAAAGAGCAGAGCCAGGCCCGGCCCTGAGGGAAGAATCAGGCCAAGACTTGGGGTTTTTTAATTTATTTTTTTTCAGTTTTTTTTTTTTTATTATTTTATTTTTGTTTTTATTGTTTCTTAAGATGGCTACACACCCCCGGAGGGAACAGCATGCACTCCAGCCGTGCCCGCGCCGGCCCTCGCCCAGCCCCGTCCCTGCGCTCGCTCGAGCCGTCGCCTCCCCGCACGGGCCAACCTTAAGATAAAGCAAATAAAACAAAACAAAACAAAACAAAACAAAACAAAAAAAAAAAAAAAAAAAAAAAAAATCCAAAACCCAACCAAAACCAAACCCCACCCCAAAAAAAAACGACAATAAAAAAAAAAAATCAAACTAAAAACGAAGAAGGAGAAAAGGAAATATAATATATATATTTAAAAGTCCGTCGTCCCGCCTGCGCCTGCTGCGGGAGGCGGCCGCCGGGCAGGACGCGGGGGGCTCGGGGAGGGCAGAGCCCTGCAGCCACTGGGTTTTTACTAAATCTATTTGAAACCCCCGGTTTTTTTTGCCGGAAATAATTTGTATCGTTTGTTTGTCGGGTGGTTTGTTTTGCCATTCCCCCCCCACCCCCCCACCCCCCCCTTCCACGCACTCTTTCGCCGCTGGGTAAATCCGTTTTTCCTCCGGTGTTTGGTGGTGGGGTTTGCTTTTGTGTTGGGTTTTGGTTTTGGTTTTTTTTTGTTTTCTTTTTTTTTTTTTTTGTGTTTTTTTTGGTTTTTTTGTTTTTTTTTTTTTCGTTTTTTTTTTTTCTTCCCCCGTTGGTTTGTTTTCTCGTTTCGGCAGCCGATGTCCGGGAAGCGAATCCGCCGGGCAAGCGGGATCCTCGAGCCGTCCTCCCGCGCGCGCGCGGGCGGCGCCGGCCCCGGCTCTCCTGGCTGGTGGGACGCGCTGGAGCGAGTGAAGCCCTCGGCCACGATGAACTTTTTGCTGATTGTGGGACACATTCTTGGTTTTCTTCGTTTCCTGCCTTCTAATTAAAAGACGTTCCTGGGAGAAGGGGGGGGTGGGGTGGGGGGGGGTCAGTCCTTCCCGCCCGCCTCGCGCGCCGCGGCCACGGCGTCGCAGCCCCACGCTCCCAGCGCCGGCTCTTACCTGGGAGCCGGGCGCCGTGCCGGAGCAGGAGCTATCGGAACAAGCGGGTGAAGTCCCTCAGAGCCCAGCAGACTTGTTTACATTCCTCAGCGCTGCAAGACAACGGGTGACGCGTTAAGGGGAGGCGGGTGGGGGGGGGTGACACGAAGGGGACGCTTGGGAAGCGGGGAAGGTGTCACAATCCTGCCGGCACGCGATGGCGGCGGGGACCGAGAGCCAGGAGCACGGCAGCTCGGCTCCGGGGCGCTGGGGGAGAGGTAGGGGCAACCGCCGGGGCGAAACGGGCTCGGTAGCCCCCGGGAGCGTCCCGGTGCCACCGCGGCGGTGGCCGGCTGAAAGGAGCCAGCCGGCCCCGGGGACGAGCCCAGCAGGATTCTCAGGCTCCAGGATTTTTCCCGGGCGAGGGAGCGTTTGGGGATTGAGCATCCGATGCCCCCGAAGCAAGCGGGGACCCCGCTCACGGCAGCACGGCGCGGGGGGAGGACGGCGATGGCTCCGGCTCGCAGCCGGCTGCCCGGAGCGGGCTGCAGCTCGCCGGGCCGATCCTGCTCTCGCCCCGGGAGCCGACGCAGCCCGCAGCGGCAGGCCCGGGCAGGAGCCAGCCGTCGGAGCGGCGCGGCCGGGAGCCGGTGACTCAGAGGGCCGAGGAGACGGAGGGCGGGCGGCAGGATGGCTTGCAGAAGCTGCCTGCGCCCCGGCGGGAGGGATGCCGGCTCCGCAGGGCTCGGGCGAGAGCAGAAAAACCTGCTCAGTGATGGAAAAAGGCAAGACGCGCCCTCTAACGCACGGCTTTCCGCGGCCCGTGTTGTACCGGGAACGCCCTGGATGCGATATCCGAGCGGATTCGCGGGCAGGGGCTGGGGCTGGCGTCCCACCGGCGCGCTCAGCTCTTGCGGGAGGACGACCCAGGGCGAGCGAGCAGGTGGGACCGAGCCTCGTAGGACAGCGGGGCGCAAAGGCCGCATCCCAGGGACGAGCTCTCGCAAGGGAGACGCCGGAGCTGCGGCCGCGCGCCGTCCCGGCTCCCGGCGTCGCGCCCTGCCCCGCTCACCTCGTGACCTGCTTGTGGAAATCTGTCAGCTGTTTGTGCGTGACTTGGATGGCTCCTCCCGTCGTTTCCTTTGGTAAACTCTTCAGCGAGCTCTCCAGCCAGCGACAGAACGTCTGCAGGAAGCAAGAGAAGGGAGAAGCTCGGGACGCGGAGCCAAACCCAGCTCCCGTGTCCTGGCTCGGGGGAAGCTTTGGGATCCGGCTCGGGGCCGAAGCCCGCCGCCCCCCGCGCCCCTTCGGGGTACATCCCGTCCCTCTCACCGGCCGGTCGATCTGCATGATCTCCCAGAGCACCTCGGCGACGTCGGGCAGGGTGTACGGCGGCAGGCAGAAGCAGCACGTGTGCAGCAGCTGGTTGACGAGCTGCTGGCCCAGTTGGTTCATCACCTGGCTGATGAGCTCCTTCCGCACCTCGAAGTCCTCCTCGTGCTGCGGGAGGAGGAAGAAGAGGGGCGGTGAGCAGCGCCTGGGGACAGGGACACCTTTCTCCTCGCTCCAGGAGCAACTCCCAGAGCGTCTCCGCCGGCAGTGGTGGAATAACAGCGTGGCCGGGGGAGCACGGTGCCGACGGCCGACGAGGATGGCGCCCCCAGCCCCGCGGAGGAAGGCTCCCCCCCGCCGCGCTCGGTGGTCACTCACGTCGTTGGCCACCCCGGTGTGGATGAGGTCGCGCAGGAACTTCATGACGCTGCAGTTGGCGTCCCGGTGATCCAGGGTGGTGGCGGCGATGGCCCACTGCAGGATGGGGATCATCACCTGGCTGCGTAGCAAGGTGACGGGGCTGCGCTGGATAAACCTGGCCAGGCAGAGGACAGACAGACGGACGTTACCTGCCTTCCCCCTACCCTGCGGGAAGGCAGGACCCTGCCTTCTCCCACTCGCCCACGGAGCCGGGAGCGATCCCAGGGGCGTGCGGGGACCCCCGCCACGAGGAGCGAGAGGGGCCGGGGGCGTCCTCGCGCGGCGGAAGCGGGGAGGAGGGCGTGGGTACCGGGCTGCTAGTCGGAAGAGGTCGTCCACGGTGTCCGGGTGGTTCTGGAGGCCGTTGGGCTGCTCTAGGAGTTGGAAGGTGGGTATGCATAGCGCCTAGGAGAAAGGGTTGTGGGGATCCGTTAGTGATGAGTGACGATTACGTCTCAAAGTGCCCCAAAATGCCTCGAACTGCAGGGGGATTTCCAGCACGGATCGCACCGGAGCGGATCGGACCCCGGCGTCTCCTGACAGCCACCGTCAGAGCCGAGAGGGCAGGTTTGGATCTCCCCTCCCGATGGGGTACGTGCCCCGAGGCAGCAATGCCTTCCTCAACGACCGGCTCCTCCAGCAAGAAGGCGCTCACCAGTTCTCCTTTAACCAAAAAACTTCTCCTCCTCGGTTTTGTTCGCCCAGCCACCAACTTCCGTGAGAGCAGAGAGGTGCTGGGCCCCGCCGAGGTCTGCGTGGGAATTGCTCTGCTTCACGCAAGCCCTCCCGGCACCCAAGGCACGGCCGTCCCGGCGAGCGCAGAGGGGTAGCGACTGCGCCGGCACGGGGAAATAAGAGCAACGGAGCTGGGGAAGGGTCTGGAGCACAAGTGTGATGGGGAGCGGCTGAGGGAGCTGGGGGGGTTTGGTCTGGAGAAGAGGAGGCTGAGGGGAGACCTTATCGCTCTCTGCAACTGCCTGAAAGGAGGTGGTGGTGAGGTGGGGGTCGGTCTCTTCTCCCAAGTAATGAGTGATAGGGGATAGGGTAGGAAATGGCCTCAAGCTGCGCCAGGGGAGGTTTAGATTGGGAATTGGGAACAATTCCTTCACCAAAAGGGTCGTCGAGCACTGGAACAGGCTGCCCAGAGAGGCGGTGGAGTCACCGTCCCTGGGGGGGTTTCAGAGCCGTGTAGCCGTGGCACCTGGGGACGTGGTTCAGTGGAACTTGGCAGCGCTGGGTTAACGGTTGGACTCGACGAACTTAAAGGTCTTTTCCCACCTAAGCGACCCTACGATTTAGAGCGGCGGGCACCGAACCCGCCGGCTCTCGGCACCCACCTGCAGCATGTCGAGCAGACCCTGCCGGCAGCCCTCCTCCATGCCGTACTCGTCCACCAAGATGCTGCCCAGGTAGAGGAAACAGGAGTGCTGGTGCGCCCGGTACACGTTCACCATCTGCGGGGAGACGCGCAGGGCCTGGCACCGCGAACGCCGTGCCGACGCCGCGGGCAGCGGCGGGCCCGGCACTGAGGTTGCTGCGGCTGTTGCCCGTCGGCTGCAGGATCTGGATGGGAATCTGGCAGCTTCCCTGCCACGGCCGGGGGCTTCCTCGGCCGGCCCCACGCTTCCCGCAGGGCTGGACCTACTGCGGAGAGCCCGAACGAGCTGCGCCCCACGGGTACGGTCCTCCTACAGCCCTTCCGGACGGCGAGGGGCTGCAGCCCCCTGCTCCGATCCACGGAGCGGTGAAGCCGTACGCTCGTTCCCTCCCATCGTCCCGGCCGGGGACGCTGCCCACCGGATCGGCCCGACAGTCCCGCCAGGGACACGGGGGACATCCTGAAGCCCTCGCTCAGGCCTGATCTCGCGCTTTGGAGCGTCTCCCAGAGCCAACGCAGCTTCCCCTCGCCTTTGATCCTTCCTTAGCCCAGCGGAAGCGCCGAGCGGAGCCGGGGACACCGAACACCAGGCTGAGAGTCGCCTCTTCCAGGAGTCGCACGATGCGGAGTTTCACATGTGCCTTTCAAATTACAGCTACGACCGCAGGGCTCCCACAGCCTACAGAGCATCAGCCAGGCAGAGCTTGGCTCCCCCCTGCAGTTCAAAAGCTCCCCGAGGGTTTAGCGCAGGAATTCCCGGGGCTGCCGGCATTCACCGCAGCGCTTTCCAGCGCCGGCTGCCGCCTGGCAGCTGCCCACGAGACGCGCCCGCCCGCCGATTTGAACCGAGCGAGCGTTTTCCGACGGCAGCTCCAAGCCCGGCATCGCGGCGTCCCCGCAACGGCGTCGAGAGCGGGGCTTCTCGGCGGCGGGCTCCGTACCTGGGTGACGAGCGGCTGCAGCAGGGCGGCGGAGCCTTTGCCCACGCAGCGGACGGCGAAGCGCAGGCACCGGCAGCACCGCTCCACGATGCGGTTATCGGCACTGTGTTTGTTCAGGGTCTCCGACAGCACGGGCCAGATCTGAGCGCGGACAGATGGACGGGTTAAAGCTGAAGCCGGCACACAGCGTACCCCACCACGACACCCCGCTCCCCTCCGAAAAGACACCCAAATCCCTGCACTGACAGGCAGATGCCACTCGGGTCCCAAAAACAAGAGGCACCTCCGTTATGGGACGGGTAAATCAGCTTTAAGTAGGAGTGAAGAGCTCAGAGTGGCTTAACACCCCCCGGCGCAGCGCCGCAAACATTACAAGGGCAGGGAAACTAAAGCGCCTGGGATGTTTCCAGAGCCAGGTCGCCTTCCAGCGGTTTGAAGACCCAAATCGCCCCCATCACCGATCCCTGCTTCCAGGAGGGAAGGTGCTCCAGCCCAGCTCGTCTCCCCGACGCCGCGCAGCCCCAGGCAGAGGGGCCGTCGGACACGTGGATCTGCCCGGCAGCCGGGGCTCGCAGCCGAACCGCCCGCCCGGTACGACACCCCCATCAATCCACCCCCCAGCTGAAATTCCCTCCCCGGATCTGGCACGTACTTCCTGAATGACTTTTTGGCACGGATGGATCTGTCCGTTTTCTACAATGGGGTTGGTGTGTCTGTGAAAAGCAGCAAAGGGTTAGTGGTATTTTTTCTTTTTTTTTCTAAGCAGTCGGGTTTTGTGTTTAAAGCCACGAAAATGGGTTGGAGCCTCAAAGCACCCGCCGAGGCTGCGGGAAGGGGACCAGAAACTGGCTTAGAGGGGCCTTGAACTTGGTGAAGAAGCAGCTTCCAGCCCGTTCCTCTCGGGGCCGGGGTGGGGAACGAGCCGCGGCTAATTTGGCTAATTTTAAGTCTCTGGGCGAGCAGCTTTGACTCAGGTGCCAACGAAGCCCCTGCACGGGCTGTCCCAGCCCCTCCTTCCTTACCTAAATATGACAGCGAGTCGATCCAGGGGCACTGTAGGGTCTGAGGAGAGGCCGTTGCTTGGCTCCTGAGAGAGCAGCTAGAAAACAAGGGAAAACGATGGGATTTCAGGACCGCAGGCAGCCCCGTTCCCTGCGAAGACTGAGCAAACGCTGCCTGGACACCAGAGGCCACCAGCAGCACCTTCGCATCCCCTTCGGGCCAAAGCAGAGCAGATGTCTCCTCAAACCTCGCCTAGGACCTAGGCAGCTCCCAGCCTCGGCCACACGCACGTAGGCTACTCCGAAAGCTCAGAGTGGCTTCTCTTTTTGTCTCCTCCGCGTTCAGAGCCTGCTCAAAGGGGTCTCTGAAGGAGAAGGGAGCAGGGTCAGAGGTGGAAGAGAAGCCTGCCCGCGGGTGAGAGCTGCTAGGAGCGGGCAGCGTTGGCAGGAGGAGCTCTCTAGAACCGCTCTTGCGCGGCTGCAGGTCCATCCTGAGGAGTCAGAGGACGCGCACGTCCCTTTTTTGAGGCTTCCCTCCCTCTTCCTGCCGTCCTGGGTCTGCACGGAAAGGTCAACTGGGGCCACCACGGTTTTGGGACAGCCAGAACGTGACCTTCTGGGGCCACGTGCCCCTCAGGGAAGTCGAGTTCCCACGTTTGCCATCCTGGAGATGCAGGGTAAAAGCTGCCCGCTGCATTCGAGGCGGGTTCAGGAAGGCTCTAGGGCTCCTGGCACATAAGCTGGTTTCTACGGACTGTTTTCTCCCCGTTTAACCCATCACACGCTCTACCAGCCAGGAGAGGCGTGGGGACAAGCGCGGTCTCGGTCCCGGACTCCTCATACACCTCTGGCTTTGAGGACACACGATTACACACAGCAGATCAAGCCACCGGGCAAAGACGGAGCCACGGCGGCTTGACGGCCTCCGATCCGTCCCATGCGAACCGGTGTCAGACAAGGAGCGCGTTAACGCAGCTCCGAGCGGGACGTACCTTCTTCAGCGCCATCACTTGTACGGCACAGAGTTCGCTGAGGCATTCTGCTATCTTCTCCAAGGGGAGCCTGGCGAGGACCAAGGCTGTCCCTGAAAGGCAAGAGGAGACAGGCTCAGGAGCAGGAATGCGGCGTAGGAGTGCGGACGGCGAAACGCAAACACGAGCGAGGTTCCCAGACGGGCCCTGCCCGCAGCCTGCCGCCAGCCCTGCCCGTCTGCAGGCAGGCAGCGGGCGCAGCTCCGGGGCAAGGGCAGGGACTGCTTCCCAGGACCGGGAGATGGCTCTCTGCAGCTTGAACCCGACTCTTCGGTGAAACCAGACAGCGAAACACTTCCTGCGGGGCGGGAGGGAGGAAGGAATGCCGGCTTGTGGGAGTGCAGGGACGATCTGAAGGCAGACGGACATCACGAGCGTACCCGGGCACCCCGGCGTGTCCCCGCAGCATCCTCGCCCCTGCCCGGCAGCATCACGAGGTCCGAGGGAAAAATTCTCCCCGGCTCACGTATTCGTTGCGTTGTTTTAAAGAAAGGGGAGAAAATACTTCGTGGCAGGGAGAGGAGCAGCTCAGAAGCGAGGCTCATGCTGCTTGCGTCGATACGTGAGCGCCAACACGGCAAAACCCGTGAGTTTTGTCTCCTCAGCCGCACACCCCGACTGCACAGCCGCAATAAGGCTCCCTTTGCACAAGCTCCAGAGCAGCTCCATTTTTTAAAGGTTTCCGAAGCGCTCGAATCCGTCGGCAGTCTCTGAGGCCCGGGCACGAGTCCTGCACCTCCCCGAAACCAGCCGTGGTGGAAGAGGCACAGGACGCCCAACAGCCAAAGGCCTGGCGAGAAGCGAATGCTCTGACCGCAGGCTGGAGTTGAAAAACCACTTTCTTGTGCCCAAACTGCCTCTAAAATGACCAACAGTTGCAATTTTCCACCCTGTGCGCGCAGCAGCCGATTTCCAAGCGTTCGGATATAGCAGTAACCCACTGCTAACTTGGCTGTGAGCGTTTCAAGAGTTTTCTTCCCGCATTTCACGTTATAAGCGGGGATGGAGACAGCTTATAAACCCAGAAAGGATCCCGTTCTGCCTCCTGCCCCACGTGAGCTCCTGGCACCACTCTAAATGCGGACATGTGGGGTGCCTCGGGGCAAACCGAGACACTCTCGTCTGAGAAAAGCCATGTGAAAATGGGGTTGTGGCACCTGTGGTGAGTGACCCCCCCAAAAAAAAACCCGACAGCTTTTCCATACGCACCTTTCAGGAGCCCCACGGCGGCCTCTGGAGAGAGCGTGAAGGAGTCGAGGGAGCGGGCTATCTCCAGCAGCCCGTTAAAGTGCTGAGCCATGTGGTCCCGGCATACCGAGCAGATATTGTGGATGGCTTTGGCCGCCGCCGAGGCCAGCCGCCTGTCGCACAGACCTTTCATCAAATAACCCAGCACGGGATCTGCGGAGGAGAAAGCCGGGGTGAGGAGGGGTCCCGGGGAGCAGGCTGGCCGCAGGGGGGAGCGGCGGCGCGTCCCGCGCCGGCGTGGCAGGAGGGACTCACCCAGGAACTGCGGGTTTCTGTCCACCACCTCGCTCATCTCTCCCACCAGCTCGATGCTGGTGTAGCGGACGGCGGTGTGCACCGTCTCGGGGAGGCGAACCACCCCCTCCAGCACCTCCACCAGGGTCGGGTTGTTCTCCCTGCGAGGGGAAAAGGCAGCCAGCTTAGCCCCAAGGTGGCTCTCGCACCGTTTCCACAGAGCAGCTGGTTTTGTTGAACCTGATCGACTCCCACGTCGCTCACGATCAGCCAGGCAAACCCTGCAGCCGTGGCGCGCTGGGCACCCGAGATGTGGGCTAGCAGGGGGCTCGGGGCTGTTGGAGCTGGGATCCAGACGCGCAGCGGCCTCAAGCTTTACCGAACAGAGCGGAAGAAACTAAATACCTCCAGTAAGAGTGCTCGTGGCACAAGAACAAAGCTAATTAATCCTCCGGGGACTGAAAGCCAGAGGAGCCTGTTCCCGGTGTGGGAGGGTGATACCGGGCGAGTGGCGGGCTCCCGGCAGCCCACGTCGGCGGTGGGGCTCCGGCTCGCTTGCCCGGCGGACGGCACCATCCGCCCTCTCATGGCAAGAGCGGAGCCAAGCTCGGCAGAGCCACGGGGCGAGCAAGAACCTCGCTGGTGGGGAGCGGGCACCCCGGCAGTGCGAGGCCGCGAGAGGCCAGCGCGCTCGGAAACAAAGCAGAAATCAAAAAACTGAAGAAAAAAACCCAGCAAAAGCAGACTTGGCATGGATAACGGGAGCCAGCGAGCGTACAGCCAACGCGGTGACTCCCCCAGCCTCCCGGGGAAGGGAGGCACGGCGCTCCCAGCCCGGCGAAGGCCAGCCGGGCCGTCCCAGTGCGTCGGGGCGGCTGTCAGCACGCAGGAGGGCTCACCGCGCTCTCACCGCCCCGGATGTCAGCTGTCAACGCTTCCACTGCCACTAACCGGGGAGGAAAGGCGCTTCCGGAGAGTGATTTCACCTTCCCTAAAGATATCTGGGACAACTCGCTACCTGGAGGTGGCTCTCCCCGCTCTGGATGCGGAAGGATCCCAAACAACCAGCCTGGGCAAAAATCCTTTGCGTTCAAGGGATAAGCTACGGGGAAACAAATCCTTATCCTACTTTACCAGGGCTGAACTCAAGCGCGCGGCATTAAAGTCCCCAGGCAGGCAGAGAGGAGACCTGAGAAGGTCCAACTGCTTCACGCAGTCCCAGGCTCCGTCCTGCACCCGTATTCCTGGCCAGGAAGCAGAGACCTCAATCCTTGGGCTAGAGGACTGCTCCACCAGCAAGGCGTACCGCACTGCGGCAGTACGGACCACGAATGCCGAGGGCTACCTCAAATAAAGTCTGGTTTCGAAATGTTTCTGCCTGGGAAAGGATGTTCCTAGGAGAATCCTTGGGATATTTGCAGTGTCTTCTGCAAAACTCACTTGGAGGCAACTCCTGACCCCCACAGCCCTTAGAGACACGAGGAGGATGGTCACCACTCACTGGTCAACGCTCTTCGCTATAGAGGCCATGATGAAGAGGACAGCTTCTGTCACTTCCCAGGGTGGATTCCCGTCCTTCAGAGTCGCATAAAGCTGCAAGGAGGAGAATCAGTCACAAAAGCAGCTACAAACAGAGCTGGGGGGCGCGCGGTCACGAATCCCACCCCGCGGGATCGCCACCCGCTCCTCGCCTCCTCCCACGCCTGAAATACCAGACTCCAGGCGTGGATCCGCAGAAACCCCCGCGTTCCACAGATCACCCTGCTATTTTGGGACCAGAGTACCGCTTCCCCAGCCAGAACCTCCCCAGGTGAGACCTGCTGCTTCTCCCAGAACAGCCCCCACCACCTACTTCAAGACACGGTCGCTTCCTCGTGCACGAGGAGACAAGCTGCGTGACCTCCTCGCCATCCCGAAGGCCACCAGGGCTCGGCTAACCTCCCGCACAGCGATGGATGCGAGCGTGCCTCGCGGCGCTCCCGCAAACCCACCTGAGCAAAACACTCCACCGATCCCACCAGGAAGATCAGGTCTTTCACCAGGTCCGAGACCCGCATTCGGAACTCCCCAAAGTCGTCCGTCTCCTCTGGGACACCCTCCTAACGGAGACGAGGGAGAGCAAAAGGGTGAGAGCGGCTCAGAGAAATCCGGGTTCCTGTTCACCCACAGCTAGGACAAGACAAGCAATTCCGTTTTAGAGGAGAGATCCATCATTTCTGACCTCCCCTCCCCGGATCAAGCTACTGACGGCGATTTGAAGGAGAACCGCGCACAAAGAAAACGCTAACAGCCTGAAGACACGCCGTGTATTCCGGCTCTGACACGCAGATGAAGGGATGGACATCAAGGGGATGAGGAGCACAGGTGGGGATGGAAGAAGGATAACACATCCCAGACTTCAAGGAGGAAGATGACAGCACTGCGGCTAGCGAGCTGTGCAAGCTTTATTCCAACAAAAACGCCCCCGGGCAGGGGACAGCCCATCTCTCCGCAGCTCTCACAAAGGGAACCACCCCGGGGGGAGGCGGGAGAGGGTCGCCCCACACCAACTAGGCGCCAGAAAGCTCTGTAAGAACAAGAACCCACTTAAGGAAAAGAGGTTTAACACGGTGATTTTAATCACTCTCAACCCTCTCTCTGCAATTACTGCAGCTGCAGGACCCGCAGAGCCCTGTAGCTACGGAGAGCCATCAGCAGCGAGGACGGACGCGTCCTACCACCCCGCCGCCTCCAGAGGAAACAAAGCAAATGCAGCCTTACGTGGTCCGAGTCAAGCTGGCAGTGCCTGGCCAGAGCGTGGAGAAGGCGCTGGATGTAGGCTTTGAAGATGCTGTGGATGACGGCATCGTCCGTCTTGTACAGGTGCTCCCCGAGTCTGTACCAGAAGTTAAAGGAAATTTCCACCACCTGTTTAGAAAGAAAAAAAAAACAAACCTCAGCATCCTGGTATCAACAGAATGTTATTTTCTCCACTCTGCTGGTGCTCCCAATGGGGAAATCTTCTCCGGGGGTGCCCGCAGTGCGGCAGGGACGGAAAACCGCAGTTTTCCATCGGTGCTGCTCCATCACGCGATGACGAAATGCGGACCGGTTCCCCCAGCTTCACCGGTCTCCTCTGCCGCTTGTCACTTCATGAGGGATTTTAAACCCACCGAGTTAATCAGAAAACCCGTCACCGGCCCTCGGAAGCACTGAAGCACGAGAACCCGCTCTTGCTTTAAAGCCTGGACGTCACCTCATTCCACGGCAGTCAAATCTGCCGGCGACGCGTTTCTGACGCGGTTCGCGCACGTGCTCTGGCCTTGCGCAGCAGGAGGTGTCTGATGCCCGGCCTGCCCCAACAAGCTGCAGCGGTGGAAGAGTTTGCTCACCTAGAGCCGGTCCTCACCGCCTGTGCCGGCGCATTTAATGGTCTAACCATCCCGAGGGCCGGCTCGCGGTGCACACAGGCTACCGACGTGAGGCGGGCAGCAGCCCCAGACAGGAGCAAACACCTCCAGGAGAGCGGCTCGGGCTGGAAGGGGACGTTGCTCCAAAGCCTACAGCTGCTTTAGGAGCGTGGTTATTGCAGGAAAAAAAGAGAAATGAGTGCAGATTTTTTTTCGGGAGCAGCTGCAGAGCTTCAATTGCTCCTAAGCACCGCTGGCACAGGACAAGGTCGTGCCCAAGGGAGATTAGGCTTAACAGACCCGGGAAGGGGACTAAAAGAGGCGCCGAGTCCCGAGCGAGCCCCGCAGAGACCCGACGGAGCGCAGCTGCTCCACGGCACACCACAATTTCCACGGCAAACAAGCCCCGCAGGGCTGCGTGGCAGCAGCCATCGTCTCTTAGCTAACTCGCCTGCCGTTTCTCAGGCCTGATGCGTTTTCAGGCTCTGAAAGCTTCTGGAAAACCCAGTCCTGGAGAGGGCACTAGCTCTTTCGATTCCCGCTTCTCAGCCGTCGCTTCGGCGGCCGCATCTCTCCCCCACTGGGGCCTTAAACGCGGCGGGAAGGAAGGGAGCACGCCCCAGCAAATCCCAGCTGGCACCTCCCTGCTCCCCGTGTCAGATTTAGCAGGACAACCCCTCTGCAGAGGGACCTCCGTCCGCCGAACACAGGCACCGGCCAGCCAGGGATCAGCTGCTGGGATTGACTTACCAGTTTTGGAGGAGAAAGCGGGGCTAAAAGGAGAGCCCGCGTCTTAAATACGATGTTCTGTGTTTAAGGGGGGACGGACGGGGAGCTTTGACGCTAAACAGCATTTAACGCGGAGGACAAAGTTACCGTGAGCTACACCGCAATCCCCGCAAAGCTTAACGCAAGCTGAACACGTGGAAAGAAAACAACGGAGGCTTTCCGAGCTGCGCTGGCAGTCCCACGCGCCCAGGACGCCGGGAAAGGGAAGCTGAGGCAGATCTCTGCATCGCGAACGCAGAGCGGGCGTTTCAGGGCCAGCAGCTCGCAGGAACTGAGGCCTCCCAACCACGTGGCGATGTAAGAGAAAGGTTTTTCCACTGACTCGGCTCGGGAGGAGTGAGATTTGGCAATAGGGGCGAGGAGGGGAACACGGGTGAACCTCACTCACCTCGTACTGCGGGTGACCTGCACATATCAGCAGCAGCTCCAGCGTCCGCAGGTCGCCTAGCCCTTGGCCTGGCGTACAAACTATTTTATCTAGGAACGTCTCGCACAGCTCGGTGAAAACACGGCAATAATTGAGCACCCTGGTGAAAAAAAAAACACAGGACACAAGTCAGAAAGATTTTCCGCGTGGGATCAGATATCCCGGCACAGGAGAGGTTTGGTCTGTGCAGGTAACGTGCCCTGGAGCCTCGTCTCACAGCAAGAAATACCGACTTCTGCTTTAGCTTTCCGTCAGCAGTTGGGAAACGCTTAAATAGGGGAAGTTGGCTTTCTTCAGAAGTAGGTGAAAACGCTGGGTTTCAGTAGGCAAATCTTACGAAATTTTCATATTACCCACAGCGTCTGAGAAAGCTTCTCCAAAACCACAGCATCGGGCGACGAGGCCACCTGCTACAGAAGAGCTTGAGTCCAATCCAGCACGCGGAAGGTGCCACGTTTCAGAAGACAAATATACAAATCTACTTTAAAAATAACCCCGGGATGTCCCATGGCCTGTACGGGGGGACAGCGCCGCGTAAAAACACAGCTGCTCTTGAGACAGGAACAATTTAGCGGCTGGGGCGACCGACAAGCTTTTACTCTGCTTTAAGATTGCAGAACCGGAGGGAAGAGCGAACGTGCTGGAGAGCCACGGCACGGTGTGACGGAGCGAGCACGGCATCGGACCGAGGACGGCTCCTCACCGAGGAAACAACCTCAAATCGGGGATTTGCGGGGGAGGTACAAGATGAGCCATTAAGTCCTGGGTTTTGACTTTAGTACTCCTCTTCTGGAGAGGTTTAGGAAACCCTAAAGCAACACACGTCCAGAGATGTGCTGCAAACACGCCCTAAAGCCTGTCTTAAAGGCAGAGGCGAGTCCCCCGACCCGAGATTCTTCTTTTTTCAATCCCAAAAGCCTTCACCCCTCACACACAGCCCGACCGCTCCGCAGCGTATCCCCAGGAGCAGATCGAACATGGCGAGACGTCACCAGCGCTGCCAGCAGGGCCTTTATACAATACCTGGAAGCGTTCAGGGGAGGCTGCCTTCTCCGACGGAGGCTGGAGAACAGACGCTACGAATTACACCGTGCCCCAGCAAGTCCTGAAGATGAAAGCTCTCAGGTTTTTCAGGAAGTCACACACTGAAGAGATGCTGTTGCAGAGTCAGTCTTACCAGGCACAGGGGATATTAGAACAGACTTTTACAAGCCCGACAACTGAAGACTAATTCTGTTAGTGTTCAATGGAAGGCTAAAAGGGGAACAGATGCTACTATGATTTTTGATTTCGAGAGGGCTAACGTTGAGGAGTAGCTACTCGTTTCGCTTGCGGCAATCTCACTCAACGCGGCAGAGGCTTGGAATTTCCTTAAGTCACAGGCACACACGTTATCTGGGCTCTGCACCCCAAGCTGAAACGAGGGGAGGAGGATGCTCCTTGAGTTCTTGAACTTAAATCATCCCAAAAGTCCCAGCAGCGAGCCAAGTGCCTCCAAGCAGCTGAAGGGCTGTCGGGGAGGAGGACTGAAAGGCAGACAGGCGGATTCTGGAAGGCGAGATGAGCAGAGATCAAGCGAGAATCGCCAGAAGCCAAACCAGCGTCCGCCCCTGCCAAGGCCAGTCACAACAACGGCGGAGGATTTTTGAGCTGTAACAAACAGCCGGTGGAATCGCCGCGCGCCGAAGACGCCGGCACGATGAAAGATTTGTGGCACAGCTAAAACCACGTGAATATGCGTCGGTTTTCACGACTGTGGCTGAATTGGAGGGACGAAGGCAGGAGGAGGCGGCTATTTAGACACGAGGATCTGCTTACTTCCAGGTGGAAGGAGCGGGGACTGGCTGACTGCCGTCGCGGGAGTCAAAAATCGGGCAAACAAAATCTGTCCTACAGCTCCACCGCTGGTTTTGTGGCTTCCATCGACGGCGACACCTTGCACAGCCACAGAACGCGCTCGTATTTGGCAACGGGGACGGAGAGCTGGCAAATACAGGCCAGTTCATCTGCCCTCGGTGGCACGAGCGAGTTCCTACGTAATTTTCCAAATGCGTGGGAGTTGGAGGGAAACGGGCTAAACGCAACAGGGGTTCAGCAAAAATCCATCGGACCCACCTTATCCTTACCAGCAGTGTTTTAAAATGGGAGAAATGGAGCAGAACAGGAGATCGTGGTGTCACGCAGAAGCTGGTTAAACTGGGTAAGGCCCAGTTGAGGGAAGGGAGGAACCGTTGGCTAGCGGGGTGGTTAGCAGGCTGTGCTGAAGGGGGAGTACCCGCTTGGTGCTAGGGAGGTGCCAGATCAATCTCACAACTGACCTCGTCTGCATTCATTAGTGCCAGCCACGTAAAAAAGGAAGAGTGAGCACTAACGGTGTTCGCCGATACAGCCGGGAGGCAATATCCGTGGCAGAAGAAGAATGAAAACCATCTGAATTCGAGCAGGAAAAGTTGTCCCGTTCGGACAACCTGCGGGTGGACTCATCGGTCCCAGGATGACCAAACCACTGACACCGCGAGGCCACGAGAAAGGCAAGAGATGCCAGGGCAGGGCGCTGCCCGCACACAGCGACGCCAACACGCTCCCTCCTGGAGCGGCGCGTACCTCTCAGGTCTGCTCAAGGAAGCGAAATTCGGAATGGGAGCACTAAAGATCACCCAGGGAAAAGAAAGGCGGCTGGCAGGACTGAAAGAGCTGGGCTTGTTTATGCAAACTCGAGGCTGGCTGCTTCCTACCTACACGTGCACCCGGGAATAAGCACCAGCTGGGGAGCTGTTCGAGTTAAGACAACGTTGGCAAAAGAGAATAGGCAAGAATTGGCCTGGAACCAGCTGAGGCTGGAGATCAGAGGGCTTCCAATCAGAGCAGCAACGTTTCGCAGCAGCCAACGTGAGTGAAGCGCTGGTTTCAACGTGCTCGATCAAGGTATGAAGGCTACACTGTCTTTAAGCCCAGAATGAGGGGCTGATGACCCGGCCGGCACATCCAGTCCTCTTTCCACGGGGGAACAGCCGAGCCAGGTACGGATGTTTGTAGAGAGGAGGCAGTAGGAGCAACAGGTCGCTTCTAAACTCTATTTAAAGGCTGGCAACGCGTCGGCTGCACCTCGGGATACTTCCCTCGAGCTTTGCCCACTGCAAGGAAGACCAAGCCTCCCAGCAAGCCGAGCCTGGTGGCAGCCTAACTCTGCCAAAGCCTGAGCTGAGCGCACCCGCCTGGAGCACAGATCGGTGCACCGAGGGCGAGGAAGTCATTTCTTCCCTTGTCTTTGTTCAACAAATGCTTATTTGCATAAGAGACTCGAGAGTGCCGCACACAACCTCCACGGGTTCCAAAAATAACCGCGGACAGACATGGTGACAGTTAATTACTGTACCTCGCCTTCCTTTCCAGGCACGGCCACGGCTGAAGTTCACTTACTTGTCGAGGTCCTCGCGTGCTACAGCCATGTGATAGGCACTCTCAAGAGTGAGGACGCCCTGGAAAAGCTGCAAGGCCAGGGGAAGGTTCGTCTCCACGTTCTCGATGGCGTAGAGGGCCGAGCACACGCAATCCGAAGCGGCTTCGTGGAGGTTCGATGATGTCTTGTCTTGTTGCTGCAAGAAACAAGAAGCGGAAGAGCCCGGTGATTATATATGAAATGAGATGGTAATGGAAAAACTAGTCTTTTTTTGTTCCTGAAATACTTTGTAGGGCTTCTCCGTAGCCACGGCTCCCAACAAGCCACTCCTACCAGCCCTGCAAAGCCTGTGCTGCTTGACCACCCCGAACACTTGAGGTCGGAACCGACCCTCCCCAAAGGGACCCCACCGAGTCTTCCTTGGGAGAGGCAAACGCAGGAGGAAAAACGCCCGCCGAAATCCACGGCAGTTCGGAAGGAAACAGAACATCGCGCTGCTCAGTAGCCTGGCTGGGTCGTAGAATCATAGAGCATCTCCCGCTGGAAGGGACCCGTAAGAATCATCGAGTCCTCGGCGAGGACGGAGACGCGGTTTCTCACAAGCACGCGTGGAATATTTATCACTGCGACGGTCTGGGGGTGAACGCGCGGGTTTCAGGCCCCGCCGGGTAGACGTTCGTAGGGATCGCGCAAGGCTGATTTAACAGGCGCTTTAACGGCTCCCGCGGAGCCCTGAGCAATTAAGGAGGGAGACGAGACTGGCATACTAAGGAGGGGGAGAGAGCAAACGGCGAAGCGCGGAGGGGAAACAAAGAAGCGGTAACTCCGCGTGCGTCCTTTCACACGAGATCGTTTGGAAAACAGGTCGCGGTCCCGCGTGAAGGTGGAAGGGGAGGGGGGAAAGGAAAGACGCCTGGTTTAACAGTGATGTTAACACAATAAAAAGGCCGGTGAGCCGAACGCGCCGCCCTGGAGGAGACGG
This sequence comes from Morus bassanus, assembly GCA_031468815.1. Lineage (NCBI taxonomy): Eukaryota > Metazoa > Chordata > Aves > Suliformes > Sulidae > Morus > Morus bassanus. Next base: position 84,207,862 of record CM062571.1, on the reverse strand, counting down.
GTTTCTGCTGCAGCACCGCTCGGGAGCTGGCTCCCTGCACGACTATCATCTACTCCTTCTCCCACCGAACGGGAGCCCTCACCCGCATTTGCCATTGAGCCAAATCGGCCCCACGGAACAGAGGCAAACGAGGGATCCTGTTTAACAACGGGAGGAGGAACAGACAATTCCTGCGCTGGGGCACGGGGCCGGGCAGCGCCGCAGCAGAAACCTCCGTCCTCCGGGAATTCCTCCTTTCTGTTTGCTCGGTGCGTTGCCCTGCCTGTCGCAGCGATGCGGGATTCTCCCAACCTCCCTGTTTCACCGGCCCCTTCAGCTCTCCCACACTCAGATAGGACAAAAAAAAAAAAAAAAGCCCAAACAGCTTCAGCAGTTAATTTTCCAAGGTGAAAATGTCAGAAAAGGAATAAAATATTATTTTCTTGAATACCTGGAAAGAAAACAAAACCAAACCAAAAAAATACCGATTCTAGTATTAAGCAAATGCAGTTTCTCAAACAACAGACAACTTTTAAAGCCCAAACTAATCAATACTTAAACCCATGAGGATGGCAAGCTTACTTCAACGACGCACTGAACAAATGTATTTTGTTCAGAGCCCCATAAAACAATTTGGCTCGGAGCAAGGGCCAGGCGCGATGTGTTTCAGGCCAAAATTCTCTCATCTTTTAAAGTCTAAATATGCTCAAAAGTACACCTGGCACCTGCTTGGGCAGCAGCAGCAACCCACGGTAATGGCAAGAAAGGGCCATTTCTCACATGTTACATCTTCTATTCTGCTCTGAATGTTTTGCAACCATCGCAGAAAAATGGAACCTGGCTCCTGCTTGAGCTAGGCAAGATATCCGCTTAATCTAGGCTCTAAAATCGATGATTAGTACAGTAGGAATAATGAGAACAGATATAAATAGAGGATGAAATAGTCTTTGAGCTCGTTTCTCGATGCACTGTCTGCTGGCGAGCGTACTAACGAGTTTATGGAGACGAAAGGATCGCTCGTGGCAATGCAGCAGGGAGGTTCCTGCGACCCAACACCTCTGTCTCTGCGGCAGCCCTGCCTTAGCCCGACGCGCTGCAGAGAGCGGCGGCTCCGCCAGCTGGCTGGGGAGGGCTTCAGTAAAACCAGGCAAGGGCATCTGCTCAGGAGAGATTTCCGAGTCTTTCATGCCCGCCTGAGAACAGGGGACAGTGCTCACCTCTGAACGCATACTCTCTGGGTCAAAATAGAGGGTGGGCGGGAAAGAACAATCCTGAAGGAGCTGCAGAGCCTCTTTCCTGCCCGCAAAGAGCCAAACAGCATCCCACAGCCCCCAGCGTCCTCCCAGAGAAGCAGGCGGCTCACGGCTGGGACAGGCGTACTCCTGGCTGGGTAAGAAACCGGCTGGGTGGGCGAGCGCAGAGAGTCGTGGTGAACGGAGCTAAATCCAGCCGGCGGCCGGTCACGAGCGGTGTTCCCCAGGGCTCAGTGCTGGGGCTGGTCTTGTTTAATGTCTTTATCAATGACCTGGACGAGGGGATCGAGTGCACCCTCAGTCAGTTTGCAGGTGACACCAAATTGGGCAGGAGTGTCGATGTGCTCGAGGGCAGGAAGGCTCTGCAGAGGGATCTGGACAGGCTGGATCCATGGGCCGAGGTCAGTTGTGTGAGGTTTAACAAGGCCAAGGGCCGGGTCCTGCCCTTGGGTCACAACAACCCCAGGCAACGCTCCAGGCTTGGGGCAGAGTGGCTGGAAAGCTGCCCGGCGGAGAAGGCCCTGGGGGTGCTGGCTGACAGCCGGCTGGACACGAGCCAGCAGCGTGCCCAGGTGGCCAAGGAGGCCAACGGCATCCTGGCTTGTGTCAGCAATGGTGTGGGCAGCAGGAGCAGGGCAGGGATGGTGCCCCTGTGCTCGGCACTGGTGAGGCCGCACCTCGAATGCTGGGTTCAGTTTTGGGCCCCTCGGGACAAGGAGGACATGGAGGTGCTGGAGCGTGTCCAGAGAAGGGCAACGGAGCTGGGGAAGGGTCTGGAGCACAAGTGTGATGGGGAGCGGCTGAGGGAGCTGGGGGGGTTTGGTCTGGAGAAGAGGAGGCTGAGGGGAGACCTTATCGCTCTCTGCAACTGCCTGAAAGGAGGTTGTGGTGAGGTGGGGGTCGGTCTCTTCTCCCAAGTCACTAGTGACAGATGAGAGGGAACGGCCTCAAGCTGCATCAGGGGAGGTTTAGATTGGGTATTAGGGAAAATGTCTTTCCTGCAAGAGCGGTCAGGCACTGGAACAGGCTGCCCAGAGCGGTGGTGGAGTCACCATCCCTGGGGGGGTTCAAACACTGTGTAGCCGTGGCACTTGGGGACGTGGTTTAGGAGGCCTGGGGGTGTTGGGCTGGCGGTTGGACTTGATGGTCCTGGAGGTCTTTTCCATCCTTAGTGATTCCATGATTCTATGAAACACACACACACTTTTTTGTTTGCATCTGAAAGCTCTGCCGATACTTTCTGTCCATCAGTCTTGTCCCCACATCGCAAATCCTGAACTAAGGACCAAGCACACCGGGAGAGGAAACCCTGAAGGGTACTTCTGGTTTCACCCTTGAGAGATTAGCTGATGTTAGGCGTTACTTATGTGCCATCTTCTAAGCTTCCCAGGGCTAACAGGAGGCAGGGAAGACGCGTGGGAACTCGCAGCGGCGGCCAGAAGAGGACTCTTGCTCTGTGCTGCTCCTCTCTGACTGTCCTCCAAGGAGGACAACCGGTACACGAGGAAGATCATTGTTTCAGGCAGCACAGAGATGTTTCTGTGCCGAGAGCTTGCTCTTCCCTGCCTGCTAGCGGAGGGGGACAGCACGCTCCGAGGAGCTCATCAAGGTAAAGACCAGAGGGTTCCTGCTCAGGGCAGGAAGGATGAAACTCACCTTCCCCACCTGCGCAGCGCACATGGAAAAGCGGCGTCACTTCTCAGACGCTCTTGGATTTCAAAGTGACACCATCCCGGTACCCAAGGCCCACCACCACCTCATTTCCCAAGAGAAATACTCACCAGCACCTCGAAGAGGAGTGACAGTAACTTGCTGTTTGCCATGAAGGTGCTGTCCAGGACACCCAGGTTGAACCAGCTCCCCAAGCACCGGAAGATTTTGATGAGCATCTTCTCATCATTGCCTGCTTTCTCCACGCACGTCATCTACGGCAGGACAGGGAAGAACTGCTTAGGACCCCAACTCCAACATGTAATTTCACAAGCAAAATAAGAAATAACTTTTGGAAAGCCACCCTGGATTCTCCACAATCAACATCAAGAACTCCCCAATGACTATTAGCAGGAAACAGGGGGCCCGGGACAGCCGGCAGCGATCCCTCCAAGAGGCACGCACAACTTTCAGCAATGAAGCGGCAGCGTTGTACCAACGCGGAGGCAGCACGCCGACCAGAATACACCTGACGATGCCCACACCAGCAGAGAGGACTTCTGCATCTACCTAGGGTGACCATGTCCCCACGCTGGTTTTGTATTCAGGGACGTGACCGTTCTGCAAACGTCCTCTGAAGAGCATGGGGACTTTGAGCATCCTCCCGAAGTCCACATGAAGCACACGCAAGGAAGCAGACTGCTTCCAACATCCCTGTCCCCGAGTAAAGTAGCCCTGGACTTGGTGAGACATAGGGGCAGAGCCAAAAACCTCTCGGTCACCTTCAGCTGCTGTTATAGAAGCGAGAAAAGCAGTTTGAGAGTTTTCACTCATTCCCAGCCCATCAGTTTTTCGCAGAATCCTGTCTCAGACTGGTGGAGCACAGACATGAATGAGTTTCATAGGCGATGAATCCCTGAACTCACTGAAATCTCAGTTTAATATTCCTCACCACAAAACAACCACCACCAAAGAGAAGATATCACTGGGTAAAAATCTGTCTGGCCAGCCGAGCGCAGAGAGTTGTGGTGAACGGAGCTAAATCCAGCCGGCGGCCGGTCACGAGCGGTGTTCCCCAGGGCTCAGTGTTGGGGCTGGTCTTGTTTAATGTCTTTATCAATGACCTGGACGAGGGGATCGAGTGCACCCTCAGTAAGTTTGCAGATGACACCAAATGGGGCGGCAGTGTCGATGTGCTCGAGGGCAGGAAGGCTCTGCAGAGGGATCTGGACAGCCTGGATCCATGGGCCGAGGTCAGTTGTGTGAGGTTTAACAAGGCCAAGGGCCGGGTCCTGCCCTTGGGTCACAACAACCCCACGCAACGCTCCAGGCTTGGGGCAGAGTGGCTGGAAAGCTGCCCGGCGGAGAAGGCCCTGGGGGTGCTGGCTGACAGCCGGCTGGACACGAGCCAGCAGCGTGCCCAGGTGGCCAAGGAGGCCAACGGCATCCTGGCTTGTATCAGCAATGGTGTGGCCAGCAGGAGCAGGGCAGGGATGGTGCCCTGTGCTCGGCACTGGTGAGGCCACCCCTCGAATGCTGGGTTCAGTTTTGGGCCCCTCGGGACAAGGAGGACATGGAGGTGCTGGAGCGTGTCCAGAGAAGGGCAACGGAGCTGGGGAAGGGTCTGGAGCACAAGTGTGATGGGGAGCGGCTGAGGGAGCTGGGGGGGTTTGGTCTGGAGAAGAGGAGGCTGAGGGGAGACCTTATCGCTCTCTGCAACAGCCTGAAAGGAGGTTGTGGTGAGGTGGGGGTTGGTCTCTTCTCCCAAGTCACAGTGATAGGACGAGAGGAAATGGCCTCAAGTTGTGCCAGGGGAGGTTTAGATTGGATATTGGGAAAATGTCTTTCCTGAAGGAGTGGTCAGGCACTGGAACAGGCTGCCCAGAGCGGTGGTGGAGTCACCATCCCTGGGGGTTTTCAAACACCGTGTAGCCGTGGCACCTGGGGATGTGGTTTAGGAGGCCTGGGGGTGTTGGGTTGATGGCTGGACTTGATGGTCCTGGAGGTCTTTTCCAACCTTAGTGATTCTATGATTCTAAGATTGGTCCTGAGGGTCAGACCTACCCCAAAGGCCAACCTGAGGACAGTCCGAACACACCATCGCAGTGTCGGAGACAGGATACGGGTCTGGCAGCTGCCAGCCCTCATTTCCAGCGACAGTCAACACTTCTGCTGCACAACAGCACCTAACAGCAACCCTTACCAAAACCTAACACCAGGGGAAGCCCTGGCCTCGCCAAGCTGAGGGAAAGGAAGAATAGGTGGACAGGCAGGACCTGGAGAAGGATCCCAGACTCCCTTCTCCCCAGAAGAGAGCCTAGACTGGCCAAGCAATCCTGCACATGAAAGCTTCCAGAGATCCTCACTCCTCCCTTGAGACTTCAATCCTGAATGCAGAATGTCATACTTCAACACAGTCCCTGTACAATTTTTTAAAACCCCATTTTATAACTCAAGAAAGTAAATTTTCTGCGTAGGATTTAAAGGCTAAATTCAATTTTGCTCTTCGGGCAGGCGGTGGAAACACCTGTGCTGTGATTGACCACCAAAGCTCCAGGCAGATGCAGAGGAAGTCTGAAGAGAAAGTCTTACGATAGGGCTACAACCCTCAGCGATCCAACGCCAGTGCCTCGCATCGTCCCTGGTAAGGCCGCGAGCAGCCGGAGCGAGGTGATGTCGCCTGTCTCACCGATGTGACAGCCAGACTTCTCCGAGACGTCCTAGGAAGAGAGCCGAGGGCTGGAGATGGCTCGGAGGGATGGCACGGCGCAGGGACTCGAGGAAGGTGAAAAGAATTTCAGAACTGAGTGAAGAGTTGTTCAAAGACAACTAAGGCTATAGAAAAAGTGGAACTGGGCTCCCCTAATAGCTGTGGCGGTAACAGCATGCACCTCTGCTGCGATAAATACAGCTTAAGTGGGGAAGGGAGCCTTCTCAAGCACGACCTGAGTTGCTGTTGAGCAGAGGACGCAGCTCAACTCTGCGTCCTGATAGATAGGATGAGAGGAAAGGGCCTCAAGTTGCATCAGGGGAGGTTTAGATTGGATATTAGGAGAAATTCCTTCACCGAAAGGGTCGTCAAGCACTGGAACAGGCTGCCCAGGGAAGTGGTGGAGTCACCGTCCCCGGGGGGGTTTCAGAGCCGTGTAGACGTGGTGCTGAGGGACATGGTTCAGTGGGACTTGGCAGCGCTGGGTTAACGGCTGGACTCGACAGTCTTAAAGGTCTTTCCCAACCTAAATGATTCTATGATCCTTGATTATCAAAATCCTCCTTCCTTCGGAGTTCCCGGAGTAACTCCGCAAAACAAAGCCTCCTTCCCAGGCCTCTGCGGGAAGGGCCAAAGCCAGACATTGCACAAACACGAAACACCCACCAGAAGCATCTGCCGCGCTCGTATCTCTATTCCAGATACTCTCTGTGACTTTCTTAACCCCAGACCCACAAAAAGCAGTATGGAAACAGAACGGGGACCTTCTGCAAAGGTTTCAGGCCAGGTGCAAACTTAAACTGAGCCCTCCTGACCTCTACTCCATCCTTTTCTCCAAATTAAACAAAGGAAAACTGCTGGGGGTAGAATTGGTGTTGGGTCCCGTCGGAGAAGGGGATCCAGGGAGGGAAGGGACATCGGAGAGGGACTGCAGGTGACATCTGAGAGGCAGGAGGGGTAAATGAAATAGTAGGTTACGCGAGTCTGGAGGAAGATGAAGCGATGCGCTGCAAGAAGCGAGGCTTCTCTGGGCAAAGAACCAAACCCCAGGGAGAGCATCCCCCTTCCCTCCGGCTCCTGAGAGCAAGCCCAGAGCCCTCCGCCTATTTCCGTGCAGCACGGCACCGGGGACGTGCAAAGATTCTGCACGCTAGAGCTAGGAAAGACGTGAAGAAGTATTAATTGAGGAGAAGAGAAGATGGTGACGTGTAAAACTAAAGCCCTGCAGTTTTGCTCATCAATGAGACGGAAACCTAAACGACAGCCTAACAGCAAAGTGTAGGCATGTATCAGAGGGAGACTGAAATTCTGTGACTTGGAGAAATGGCATAAAAAAGCACAGCAAAACGTGGGTCATTTCACGTGGATAAAGATCCTAAGGTTCCTTCAGCAGCTACAGTTCCATTAAGAAAGCAATACTGACCAGCAGGCTAGCAGGGCAAGAGGGAGGCGGCTGGAAGAGAGACGGGGAGACCCCAGACCCCAGGGTGGAAAGACGGGGCTGGAGCGCAGAGAGCCGACCGCTGACGAGACACTGCCATTGAAGGCACCAAACCCCGGCTCCGTCTGCAGCACGGTGACATTGACCGGCCGCTCGGCGGAATCACAGACTCGATACGCGCTGCCGAGGGTACGTCATCTTTCCTTCTTTAGATAAGCACCGTGAAATGGCAGGCATTTACGGGAAGCTCTACGGGCTACGGCACAGGCTCCATTTGAAGCCTGAGCCAGGGATCAGGTGGGCTGCTCGTTTCCTGAGCTCAGACAACACTGAAGAACAGGAGACTTCTCTCTGGAAAGGAAGGAGCCAGCAAGGAGCGCTTCTTTTCAGTCCCTGAAGCAATTCACCCCAACGCTTATTCACTGCTCCCCAAACCTGCCCGCAACAGTCTCGTTCTTGGAGAGCGTGAGCGCTCCCCGGGTGAGGAAACCTTTGAAGAAGAACCAGGAGATTCGGCTACAGTCTCCCTGTTTGGCCAATACTAAATGTGACCCGCAGCTAAATGCGTAACCTCGGCTTATCACGCGAGGGTCAGAAATTAGGCATGTACTTACGTTTGAAAGGGGCATGAGAAGAGAGGGAAAGCGCAGTTCTAAGCACCTGAATGACCTCCTTCTAACACATACAGAGAGAGAGAGATGTGTGTGGATCCAGAGACGATCTAGAGACCTACATACACGCCCCCATAATGGGTGATTGCTTAATCATCAAAGAACCCCAAACCACCACAGCCTGCCCAGGAATCCAGCCCTAGCCAACTACGGAACCGACAAACCAGGGGACTAAAGACCTCTTCCTGAAGTTAGAGCGCCCAGTGCCAGAAGACACACCGCGCTCCGTACCACCAGCTAAAACAACGCAGTCCTCACACGGAGAGTCCAGCTGAGAGGATGACAAAGTTAAGTTTCCATAACTAGCTCCATTTTCAACCCAGTGCTGGCAACAGGAACCTGACAGTGATTTTGATCAGCTTCTTTCACACAGACCGGATTTTTGATCACATCCAACCTGAAATAATCCAGATCAGCGATGTGGAGGGGGAGAAGAAGCTGCTTGAACTTCTTTAGCAGTTGACCAAGGCTCAGTCGCTGCTCGGTCTCCTTACCAGCAGAGAGATGACCGTGCTGGAATAGTACGCCAGATCTTCTATGATTTCGGTACGGCGGTTGGCTCCAATGCGCAAGGATCGGCTGTGAACCTCTTCTGGCAGCACCGTGAGGATTTCCAGCAGAAAGGGCAGTGATGTAACATCGTTGCTGTACCTGAAACAACAGGGAGGAAGGACAGCGTATGAAGGCAGGTGAGAGCCAAGCGCACGCAGAAAACCTAAACGCCGGCACGGAGGTTAGCGGCGCAGCGAGAGACGGAGGGGTGTTTCAAAGAGGTTCAGCACAAGCGTTACTGCAAACACACTCCAGCGTCCAGCTGCAAGGGCAGAGCACTGTCGAGGGGAGTCTCCGTCAGCGGTTTAGCTCCAGATTTTCAACAGAAAAAACAGCAAAAGCTTTCCCAGCCCACGAGCGCATCACGTCCAAGCGCCGTTGCCCAGACAGATCGGGTTCCCTCCCGCTGCAGAAACGCCTCAGCAGTCTGCCCGAGCAAGACTGTCTCAGCACGTGGCATCCCACGTCGGCAAACAAGGGACAGCGGAAAGCGCCGTCACGCAGAATTGGGGCATTACTGCGCCAGCCGAGCGAGTGCCTCGGGACGCCCGACAGCAGCAGCGAACGGCTCGACCTCCCTGTTCCATCCCGCGCTGTGGCTAAAGCTGGGAGGGGATGAGGGATCAGCGCGTAACAAAAACAGGGATGAAGCAAATCGCTGAGGCTCGGAGAGCCGCGTCCACGGCCGCCCCGTGACACAGAGCCACAGGCAGACCCGCCTCTCCCTCCAGCCCGTCTCCCTGCCGTGATCCAAAACACGTTAAATTATTAATCAAGACAGGAAAACTCGCCTGTCGTCGGGCCGTTTGCCGCTGCGTGCCTTTTCGGACCACGCAGGTCCACCCATTCCACATTTACTCGAGGAACAAGTCAGAGTTTAATGACATAAACAAGTACTTACTTTTCAACCAGTGTTTGTACACAGCCTTTCCAAGAAGCCATTTGCAGGGCAAGGTCTGCTATTGCTAAAGCAAGCTGAAAGGGCGAGAGGGAAAAAAAAACAACACAACACAGCTCAGTGCGGTGACCGATGAAATCTGCCCGAGAGCCCAGGAGAAAGGGTGCTGCGCCCGTCAGACCTGAGCTCGGCAGGGCTGGCAGCTAACTCCGAGCCCGCGGAGGCAGGATATTAATTCACAATATCCCCGTTGCGTGCGCAATCCCCGGGGTTAACTGCGGAACGCCCGCCGCCCCGACGGGGTGATATTCTCCGCTGGGCTGTTTAGGGGCTGAACAGGCAGCCTCGCCTCAGTCCGCTCAGCGTCTGTGTCACAGAGCCGCGTCGATGAGGAGTAGGGATAACGGGAATGCCCTACAGAGAGCAAAGGGATTTCCGAGAACGTGCCGGCGCCTCGGGAGAAGTCACCCAGGGCGCCGCTGGGCAGGTCAACGCTTTGCCTCTGTTGCAGAGCACAGGGAATACCCCAGGTTCCTCCTCTCACCCTCTCCCAAAAGCAAACAACAGGATAAAGTAACTGATTTAACTAAAGGAACCAAATAACGAAGGAGGACAAACAATCCTGTACTGGGAGGCACGCCCGGGCTGGCTGCAGGCATCGCCCTTCTCTGTTCTCCGAGCTGGAGGAAAAGCAACCAAGGGAGACCGAGGGCTTTGGCTCCGAAAAAGTCAGAAGTGACAAAAGCTGGAGCTGGCCACCGTCGGTGTGACCTGCAGGCAAGCGATTCCTGTAAGGAACGGGTCTAGCAGGGCTGTGCCACAAGCCTGGCTACCAGTCTGCTCTCGACAGCAAGTTAGGACTGACTGGTCCAGGCTCTACCGCCGAGAGCGGCCTCAGACCTCTCTCGCTCGCGGACATTTATTGAGCAGCTCCTCCCACCCCTCTGCTCGGCACCTACCTGGGTTACGATGACCGGTGACAAGTCTTTCAAGTTCTGGATGTGGGACAACAGAGAGTCCCGTAACGAGGCATGGGAGTCCGTGGGGAGTTCGTAGAAGGAAGTTTGGATTTTCATCTTCATGGTCTGCGCCGCGAAGTAGCACGACTCCACATCCTGGCGGATCTGCAGCAACTGGTCCGAGATCTCCCAGGCATGGACCTGGAGGCAAAGCACGGCATCGTCAGCGGGCAGGCGGGGGGACGGGGAGCAAAGCGAGTCGGTACCAGCAGGCCTAAGGTGGGCTTAAGAGAAAGCCCAAACTCCCCCCGATGATAAACGCATCCTCTCCACCAAAATACCCCTGCGATTTTCAGCAGGAGAGTCCACGCGGCGTCGCTGTCACAGCTCGGGCCGTGGGGGCTGGCTAACGAAGGTGCCGGGACAGCAACACCCACCCGCTGAGCGGAAGGAGCAGATCAGCTTCCAGCACCCAGCTGGCAGAGACGCTCATGGCCTCAGTTACCACAGTCCCTCCGGGAGAGCAGATGAGAGCGCGGATCTGATGCCCGTTCTTGCAGCAAAGAGCAACAAAAGAGGCTTTTTTGGGCTCAGCTGGATAATTGTTGCGCCTATTACACAGCAATAAAACCGGAGAGGGCCCAGCAAAGGACAAATGGAAAAAGGAGGACGGGATAAAGGTCTCCCCAGATCAAAATAACGGTACGTAATTGCAAGATTGAAGTCGCCGGGCCCATCTAAGAGCACACAGTGGGACAGGTGACTCCACAGCAGACTACAGATGTGCCGAAGAGCTTGGAGGAGAGCCAGCAACGAGGGAAATTTCTTTCAAATCTTTGAAAGGTGATGGAGGACAGGAGAGGTGCCCAAGGGCTGGAGGGTAACCAACGTCACTCCAGTCTTCAAAAAGGGCAAGGAGGAGGAGCCGGGAAACTCTAGGCCAGTCAGCCTCACCTCCATCCCCGGAAAGGTGATGGAGCAGTTCATCCTGGAGGTCATCTCCAGGCATGCAGAGGAAAAGAAGGTTATCAGAAGTAGTCAGCGTGGATTCACCAAGGGGAGATCATGTTTGACCAGCCTGAGAGCCTTCTCTGATGGCATGACTGGCTGGGGAGATGAAGGGAGAGCAGTGGATGTTGTTTATCTCGACTTCAGCAAGGCGTTCGACACAGTCTCCCATCACATCCTCATAGGTAAGCTTAGGAAGTGTGGGTTACATGAGTGGACAGCGAGGTGGATTGAGAACTGGCTGAAGGGCAGAGCTCAGAGGGTTGTGATCAGTGGGGCAGAGTCTGGTTGGAGGCCTGTAACTAGCGGTGTTCCCCAGGGGTCTGTGCTGGGTCCTGTCCTGTCCAACGTATTCATCAATGACCTGGATGGAGGGACAGAGCGTACCCTCAGCAAGTTCGCTGATGATACCAAGCTGGGAGGAGTGGCTGATACACCAGAAGGCTGTGCTGCCATCCAGCGAGACCTGGACAGGCTGGAGAGCTGGGCCCAGGGGAACCTCATGGAATTCAACAAGGGCAAGTGCCAGGTCCTGCCCCTGGGGAGGAACAACCCCACGCACCAGTACAGGTTGGGGCTGACCTGCTGGAAAGCGGCTCTGCTGAGAAGGCCCTGGCAGTGCTGGTGGGCAGCAGGGTGACCATGAGCCAGCAACGTGCCCTCGTGGGCAGGAAGGCCAGCAGTGTCCTGGGGTGCATTAAAAGGAGTGTGGCCAGCAGGTCGAGGGAGGTTATCCTCCCCCTCTACTCCACCCTGGTGAGGCCACATCTGGAGTGCTGCGTCCAGTTCTGGGCTCCCCAGTTCAAGAAGGACAGGGAACTGCTGGAGAGAGTCCAGCGGAGAGCTACGGAGATGATCAGGGGACTGGAGCATCTCCCTTATGAGGAAAGGCTGAGAGACCTGGCTCTGTTCAGCCTGGAGAAGAGAAGACTGAGGGGGGATCTTGTCGATGCTTATAAATATCTGAAGGGTGGGTGTCAGGAGGATGGGGCCAGACTCTTTTCAGCGGTGCCCAACGACAGGACAAGGGGCAATGGGCACAATTTGGAACACGGGAAGTTCCACCTGAATATGAGGAAAAACTCCTTTCCTGTGAGGGTGCCGGAGCAGTGGGACAGGCTGCCCAGAGAGGCTGTGGAGTCTCCTTCCCTGGAGACATTCAACACCCACCTGGACGCGGTGCTGTGCCCCCTGCTCTGGGTGTGCCTGCTCAAGCAGGGCGGTTGGACGGGATGGTCTCCAGAGGTCCCTTCTGACCCCCGCCATCCTGGGAATCTGTGAAATCACTGCCTGCCCGGCCTCAGGAGGGCAACGAACAGCCGCCTGGTAGGAGAGCGAAGGCTTTGCCCTTTGCGCGCAACCAGACGCTACGGGGAGAGCGGTGGGTGAGCCAGAGGAGCGGTGGGCAGCGCCGGGCAGAGCCCTTGCCACCCTCGCCTCGCTGAGAAGGGGGAACGGGCGGCCACGGGGACAAGCCCTTTACGCCCCAGGGGGTGTTTAGACCTGCTGAAGCATCTGCTGCACTGGGTTTGGTGGGAAAAGGAAGCCAGGCGGGGGAGGAAAGCTTGGCCGGGCCACCAAACCCCACTGAGGAATGGCAAGGCCACCGCCGGAGCATGCCGGCACAGCTTGGGAAGAAGCCCTTGGATCTGGGGACTCCTGTTAAGGAATGAGATCTTCAGAGGACTCAGACGGCCAGCAAAATACTCTTCCTTTCCCAAAACATCTGCAACACATTTTAGTTTTGGCAAGATCATTTGGGGTTTTTTTCTTAAAAAAAATTAATGCTTCATTTTTCCGAAACACTTGATATGTGAATTTCTGTGCGTACTTAAGCTCGAATTAATCAATTTGCACAACTCGCCTCACGCGTGTGACGACCACGAAGTGCCTCAGCCCCCCTCGACCTGCACCCGAAAGCTGCCGCACCCCAGCAGCAGGCGCTCCGGAGGAACAGGCCGACCACAACCAACGCTCGTCAGACTGCGTCTTCTATCGCTATCATCACTACGAAAATCACGCTATTGCGCTCCAGAAGATCTCTCTGATAGAAAATAAGGTGAACGGGTGACGGGGGCTGGGGGATGGTGGATATTTCTAATTTTCTTTTTCTTTGGGGGAGATGAAAGACGGTTCCAACCAACGTCACAGACGGACAAACGTCGCACCCCAAAAGGAGGGGGTCCCTAAAAGCCTCCTGTTAACTCCCCGCAAGGCAGGACCCCACAACCACCACAGAGGAGGACTTTGTATATGTATGTAAAGTCTATCCAGGTCCAACAGCACAGCGAAGGGAACAATTAAATTAAAATATTACAATCACCTATTATACAAAGAATTCTGTTTGTCTGCCTTTTAAAAATCACCGTATAAGCAAAAGCCCTAGCGGCGATGCCGGCCACTGCCAGATGCGGACGTTAACATTCTTCAGGCGCTCGAATCTGCCACGACGAACAAAAAAACAAGGAAAAAAAGCCATTCCCTTAACCCTACCTGGAGGAAACGTCCACATGGAAAAGCAGATCCAGGCTGTCGCCTTCCCTAGTCCTTCACAGTCAGGGGGGGTGCGCCCGCCGCTCACCCCCCCGCCACCTACAAGGGAAGCAGAGCGTTGCCTCGCACGGGGCTGCCCGGCGCCGCGGGACTTGGCCATTCAGCCGAGCAACAACAGCTGATACCCCGGGATGGAAATAAAGGGGGGTGTTTTTTGTTGAAAATCCGGTTCGGGTTCATGAGGTCCCGGCGGCGGTGCAGGCTACCTGCGTGAACACCTCTGGAAAGCAAAGGAGAGCTCGGTCAGACATCCCCGGTGCATCAGGGCTGACAGAAAACCCCCAGCCTGGTCTCAGATATTGTTTTTGTTTTTGGTTTTTTTTTTTTTTTTTTTTTTTTCCAAATCTCAAGCACCCTCTGCACAAGGGCACCTTGGCATTACCCTCGCCCCATCCCCAGCACTGAAAGATAAAATAAGACGGACCGACGTCTTATTTTACCCAACTTGCACACCGGGGATTTTTGCACTGCACGAACCTAAGGCGGCGTTAAAAAGGAGCCGATGATGTCCTTAAAATGGAGCTGGATTACTGCTCTTAAGGTTTAGCACAGTTCAAAAAAATAGAAAATTCAACTGATATAGAAACCTGGCAGCAGACTTCAGAGGAGCATTTCTGAGCCTGAGCCTTGCGACGAGGCCGCGGCTTTGCAGCCCCCATCTCCGACACCCTTTAATGTCACACAGGAATCCAGTGTGAAATAAAACCTCTGTATTTTTCAAAACCAACCCTTCCAGTCCTCACTGCAGCCTTGTTAGCGAAGGAGAGTCGATCATAACCTTCGGCCAGCTGTTCCAATGGCTAAATACCCTTTTTTTTAAAAAAAAAAAAAAAAAAAAAAGCAGCCTGCCTAGCCTTGACTTCCAGCTGCGTTTAGTGTCTTCAGAGTAAAGAGCCACATCCGATAGTGAGAATTCAATCCTGCAGCAGCAAAATGGGTACAGAGCGCACGGCCAAAAAGAAGCAACGAGCGCGGTGGTTACGGCGATAAATCCCAGCGCGGCGGCTCAGCGAGCTCCCCCGCACGCCAGCTTATCGAAGCCAGTAATTAAAACCCCTCCAAACTTCAGTTTCTTTCACACTTTCAGCATTGCACCAGATAGAATTGCATTACGTGACTTTATTGCCTGGATTTTCCCCAAACGTAAAATGAATTTGGCGCTTCCGTTCCTCCCCTGCGCAGGAGCACGCATCCCGCCGGCCCCGACGCCAGCGTTCAAATTTCGCCTTTAATACGCTCGAGAAGCCTCCTCGCGATTCCTCGCTCCCCGTCAACCTTCCGCCGTCCTGTTCAGAGACTGAACAAATTCACCTCGAAAGGAAAAAAAAAAAAAACAACCCAATCATGCGTCAAAAGTTATTTCTCCCTCGCAGGAAGGTGGGCGCCCAGGAAGAGCGGTGGTCTCCAACACATCACCAGCCGACGCTCGAGAAACCGGACGTCCTGGGTGAGCGGTCGGGCGCGCGCCGGGGGTCTGCAGCGTCACGCAGGGGGAAGACGAGGCCACGAGCGGTTTGCCAGGTTGCTCAAGGCTTCAGGTCAAGGTCAGGGCGATCCGGGCTTATTCCCAGTGACAAACCAATCTCTTTTGCATACGGCAAAGGTAAATTCTGATTTCTTTAGAGTCAATATTAGCACAGAGCTCAGCTCCTGATTCTACTCCCTGAAATTTTGCTGGAAGATATTTCCACGGCCATTTCAGCCCATAACGTAGTACCCGAGCTGACTGTCAAATCCAAAAGTACCCAGACACGAGACTAATGCCCGTCGGGGACGCTCAGACCACGCCGAGACGCTCAGCGCCCTGGTGTTCTCCCACCTCCTCTCCCCGTCTCCATTTAGCTCAACTCAGCAAAATTCAAGCACCCAACTGCATCCAAACACAACGGAAAGAGCCCAAAAAGACGCGGAGTCATTGCCTTGCGCTCCAACTCAGCGGCAGGAGGATCCATCCCTGCCACAACCCGCTGCCGCATCCGGACGGGAGCGGGAGAGCTTCACTCTTCAGCTTTCCACGGGATTTAGCACATTTCCTCCGCGGGACCGTGACCTCGCTGTAAATGCCGGTCCCCGTCGCGTCCCGGCCTTGAAGCCATCGCTCGCCACGTTCAAGGAGAGAGTCTTTCCAGAGCCGCCACCTTTCAGACGAGCTCCTTTGCTGTTACCAGGCTTTGATCCTTCCTTTCCAGCTGCCTCTGCGACCAGGGTCCGTTAAATAAGCTTTCTTCAATAACTCCAGCTATTCCTGGTGTACGACTCGCCTGTCAAAACTTCAAAACGGGCAGTAAGAAAAATTTGGACGTATTTCTGACGGAAACATCCCTGCGGATTTATTTATACTCACCAGGTAATCGCCAAGCTAGTAACAAATAAAAAACCCTTCTTAAGAAACTAAATAACTCCAACAGCTAGAATCGCACCAGACCCTCTGCGACTCATATTAAAAGGTTTCTTAACTGTATTAACAGGCACATGTTTTCCACAGCGTTTTGAATTGAACAATTAAGGACGCGGCGGCAGAAAGGGGGACTCGGCAGGCAGCGCGTAAGGAGATCCTACCAAAAAGGCACGCGAAAATCAAAGCCAGAGAGCCGCAGCTCTGCTATACAAGCGATAGTCTAACCGTCTGGAAGTCACTGGTTCAACAAAGACGGCAAAATTATTAACAGTTTTGCGATCACTAATGACTGACGGTACTAAAAGAAGCTGTTTGCATGGCCAAGACTTACTGCAGCGTATTCAGAAATTATATAACCCTTCAAGAGCTGAAATAAGTTGGCTTGTGCGCCCTCAGACAGCTCCAACGATGATTACTTGGACTGTCAATCAATATGGGGGGGGGGGGGACACGGGACACTGAAGTAGTATTTAGCAAGAATAGATGTATGCGGCAGCAGAACATGTAAGGAAGACCTTAAATGTCAGGTTGGGAAAGAAATAAATTCTTTGTCTTTGGCTGCAGCTATCAAACACCCGATCTCTGACTCCCTGCAAAGAAGGACACATCTCGCCGACGATCAGAGAGCAGCGAGGACTTCGGGAGATTAATGTTACGTGGGGAACTTTTCCTGGGCACCTGACAAAAACGTATCTCCAAGATGTTAGAGGAGAATGATTTCAGAAGGTCG
Source organism: Morus bassanus (assembly GCA_031468815.1). NCBI lineage: Eukaryota > Metazoa > Chordata > Aves > Suliformes > Sulidae > Morus > Morus bassanus. The sequence continues at coordinate 84,191,060 of CM062571.1, read as the reverse complement.
CATTGACCACCAGATCGCTAAAAAAAGGGAGTTAAGGGCATCCTCCAGATGACAGGTGCTTGTGGGAAGGAAGACGATCTACCGTCACCATCGGATTGTGCAGGGAAGTTCCTCGCAAACCACCCCAACCCTTGTGGGCTTTTTGGGGTTTTTTTCTTAAATAAAAATTGCCTTCCTACCGCGAACATACGAACACGTAGGCTCTTCCACAAGCGTACAGTTCGGCCTGCCTCGGCAGTTCTGAAAATAAAGGCTCGTTCCTCATTTTCAGCTACGAGCAGACTCAGCTCCGAGGGGGTTTCCAAAGAGATCCATGAAGATGAACTAACCCCGCCTGGGCGACAACATCCCCTTCCCTAACCACACAGCGGGTGGCAGCCCCGAGGACCTCATCGACTATCGGATCAAACTGAAACAGGCTTCGCTTGCCAACCCAACTATTTTTCATTTTCGTGGCGTGATGACTCCTACGTCCTACCGCGTGCACCCTTCTAGAGTAAAGGCGTGTAGCCTGTTGTACTCGGGGGCAAACACTGATCGTGTTATAAATAGCTCAAATTTGACGGTGCCGGTACTTTATGAAAGGATTTTTACATAAAAATGAGGGTGTTTTACAGTCAGAAGCAGAGGTGCCCTGGCAGAGCCATACCGAAGCTCCCAGGAAGGAAGGAGCCGACTGCCGTTGCAACCTTATAAACAAATCACGAGCTGTCGTTCCCATCCGTACGTGAGAGTCCGCGGGCTTAAAGTTTGGCTTCCTCCAGTCCCCCAGGATCTATCTGCGCAGTCTTGCTCACATGAATAAGATTTTCTTTTACCGTCTACCTAACTTCATCCTGGGGTTCAAAATTAACTTTTGATGTAAAAACTGAGCAATAAAGGAATCACAATAAAGCAAGAAGACGGCTCAAGCCCTTATCGCTGAGCTCTGAAGACCACCCAAAGGGCTTTGTCTTGATGCGCCCGGCTTCTAGAGGCGGATAAAAACCAAAACCCTACGCTAAAACGCAGAACATTTGCAGCTTGACATTTAATACTGTGATGAAATACGAGTTGGGTATTTACATGCCGTAACAACAAGAGACAAAGATGTAAACAAGGCGAGCCCAGGGACCTTCTTCACACAAAGAAAAAAACCTTCCCCACAAAAGAAAAAGCAGTATTTCTTTCAATTTTAACAAACGGGTGGATGAGAAAGCATTTGTTTAGAGACGACTCGTAGCGTTAGAACCCCAGAAAATCATAATTGAAAACATTTGCCCCCAAAAAAAACCCACAAGTGTATTTTTCATCATTTTACTGTTCACTTTCTGCAGTTCCATGACTTTTCTGCAAGGAAAGAGGACCGACGCCTACCGAGTGTCACCATGCTGGTGGCACCCCGAGAGCAGAGATCACCAGCCGGAAGACAGGACCCTGCTACAGAAGCATTAAGATTCACCAACAAAGCATCAGAGTAGCAAGTTTTAAATAAATAAAAACCTTCTTCCAAGGGAAGGGAAAGAAAAACACGGTTGAGCAGAATGAGTGCCCCACGCCCAAATCACCCACACCTACATCGAGCCTCCCAGTGCCGTCCTCACAAAGCTGATCTGCAAAAGCAGCCACGTGCCCCCACATTAAGGCTGCCCTTCAGCAGCCATGATGACATCATCCAAGCTCTTATGCAAACGCAGCCTTGATGTGAGAAACTTGACGCAAAGAGCCTCAGCCCTCGAGCTGGGTGGAAACGGAGCTGGCAAGATAGAATCATAGAAACATAGAATCATTAAGGTTGGAAAAGACCTCCAGGACCATCAAGTCCAACCGCCAACCCAACACCCCCAGGCCTCCTAAACCATGTCCCCAAGTGCCACGGCTACACGGTTTTTGAACCCCCCCAGGGATGGAGACTCCACCACCGCTCTGGGCAGCCTGTTCCAGTGCCTGACCACTCTTGCAGGAAAGACATTTTCCCTAATATCCAATCTAAACCTCCCCTGGCGCAGCTTGAGGCCGTTTCCTCTCCTCCTATTGCCATTAACGTGGGAGAAGAGACCAACCCCCACCTCACCACAACCTCCTTTCAGGCAGTTGCAGAGAGCGATAAGGTCTCCCCTCAGCCTCCTCTTCTCCAGACCAAACCCCCCCAGCTCCCTCAGCCGCTCCCCATCACACTTGTGCTCCAGACCCTTCCCCAGCTCCGTTGCCCTTCTCTGGACACGCTCCAGCACCTCCATGTCCTTCTTGTCCCGAGGGGCCCAAAACTGAACACAGCATTCGAGGGGCGGCCTCACCAGTGCCGAGCACAGGGCACCATCCCTGCCCTGCTCCTGCTGGCCACACCATTGCTGACACAAGCCAGGATGTCGTTGGCCTCCTTGGCCACCTGGGCACGCTGCTGGCTCGTGTCCAGCCGGCTGTCAGCCAGCACCCCCAGGGCCTTCTCCACCGGGCAGCTTTCCAGCCACTCTGCCTCAAGCCTGGAGCGTTGCCTGGGGTTGTTGTGACCCAAGGGCAGGACCCGGCCCTTGGCCTTGTTAAACTTCATACAGTTAACATCAGTCAAAGATACGTTGTTCCTGGGAAGAAGAGCTGGGTGGTTTGCAGCTAGAAGGACATTCAAAAAGGACCTCAAATGGGAGGTTGGAAACCATAAGTGGCTCTCAAAGCCAAGTAACGTTGCCTCTTCTGCTCAGAAGATGCACTGTCCAAGAGGCAGAAGGATTTTAGGTAGGAGGACAGGTCTACCAGCTTTGACGTAGAACCACCTCCCCAGCTCCAGTTGTGGGCCCGGTCCCCAAACCGTGTCTTGTCCACACCAGAAATCTCCAGGAGAAAAGGGACCGTCGCCTTCCCGGCGGATACCTCAGCTGTTCTCTAGCCCACACAGAAGAACCTCTTGCTGGCACCGCATCACCTTCAGGCCCTCAGACTATAAATCGACCATCAATAAGGGAACGAGCTTGGGGCAGCTAATGTTACAGCTCCTGAGGGACGTGCCCGACTCCCACCACCTACTCCTCCAGGCCCTCCAACTGCCAGAAGCGACGTCAGTTCAGCTGATGAGACCCTGAAGACAGTGGAGATGGAGGGAAGGTGGCAAAATGGGCACCATGTATTTCGAAGGATGAGGGCTGGACAAAAGAGATGAAGAATTCCCCAGACATCTCAAGAGCAGCCATCGTTCGATGGAGCAGGACACATCCCTGAAAAATCTCCACTTGGCTTTGACCAGCCTGAGTCTGAAGACAGACAAGCATCCTGCAGAAACACTCGCTGCATCCCTTCGGTGCAGAACACGAGGCATCAAAAAACTTGCGATGTGAATTTACGAAAATTCACGGAGTTTGGCTGCGCACGTCTAACCAAAGGGCATGCAAACGGCTCTGAGCACCTCTGGAAGCTCCACCTGGTCCCTCAGCCCCAAAGTCAGTTTAGAACTAGATGGTGACCAGAAACAAGCAAGTTCCACCTGAATTTAATCTCCTAGTACAAGAGCAGGAGACCACGAGTAAGATGGAGGGATTCACTGCTGTGCCACATTAGGTGCTAACGTTGGAGAGAGCTCAGATCAGCTCAACTTCGCTCATTCCAGCCAGAAACCTTCAGTGACAAGTCAAGTCTTTCTGGAGAAGCCAACTTGGGAAAAAGGAGTGCCTGGTCCATTCAATCCCAGCTAGCAGAAGAGTTACATGCAGAACGAATCTTCCAGCTATACAGGAGCCGAAGCACCAGACAGAGGAGCTCCTAACACAGCCTTAAATTTTACGGGTCCATTTTAGACAAAGGCTGGCTTGAGCCATAAAGCTGTGAAAACAGGGGAGGCTTCACGCTTGAAAGACAGCCTCAAAGTGCTTCTCTTACGCCACGGCCTTCCGACAAAGAGCTGTCTGTTTCCATTCTTGGTACCTCCACAGTATGATGTGCCCAAGGTCATAATTCCCAAGCCAAGCCAGTTGGCAAACGCTCTCAGCTATTGAGCAGCCTCTCCCCAGGGTCTCGTACAGGCTTTTGAAGGACGGTTGTGATGGACATCACCGCACTGAGCTCAAGCAAGCTTTGGGCAAAGGCAGCGCATTCAAAGTCAAGTCTTCTGCTCTACAAGACTTTGAAGATGACTTAAGAGGGCCAGTAAAGGTAGGCATCTTCCAGTGGACACCCTGCCAGCCAGACTTATGTTTGTTATTGAGAAAACTGATGACAGCTTGTGTGCCGGAGATGTGGTCTCACCACGAGGCCAGGATTGGTGATGGAGTCCAGCAAAGATCCGTGAAATTCCTCTCCTTTTCCACACTCCAAATTGAAGGAAGGAATGGGCCTATTCAATGCCAGTCTAAGGGAGGGATACCAAAACAGCACAAAGGCGAATTAAGAGTTGGAGGTGCTGTGAGAATCAAGAGCTTCCAGCTCAAAAGGGAAGCATGTGGCGGGCCTTTTGGTAAAACGTTGCCGCAGTTCCTTCTGAACTTCCACCAACGTGTTTAACTTGCATTTTTTCCCCCCCAAATTATAATCTCACGTCCCTTCCTTGAAAGGATTCAACTGCTACCGTAGGCAATCTTTACCACAGATGATTTACATCGTAGCAAGGGAGACTTTGATAAAACAGCAGAAAAACCTAAAACTCAGAATCACAGAATAAGTGACATAATAACCTGTCAACAAACAGGTCGGAAGCAGCAGACCTGAAGGTCTCTGGTCAAACCCTCTGCTCAAAGCAGAAGCAACTTAAGTCAAGCTTGTTCAGGGCAGTTGTGAACGTCTCCAAGGTCGGAGACCTCCTCAGCCCTGGTCTTTGTTCCAGGGTTTATCCATCCTAATGCAGCCCAGAGGCAACTTGGTCTCCTAAAACCCAAGCCACAACGTTGTTTTCCAGCGGGTTGTCCCAGGCCAACCTGCTGCGTGGGATTATTGCATCCTGGGGCAAGGACTTTGAACTGGCCTTTGCCGAACTGCCCAAGGTCCCTGTGAGCCCGTTCCTCCACCCACCAAGGTCCTTCAGAAAAGACCTCCAGAGTATCAACCGCTCCTCCAACGTGGTGTCATCTGTCAACTTGCTGAGAGTGCATCTGTCCTACCATCCCGATAATTAACGAAGAGGTTCAGCAGTGTCCAGACTACTACCAACCCCTGAGGAATGCCACTCGTAACTGGCCACCAGCTGGACTTCAGGTCGATGACCACTACTGCTCGAGCCCAGCGACTGGGACAGTTTCCCAACCACCAGGTCCATCTCTCTCCAGGTTGGTTACAGAAACACTGTGGGACACCATGTTGAATGCCTTGTTACGCATCAAGGAACAGGACATCCACTGCTCTTTCCATCCACCACACCGGCCACCTTATCACAGGAGGCTACTCTGTTGGTCACGAAACTTGTCTTCTCCGCTGATGGTCCAGAAGACACATCATTCTTTCTTTTGCAGCCTTTTCTACCTATTGCTTTTGGCCAGATATGGGCAAATTTCTTGGCATGGAGCATTTAATGCTTCGAAAACCCAAGACTAGCATCAGTAGAGGACTTGGGCTGAGTATCACCCTGCAGCATGGAGCACCTCGATGACCGGGGAATGAGCACAGCCCCTTGTACAGAGGGTCAGTAAGGTCTCCCCTCCGCACGCTGGCGCACAGACCCTCTTCCAAAGCTCTGTCAAGATGCCATCACCCCTCAAAAATCCATCGAGGGCTCAGCAGCCTGCGGGAGGAAAGGTTATCTTCTCCAGCTCTGGCGCGGGCGGCTACGCTGCGAGCAATCCTCTCTAAATGAGCGGCTCACCTCCAGAACGACGCTTTTAAACCCGTGCTTCCTTCGGATACGCCAAAGAGGACCTCCAGACGTCCCTCCGCAGCAGCCACTCACGTGTGATTGCCTGGTACAACTGGCCAAGTGCCCCAGTAGACAAAAAACCCATCAGATGGAGGCCAGTAACCCTGTCCTTGGGTACTTGGTACCTGGGGTAACCAGCAACGAGCGTTCTTGTGAATCCGGGGATTTCTCATTTATACTAGTTTGCTGGTAACCTGAATCACGACTTCTGGGACAGGCTACAACCTTTTTGACTGGGACGGTTTGAGCGATGGCCCCACCATCACTGCCACAGCACCAGATCTCAGCTCAAAGCCAGCCCTCCTCCGAGCAACGGGGTGGACTGGAGACCCTCAAAAGTGCTTTTTCCCGTGATCCTGTGACTTTATTTCACGTAGGGAAGGAGGAAGATCAGTCTGACGTTTAGAAGAGCGATGAGCCTGATGCTGTTGATCCACGTGGCCTGCGAGCAGCTCAAACACATTTCCTGCACCGTGCCGGTGTCAGGCAGCAACAGGAGGGAGTGCGGCGGGGAGTGAAGCAGCGCAGGACTGCTGGAGTCGCACGCGGGTTTTGCCAGGCAGCTCTCCAGTTTGGGATGAAGGGTCCCGGTCGGTCGGATGACCCCAACCCGCGCCAGCCCCAAAGCGACAGGCAGCACCAAGCCGCAAGCGTAAAGGAAAAGCGACATGACAACACCAAACAAATTTAGGCTGTCTGAGACGCTAAAATGAATCTGTAACATCTGCTTTTACACCCCTGAGGAACTCGGGAGGGGACGGTAAGAGCTGGCCACGTCGGACGCTGCAGCCAACTGGCACCCAAAGGCTCCCCGACCGCTCGGCTGCGGGCGACATGGGGATTTTACGTTGACTTCTCTTGTCATCGTCCTAAAAATGAAAAAGCTTTAAACAGCGTTTGTAAATAAGAGCGAAGCCAGCAGGGGCCTGCCTTCGTTTGCCTGCCGGGTTCTCCTCGCAGAGACGATCCGTGTCTCACGCGTTTCGTGGGCCCCTCTCCACACAGGCACCGGTCGCGGGGTCCAAGGGCAGCGAGACTGTATTTCCCTTAAAACAGTTTGGGAAAGGATTCCAAAATTATTTCCAGCATGCTTCAATTGGTAGAAGTTGTTTGTTTAATTTAGTTAGGGGTTATACTTCTACCCAATATTATCCATAAATTAATTTTACGGACAGATCAAAGGAAATCCATATCAGAATTAGTCAAGTCCATGAACCCCATCTGGCTACGAGCCACATATAATTTCCGCCTCCCAGAAAGCACTTTATGAATCAACATTAAATCACAAACCAACCTACGCTTAATCCACACCGAAAAAAACCCAACGCGCCAGCTCGCAGCGGCTTATCTGCACCGCACGTTTTACGCACGCTCCGCCCCAAAGACAAGTTAATGAAGAAACACTTAAGGAATCGGGATCGGAAAGCCGAGCACATCCAGAACAAGTTTAATCCCTGCACCTGGTACGGCCCTTCTGCTATAAAGAAACTCCAACCAGTCTGGGATTAGCCTTTATGCAACTCCAAGCACGCAGCGTAGTTTTGCTGGTTGAATGATCCTCAAATTCTGTGGTTTAGGTAAACTGGTACCTACAGCTGACCTCCGGAGCGCTGCACAAGACACACGCAAGCTCACAACTGCTCTTCAAGACGCTCCGTTACGGCACGCCTCGTTCCCCTGAAATAATCAGCACTTAAAAGGCAAGAAACGACGTCGCAGGGGGAGCAGATCAACAAACCCAAGCGACCTCACCGACACCTCTCCGCAGCGCCCTGTCAGCGCCAGGGAGCGAGTCAGGCACGCGCAAACTGACGTTTAAGCTTTATCTCCTGGTCCCCACGACGGCTCTAGCGTGTGACGACCGTCCTGGCAAACAGCGAGATCTTAAGACAACATCACGACTCCAGAAACGCCAAAAAAGAAAAAAAAAATAGGGGCAACCCAATCCCAGCAGCTCATCCAGGCAGAGGCAAACGTACGGAACCAACCCGGACCGAAGCGCTCAAATATCGCGCGGGCGCAAACTGCTCGCGTGCATCGAATCACGCGCTGTCCTGGCTGATAACGAACATTTGACGGGTGCCGTTTGCACAGAGGTGGTTTGTGAACACAAGAGAGGCCAAAGAAAGGACCTTCAGGTTATTAAATCCAAGTGACTTGATCTGGCTCGAGACAGGAGGACGCATTTACAAGCCAAGCGACCACTCAGTCAGCGCGGCCGCCGCTTTGAGGATCGGTAGGTGACGCTCCAAGCCTTTGGCTCATCACTGTTGACAGCTGAAGTGACAAATCAGTTATTTTCCCTATCGACCCACCTAGAGAAGCCAGGCACCAAAACCCGCCGCACCCTCCGCTTTTACATTTTGATGTCAACCACCGGACGCAAAATCCTCACTCGAAGCCCGTCGCCGCGGTTGTACTTTCAACGAGGCTGACGCCTGGCACACCACATCTCAGGAACACGTTGTTAAGGAGAGAGGAGAAGGGGTGAAGGGTGCAGAGAGGCAGCAAAGGAGTTTTGATTTCCAATCTTCCCCTAAAAGCTACAGCCCAACGTCCCACGAGGCAGCTTCTCCCTGGCCTGGACGCTCGCCCCCTGCTGCCTCAGCTCCCTCCTCTGCAAGGAGAGTGGGGACGTGGAGCTCTAAGGATGGAGGGTGGCAGAATAACCTCCGTATTATAAACTTTCTCTCTATATAAATGTATAAAATAGAGGTATAATAAGAGTCCTCGCACCTTCAACGGCTAATGAGTTGTATTAGGAGGAAAAGCCGTCATTTCAGGAACGGCCTTCCAACCTGGAAGCGAGCCGGACAGCTCCTGCTGCAAGCGAAGGCTGCAATTTATGTTTGCCGCCACGAGTACCGAGGAACGCAGCTACTTAAACGTCTAAGTCCAGTCTCTCCGCATAAACAAAAAGCGGCAAAAAGACCTTTACTTCCCAACGTACCTTCCAGGCGCTTGCTCCAGCGAACGTCCTGCGACCATCGACCAGCAAACCTCTCATCCCAAACCCGCCCACCGCGCTCTGCCACGCTCGCGAGAAGAGTCTCCTGCTTTTAAACTCCGCTTTGCCCCAGGCAGCGCTAATCCCGCGGCACCGCGCCGAGCACGCAGCGCCGGGCACGGAGCGAGCGCTGCTTGTTAAGCACAAATTCCCCCACCTCGTCTCACAAAGGAGCTGCCGAAGCTTCTGTTACCTTCTTCTTCACGAAAAAATGCGTGTTAGAGACCTCGGCCATCAGCCACCTGCGGCTTTACGCCCTCGATCACACGCAACGCTTTTATCACAAGCTTTCATTTAGGCACAGGGCTCAGACAACCTCGTCGCTGCAGAGAGAAGTTGCTAAGAAGCAGCGTAATATTATCCCCAGTACCAGTTTTACTGCGGCCGGGGCGTGCTCGTACCCCACGGTGGTTGCGGGCTCCCTCTTACCATGGGGTTAAGATCACACGCGCCCACGCCACGGGGCGACCGGGCCGCCTCGTTAACCGCCGAGCTCGCGACGTCACCTCTCCAAAGCAGTTGTTATCTTCTCTCAACGAGAAATGGGGGAGCCAGACAGCCCCCAGGCCTTGGGCAAGTCAAGCGTGTTATCTGTGAGGATGTTAATGCTACCAAAAGCGCTCGCCTTCCTCCGGCTTCCGCCTGGAAGCTGAAATAAACTCAGTAAAGAGTAGTTTAAACAAGCTGAATGGAATCAAGCTGTGCCCCAGAGCACCCGAAGGTCTGGAAAGTAACTGCAATTAATCCCGAGAGCCGGCAAACAACTCTCTGGAAGGATCAGGCCAAATAAAATAAAAAGCGTGAAGCAGAAATGCTGTTCACCTGGAGTCGAGCTAGCTCACCGCTCACGTTTAAAGCGCCCTTGTACGGACAACAGAGTCAGTCTGGAGCTGGAGGGGGATTTCTGAAGGAGTTTCTCTTGAGAAGGGATAGCAGAGATATTCCCCTCTGAAAAGCAAAGGGCTCCCCTTTGTTTTCTGGCGCGGGAGCCGAGGTGCTGCACGCGCACTTATCCGCGTGGCAGGACAAAAGGAGCCGCGCAGAGAAACTGTCCGTTCGGCCACAAGAGACGGTTTGTGCGACAGCCAGAGCCAGCCGAGGGGAGCAGCGCGCCTCGGAGGAACACAGCGGCTAAAACCACGTACGGGCACCTGGGGTTTACATTGAAAGCAACCTGGGCAACACAGGCAAGAGCCCAAAGAAACCAGAGCGGAGCAAAACAAACCCCAAGACTTTCTATGGGCAGAGAGATCCCGTCGTTACGGGTGGTCGGGGTATTAAAAAGTAAAAATAAGTCCCAAATACTTCAGGCTCTCCTTTTGACGGGGCGCTTTGTACCAAGTGCAGGCGGCCGGAGCGCAGCCCGCCGGAGCGCAGCCCTCAGACCTCCAACGCAGAGGAACCACCTTCAGCCTCCTGTCCCGGAGGACGGGTGAAATCCACCTTCCTCATCCCGTTGCATCCCTCACCCATCCCCGATTCTCCACTCTGCCCCAAGGGCTGACCAGGAATTCCTCTAAGCACATCGCTAAAGGGTTACCTACCCCACAAACGGATCCGCGTTAATTGCGGCATCGTTAACTCCCCTCGTGCTCTAACGCGGCACAGAAGGTGGAGTCCTCGGCCCGCTCCTGGCCCCCTCAGGCAGGGACTCAGCAGCCAGGAGGCCTCACCCAGCAAACACCGAGCACCAAAATTCATGGCGGGAATTTGGGGCTGTCCTGTGCAGGGACAGCAGTTGGACTCGACGATCCTCGCGCGTCCCTTCCAGCTCAGGACATTCTATGATTCACCCGCTGCTGCACCCCCAGATTTGGCTTGTTTCCGGAAAAGGAATCACCTCTGAAATAATAACCTCCCTCTTTCAACTCAAAGAAGTTCTTCGTACGGGCATAACCACGGCCGGCGGCGCTCAGACCCACCAGAGAACTGCCGTGGGCTCGGAGCCGTCGCCGACCGGCATCGAGGCCCTTCACGGAACCCAAACTCTCCCCGAGCGCTTTCTCAATGGCGAAGCCTCTTTCTTGGGAGGCAAGCGAGGAAGGTGGCTGCCGAAAATACATACACGCACCAGACCGATGGGTTTTTTGGGCTTAAGAGAATAGTTGCGGAAACAAGACGCTGCTGCAAACTCTCCTGGTAAACGGGGATGTAACTCTGCGGGGCGCGCTCACGTAAATTAACAAAAAAAAAAAAAAAGGTGGGGGAGGGAAAGCATGAGTTTGTGGTAATAAATGGTCTAAAGATTTACTGGCTGGTGGGAAGCTGACGGAGCTGAATGGAGCTCTGCGAAACCCACTCGGGAGGGCACCGAGGGAGCGAGGAGGGGAACTTTCTGCTCCGCTCCGCGGGATTCAGGCTTTGGGACATGCGGCCCGGCGAGGGCGGGCGGGAGACTCGCTCCTCCAGCAGCCCCAGCACGTGAGATAAAACTCATCAGGCTTCTCCTGGCAAAGCCTCGGCGGCCACCGAAGGTTTCAATGGAAGAGCAGAGGAGGAAAACCGTGTAACGCGGTGCCACAGAGGGCACCGGAGCCGCACCGGGAGCGACGGACCGGTATGAGGGATGATGAGGAGAAATAATAGGCTTCGGGGAGGGGGGAAAACAGAGTCACCCCCAGCTTTGCACCTGAGAGGGAACAAACCTGTTTCCACCAAGACAATGTGAGGCCAGAAAACAGAAATTGGCTCCCAAACGTGGTCTTAAGGGTAAAGTTTGGGGCGAAGGAGCTTGCCGTGTGTCGCTTACAGGCTTTGGGAAGGAGGAACGGGGCTCCGGCTCCGTCACGGGTCCCATCCGTCGCCTCCGGCCTCTCCCGCCGACCCCGGGCCAGGAGGTCGATGCCTCCGTCCCGGCTCCGGGGCGCGATGCCCGCCGGCTCCCTCACCTCGGGCGCGGGGAGAAGCCCGGGACGAGCCCCACGTTTTCCCCCGACACCTCCCGGAGCCGTTTCCTCCTTCCCGGCCGCCGTCGGGGCCGTGCCCAACGCGTCGCCCCGTGTTTCCTGTTATTAAAAAGAAAAGCGGCGGAGGGAACGGACGCGGGCCGGGCTCGGGGCTCCCCGAAGGCGCTCTGAGGGCGGCGTTACCCCAAACACCCCCGAGCTCGCTCCGGTTGGAGCCCCGGGGAGCGGCCTGCGGCGGAGCCAGGCCTCCCCAAGGGATACCGGGCACGGAGGAGGTGCTCCGGGGATTGGGGGGGGGGGGGGTCACCCGGACCGGGGGGGGGGGTCACCCTGACCGCGGGGAGCCCGGGTGAGGCCGCCCCGCCGTACCCACCCCTCCCCATCCCGCGCCCCCCCCCACACCCGGGCCTCACCGATCGCTGGAGCTCGCCCAGCCAGCAGCTCGCCCGTTCCTTCCCGCTGGGGTCGGGGTCGTGATACAGGGCCTGCACGGCCTGATAAACCACCTGGAGGCTGGGTTTGCCCCCGCCGCCCTCCATGGCCTCCCCTCAGCGCCGCCCGCCCGCCGCCATCTCCGCCCTCCGGTACCGGGACGGCCGTGCAACGCCGCACCGCCTTCCCCGCGGAAACACGGCCCCGGCGGCGCGATCGTTCCGCTTCCTGCCTTTCCGCTTCCTGCCTTTTCCCGTTTTCCCTTCCCGCCCCGCTTCCTTCCCTTCCCTTCCGCAAAGGCTCGGTGCGGCTCGGCTCGGTACGACACCGCCTCTCCCGCCTCCCCGCCCGCCGACAAGCCGTGCCGCCAGCCCCGCCCGGAACGGTTCCGCCGGGCCTCCGGTGGTGCGTCCGCCAAAGCGCTCCGGGTGCGCCCGGCCCCACGCGGAAGGGACGCGCCCGCCGCGGCGGGAACGAGCCCACGGGGGAGGGGGTGGGGGTCCCACGGAAACACACACATCGCACCGGGCCGGGGGTCCCACCGCCCCCCTGAGCCCATCACCGTGTACCTTGGGGTCCCATCGCCCCCCCCAGTCCCACCAGCGCGTCCTACTGGGGTCCCATCGGCCCCCCAGTCCCACCAGCCCGTCCCACTGGCGTCCCATCGCCCCCCCAAGTCCCACCAGCCCATCCCACTGGTGTCCCATCGCCCCCCCCAGTCCCCTCAGCCCGTACCACTGGTGTCCCATCGCCCCCCCCATCCCCTCAGCCTGTCCCACTGGGGTCCCATCGCCCCCCCCCAGTCCCACCAGCCCGTCCCACTGGCGTCCCATCGCTCCCCCCAGTCCCACCAGCCCGTCCTACTGGGGTCCCATCGGCCCCCCAGTGCCACCAGCCCGTCCCACTGGGGTCCCATGGCCCCCCCCAGTCCCCTCAGCCTGTCCCACTGGGGTCCCATGGTCCCCCAAGTCCCACCAGCCCATCCCACTGGTGTCCCATGGCCCCCCCCCAGTCCTCTCAGCCCGTACCACTGGGGTCCCATCGCCCCCCCCCATCCCCTCAGCCCGTCCCACTGGGGTCCCATGGCCCCCCCCCAGTCCCACCAGCCCATTCCTTGGGGTCCCTTGGCCCCCCCAGTCCCATTATCCCATCCCACTGGGGTCCCATCGCCCGCCCACTCCCACCAGCCCGTGCCACTGGGGTCCCACGGGCCCCCCAGCCCCACAGGGCTGCCCTGATCCCCCTTTCCCATGGCCTCAGCCCTTCGGAATCTTCTCTTTTTTTAGGAAACGGGCTGACCCACGGGACCTACCCCGCCAGAGCCCTTGTCCCACCGAAAATCGGGGGGGAGATAATGGAACCTGGGGGCTGGGTGACCCCAGGGAAAAAGACGGGAGTGTGGCAGGGTGCTCAGGCAGCGCTGGGCGCTTCTAGGGTCAGCATTATCTCCCCCACCCGTGTACAGAGCTCTGGCACCTTCCGTGGTCAGAAAACCGGGATCTTCCACCGGACGGGGGTACTTTGGGTTAATCAGGACCTTTTTTTGACCCCTCTCTGAACGCCTGGAGTCAGGAGGATTGGCAAACCTGCAGATCAGTGAGAAAAGAGCTGCTGCAGTGGCATGGGGCCGGGGGCCTCTCCCTGCCCTGCTCCTTGGATCCCTGCCATGTTTGTGCCGCGGGAAGGGCTTTGGCTCCAGTTTATCCCCCTGCCCGTGGGGATGAGGCTTCTCGAGGGGTGGGGAGCCATCGGAAGCCCCGGATTGGGGGTGATGCTCGTTTTCCTGCCTTCCTTGTGTCCCCCCCAGCACACACCTCCACGGGGGGACTGGGCCCGGCTATTTCCGCAGCAAGACAGCCCGGCCGGCCGCTGGCGCAGCACCGAAATCACCGGCCCTGCTGACTTTGCTGTCCGGTACAAAGCAGCCGGCACACGGGGTTTGATCCTCCGGCTCCTTTGCCGCCACTGTTGGCGTTTCTGGCTGGACACATTGATGGGAAAGGGTCAAATCCAGACCCCAACATCCCACCGGTGACCCGCCGTCAGCCAGACCCCTCCTTTCCCAGCACTGAGCTGCCTCTGGTCCTGCACTCCCGCTCCAAACACAGATGCGGGGCTGATCCAGCCCAAAATTTGGTACAAATTTGCTACAGATACCAACACTGGTAGGAGATCAGAGCCCTCCGTGTTAAAACCAAGCGATCTGGCACAAAAAGACCCCGAGAGAGAGGAGCAAGACCCAAAACGGAGCCATTTATGGGGTCTCCTGGAGGAAAAAGGTGTAGGACAGGCTGGTCAGACTGGCTTCCCGCACCCAGAAGCTACGGGATCCATGAGAAATATTATATATTATAGATATATTGGTCACGGGTATATTAAAATCCCAGATCATAAGTCGTCCATTGGTCACGTGGGTGGCAAACCCTCAGACTCAAACCCTCGTGGTCTCTGTGGATAAAACACCAACCCAAAATTACCCAAAAATGACTCATGTAGGACAACGTCACGTTGGCCCTGAAGCCACGCTGGCCGTAACTGCTCTCATGCAGGATGGAGAACGATGCAAACTCATTCCCTGTGTAACTCCCCTCTCCATAAACGCAACAAATCCCACCAGAACTGGCGGGGGTGACGGTATATCAACATCTAGATGGCATTTGAACGGAAGGGGGTTCCTCTGACAAGGTCTGGAGAAGGTGTAACTGCACCCCAGCCCATCTGGAAGGGAAGGGGGTCTCCAGCCCTGAAGGTGAATGAGGGGGACCCAGCCAAACGGTTTGATTTTTAGGCGTGACGTGGCAGGCGGTGAATTCCCCCCCCACACCTCGCAGCAGACACGCAAACTGAGGTCACCCTTCAACGACAAGGAGCTCCTTGAAGTCCTGGGAACTTCAGGAGCTTGTAGGGATCCTGGCAAGGCCAAATCCCAGGGTTTATAATTGCCCACCTGCAGAAGCGCAGCTTCTGAGGGCAGGGACGGACAGTTACGCACGATGAGGCACCTCGTTTATTGATACACAATGTTTTAGAACATCAGGCCGTGGCCCAACAATACATGAAGACCCCTTCAGCCTAGGTGGAGGACTCACAGGAGGAGGATGTCAATGTGGCAACAAGCTTCCAATAAAGCCCAATGAGTTTCCATACGATTTGGGTCAACATTGGGGTGGCAAGGTTCCCCATCATAGTAGTCACCATGGGATAAACCTCTACTGGCTCCTTCCCTGTTGCATACCGGGCCCATCGCTGGAGATGCACCCTTAAAATATGGATCCCGTTCCGCGTCCTTGAAAGATAGGGAGACTCTGCTCCTGCTCCCCAGGGAATCCCACAGCCCGGCACAATCCAGAAGATGCTGATGCTCATGGCACGCCACGATTGGGTCAATGGGACGCCTGGGACGCGAAGGCTTCGTGTGATGACGTGGGTCTAGGGCACGGATCGGGGATGCAGGTGGAACCACCACACAGATCCCTTGTGCGAAGGACCTGGAAAGCATCGCTATTGGTCTCCCACGCAACACACCCACCCTCCCCACCTCCGACGGCATGACAGTGGGCTGGCTATGTGCCCGCCTAGGACAACCCGAGGGATGGCAAATACCTGTGGTCCTCATGTCGAGTAGACCTTATAAAATATACTCCCAATAAATGGGAGTTTATTTTAACTGGGCTAGAGATTGGCAGTGGTTTAGGTACAGCCTAGCCACGCCCTCAAGCTCATGTGAAATACATCATTTTGGGATTAAGACCACGGTTTGCACATCATCAGACAACAGATCACATTTCAAAAGTAAAGATGTACAGAGATGGACTGAAGCCCAAGGAATTTGGGGGATGTGCCACAGCCCTCGTCATCCCCAGCCCAATGGTATTCCTGCATGGACTTCTTAAAACTCAACCATGACTTGGCACATGGACCAGTGAGTCCCAAACCTCAACCAGTCCCTGTCCGTATCACGGGTGGCAACGTCACCTTGACGGCATGGTCGCTGCTTTAGGCCACTGGTAGAGCATGACTGGTCTTCGTTGTCCGGTCTGGAAAGCTTTTGATGACAACCGTGGTGTAACTTCAACTTTGGGTGTAAATGTTGATCATCAGTTGTCCGTTGGATGAACTGTCCAGGTTAATCATCTGCAATAAGACCCTTCTCCTTCCAAACACCTCTTTGAAGCTCCACGTGGAAGGGGCTCAGCCATCAGGGAAACGAACATCTTGTTTGCGAGCGGCGGAGAGCCAAACCACCTCTTACGCAGCTTGTCTTCCCTGGATCCTTGGCCCGACCTTAGTCCTCATCCTGATCGCTTGCTTGGCGATTAGCCTTGGAGTCAAAACCAACGTGTGGGAAACCAGGAGTGCCAGATTAACAAGGGTTTTGGGGGAAAACTCCTTTAATATCCGTTCCCTCTCATAATCATTATCATATAATGATTAGGTTGCATCTAGCAATGACAATAATGCTCGTTCCCTTCTCCCAGGGATGGGACGGCAATTGCATCACTCAATTTACGAATGCGATTTCTCCGGTGTGTAACAAAGCGGGTTGTTGGGTTGCTTCACAACCATTAGATGCCGAATTTGGGTGATCAGCAGAACCTGCCCCCGAAGCATCCTGGTATCAACCTCATTTGGGATAATTACTATCTGGCACCCCAAATTATTGACCGCAGCCTTCCGCGGCATTACGACACCCCAAGGCACAAATTCAGCCTGGGCGGGGAAAAGGAGCCCGCATTGCAATCACTCCCAATTTACACGGGACAAGTGAACACCAGCTCTTAATGATCCTCAACTGGGCACCTCATGGGCCTCTAATAATTAAACCCCGATTACAAATGATGATATTTTTGGTAATGTGGAACTCTGGCACCTGACATGGGGTGTTAATAACATGAATTGCCAAAGACACGATAATTTAGTTGGTCCTAATTTTCACCAGTTTATAGAGTAATGGTTGGCTGAGCACTGACGATGATTGGGACACACGTGGCCCAGAAGACATACCTGGCTGTACAGATCACCATCCCCTTCAGTCAAACCAATTAAGCCCTTAATGAAATTCAATTGCTCTTCCAACCCACGGTGCTCGCTTGGCCAACACCATGATGACTCCAGGCAAAGCTGGTGGCCCACCACCTTCAACACCTGGGCGGTGCTGGCGCGGCGGCACTGACGCCTACAGGACCCTGCCCTGACGGAGGGCAGGTGCCTGCACAATGGCACGTCTGGGTCCCTCTGTGTTTCAATCTGAATATTTAACACTTGACTTCCAACACAACCATAACCTTGTACGTGGTAAATGCGTAGACTCTCCTCTAGCCTGGAGATGTTTGCGTGCTAATCATACCACCCGTTGGTTTTCTGCTGACGAGCCTAAACAAATCGAACACGATGTAAATACCATTCAGCGGCACGTCCGTACCCATCACCAGGAGCCATCCCTGCTCGGGGGCTGCCGCTGACACCAGTTGACACATGGCCATGGTCTTGGCCACCAGACCTGGGAGCATGGGCACGGTGACGTTAGTGACATTAGGTCTCCCTCTAGCTGTTGGGGCGGTAGGTTCTGGGTTATCTCTTGTATCAAATCGCTGTGTGTGTCGCTAGTGTGGTGGTGGGTGCGGTACCCTCGTGCCTTAGTTGATGAACCCTCCCAGGAGTCACAACGGCATTGGGGCTGAGGGGGAGAGGTCTTCACCTCACGCATGAGGAGGCCAGAGAGATAACCCAGGGACACTGTGGTCTCACCCCTGGTGACCCCAGGGACGCTGTGGATCCAGCCTGGTCCTGCCTCCTGCCGTTCCCAGTGAGCCCCCAGTGCCCCCCACCCAGGGGATGGGTCCTCAGGGGATGATGCCACCCAGTTTGGGGGTCCCCACTCCCGGATGTGTCCACCACCTGCTCCATCACCTGGCCCAGCCCCTGTCCCCATCTGGGTGGTGCCGGTGCCCCTTGCTCTGCACCCCCGGCACTTTGGGGGTCCCCCAGCCTGGGCACAGGGCAGGGAGCATGGTCGGGGGGGGTCCGGCTCCTGTCACCACATCCCCGTGTTGCACCACAGAGGTCCCAAAAAATGCCGAGCCGGATGCGATTGTGGCAGTGTGCGTCCTCACCGCCACCGTCACCACAGTGGCCATTGGGGTCCCGGTGTGCTGCTGCTGGGGGAGGCGGTGCTGCGGGGTGGAGGGGGGTGCTGCGGGGTGGGGGGTCCATCCCGTCACCCCCTGAGTCGGCTGGGGATGGGCTTCTGCTTGGGGATGGGATCTCCTGGCGGCTCCTCGCTCTGTGAGCTGGGGTTGGGATGGAGCGGGGATGGGATGGGGATGGAGGCAAGGATGGGGATGAGGGTGAGGATGAGGATGGGATGGGGATGAGGATGAGGATGGGATGGGGACAGGGGCGAGGATGGGGATGGGGGTGGGGATGGGATGAGGATGAGATGGGATGGGGATGGGGGCGAGGATGGGGATGGCATGAGGATGAGATGGGACAGGGATGAAGATGAGGATGGGGATGGGATGAGGATGGGGACCAGGACTGGGACAGGGATGGGGATGAGGATTAAAGTGGGGATGGGATGAGGATGGGGATGGGGATTGGGACAGGGATGAGGATGGGGACAGGAATGGGGATGGGGACGGGGATGGGGACGGGAGCAGCTCCGTGTGGGGACATCGGGGCGCTGCTCCTTGCCCCATGGGGCACTGCCGGGCTGGGGTGCCCACGGGTGGCACATGGGGGTCCCGTGGCCCCGGCTCACCCTCGGCCTCCGTGCGGGGTCTGGCCCAGAAGGCCGGAGCTGCGGATGGAGGAGGAGGAGGAGGAGGAGGAGGAGGAGGAGGAGGAGGAGGAGGAGGAGGAGCGGTGGCTTTGGGTGATGTGAAGAATCTCAGCACCTGAGGGCACCCACAGCCCCACGGCTGAGCTCCGTGTGTGCCCCCGGTGCAGCATGCAGCCCTGGCAGGGGGCCGTGGGGGCAAAGGGGGGACAAGGACGTGGGGGTGGCAGGATGGTTGCTGGGGGTGGCAGGATGGGTGCTGGGAGTGGGCAGGATGGGTGCTGGGGGTGGGCAGGATGGGTGCTGGGGGATGGCAGGGTGGGTGCGTGGGGTAGGCAGGATGGGTGCTGGGGAATGGCAGGGTGGGTGCACGGGGTGGGCAGGATGGGTGCTGGGGGTGGGCAGGATGGGTGCTGGGGGATGGCAGGGTGGGTGCGTGGGGTGGGCAGGATGGGTGCTGGGGGATGGCAGGATCGGTGCTGGGGGTAGGCAGGATCGGTGCTGGGGGATGGCAGGATGGGTGCTGGGGGTGGGCAGGATGGGTGCTGGGGGGTGCGGGGGGGTGCGCGGTGTGCAGGGGGCTCTGTCCAGGCCCGAGGGACGGGCGCGGGGCGGCTCACGGTCCCCCCACCCACGGGGGACCCCCAAACCCCCCGGGCTCCCCGGGTGGGGTCCCGGGGTCCCCGCCCCCGCCCGCTGCGCGGCGCTGCCGACGGCTGGGAAGGGATGATCCCACCCACGGACACGCCCCCGCCTCCCGCCCCGCCCACGGACACGCCCATCCTTCCGCCACGCCCCCTTGCCACGCCCCCCGGACAGGCATGGTGCGAGCGGGCGGCGGGGCGGGGGGGGGTCCTGTCCCCGTCCCCGTGGGGTCTGTCCCCGTCCCCGTGGGTTCTGTCCCCGTCCCCGTGGGGTCTGTCCCCGTCCCCGTGGGTCCTGTCCCTGTCCCCGTGGGTCCTGTCCCTGTCCCCATGGGTTCTGTCCGCCTCCCCGTGGGTTCTGTCCCCGTCCCCGTGGGTTCTGTCCCCGTCCCCGTGGGTTCTGTCCCCGTCCCCGTGGGGTCTGTCCCCATCCCCGTCCCCACCAGCCCCGCAGCAGCAGCCGCCCCCCCATGCTCCCACGCGGCGGGTGGATGCACAAAGCCCTCGCTTTAACAGCGCAGCAGCACCCGCCCGCCTGCACACGCGTGTGCGCGCACACCCACGCACACCCACGCACACGCGTGTGCCTCACCCAGCTCCCCGGTGTCCCTGTCACGGGTGGGTGTCCCCGCGGGGCTGGTGGCCAGGCTGGGCTCAGGCCCGCCCCCAGCACCTCCAGCCCCTGGGACTCCCCAGGCTCCCACAGCTGCTGCTCCTCCACCTCTTCCTCCTCCTCCTCCTCCTCCTCCTCCTCCTCCTCCCACAGCTGCCCGGGATGGAGAACCCGGAAGCTGCACCACCGCAGCTCGGAGCGGGGCCTCCCTGCCACCCCCTGCTTGCACACGCCCTCCCGTCCCCATCCCTGTCTCCATCCCCATCCCCATCCCATGTCATTGAATCCCATCCCATCCCCATTCCCATCCCCATCCCACCCCATCCCATCAAAACCCATCCCGTCCCCATCCCACCCCATCCCATCCCATCCCCATCCCACCCCATCCCATCCCATCCCATCCCATCCCATCCCCATCCCACCCCATCCCATCAAAACCCATCCCGTCCCCATCCCACCCCATCTTATCCCATCCCCATCCCACCCCCAACCCCATCCCCATCCCATCCCATCCCATCCCATCCCCATCCCATCAAAACCCATCCCACCCCATCCCATCCCCATCCCATCCCATCCCATCCCATCCCATCCCATCCCATCCCATCCCCATCCCATCAAAACCCATCCCACCCCATCCCATCCCCATCCCATCCCCATCCCATCCCCAACCCCATCCCCATCCCCATCCCATCCCCATCCCATCCCATCCCCATCCCATCAAAACCCATCCCACCCCATGCCATCACCATGCCATGCCATGCCATGCCATGCCATGCCATCCCATCCCATCCCCATCCCATCCCATCCCCATCCCATCCCATCCCATCAAAACCCATCCCATCCCCATCCCATCCCATCCCCATCCCATCCCCATCCCCATCCCATCCCATCCCATCCCATCCCCATCCCCATCCCATCCCCAACCCCATCCCCATCCCCATCCCATCCCCATCCCATCCCCATCCCCAACCCCATCCCATCCCCATCCCCATCCCATCCCATCCCATCCCATCCCATCCCATCCCATCCCATCCCCATCCCCATCCCCATCCCATCCCCATCCCATCCCATCCCCATCCCATCCCATCCCATCCCATCCCCATCCCCATCCCCATCCCCATCCCCATCCCATCCCATCCCATCCCATCCCATCCCATCCCATCCCATCCCATCCCCATCCCCATCCCCATCCCATCCCCATCCCATCCCATCCCCATCCCCATCCCCATCCCATCCCATCCCATCCCATCCCATCCCATCCCATCCCATCCCATCCCCATCCCATCCCCATCCCATCCCATCCCATCCCATCCCATCCCATCCCATCCCCATCCCCATCCCCATCCCCATCCCCATCCCCATCCCATCCCATCCCATCCCATCCCATCCCATCCCATCCCATCCCATCCCATCCCCATCCCATCCCCATCCCCATCCCCATCCCATCAAAACCCATCCCCCTCCCCATCCCATCCCCAACCCCATCCCCAACCCCATCCCCATCCCATCCCATCCCATCCAAACCCATCCCATCCCATTCCATCCCATCCCACCCCACCCCACCCCACCCCGGATGGCCCATAGGCTCTGCCGTCCCGGGTGGCCCTGCCACCCCCTCCCCAGGACCCCCCGCTCCCCCAGGTCCCCGCAGGCAGGACATGCCGGAGCCGGGCGCTGGTGGGGACGGTGGATCCCCGAGGACGTCCCTGCTCCGGGGAGGCCCCGTCCAGCGGCGGGGGGCTGCCGGGGGGGAGGGATGCCCCCCCAGCGGCACCGTGACGTGCGTGTCACCCCACTCCTGCCATGCAGCCCGTGGGGTCCCCGGCCGGATGCTGCTGGTGGCTCCTGGGACGGGAGCAGCAGAGTGGCATTTTGGGTTCCCCTGTCCCCGAACACCCGGCGGTGGGATTTGGGGACCCTGGGGTGCAGCGGGATGAAGCTCCTGGGTCGATGTCCCTTCCTTGGGGGACCACCAGGGCTGGGGTCCCCCTGGCAGGGCTATGGTGTGGGCAAGGGGATGGGGGGGCGAGTGGCAGGGCAGGGGGTGGGACATGGCCACCACGGGCAGGGGACGAGGAGAGGGACTGGGGTCTGCCCCAGGACCCCCGGGTCTGGTGGGGGGTGGCATGGCACCCTGTGGCGGAAGAGGTGGTTGGGGGCCACCACAATCATGGGGACACGTCCATGGGGACACGTCCATGGGCACACATCTATGGGGACACGTCCATGGGGATTTGTCCATGGGGGACATCCATGGGGCACATCCATGGGGACACATCCATGGGGACATGTCCCTGGGGATTTGTCCATGGGGGACATCCATGGGGGACATCCAGGGGGATGTGTCCATGGGGACACGTCTATGGGGACACATCCATGGGGACACGTCCATGAGGACCTGTCCATGGGGGACATCCATGGGGACATGCCCATGGGGACACGTCCACGGGGACCTGCCCGGTGCCATCACAGAGCCACTTTCTGCCAATGTCACAGGATGTGGGGAGGATGGCACCAGTGGGAAGGAGACAAACGTCACTGTCACCAGGGAGGGCGAGTGGTGCAGTGGTGGGATGTCCTGGGGTCCCCGTCAGGGCCCCCCGACCCCTCGATGCAGGTGGCCTTGGGGGGCTCCTTACTGGGGCGGGGGGTGGGTGACACTGTGACACCCCCATGACACGTGGGCAGGGGATGGGGACACTGGTGGCTTTCACTTCCCTTTCCTGCCCAGCTGCCACGAGGCAGCTCCAGGAACATGCTCCGTGTCCGGGCGGAGGCGGGGGGGACACGTGGGGATCTGGTGGCGGGGGATATACATCTGCTGGGGGCATATATGGATCTGGCGGGCGGATGTATGGATCTGGCAGGTGGTTGTGTGGGTCTGATGGGTGCACAATGAGATCGGGTGGGGGGATGTATAGGTCTGATGGGTCAGCGCGTAGATCTGGTGGGTGGAGACGCAGGTCTGATGGGTGGACGCGTAGATCTGATGGGTGGACATGTAGATCTGTTGGGTGGACGCGTAGATCTGTTGGGTGGACATGTAGATCTGACGGGTGGACGTGTAGATCTGTTGGGTGGATGCATAGATTTGATGGGTTGACGCGTAGATCTGATGGGTGGATGTGTAGATCTGTTGGGTGGACACATAGATCTGAGGGGTGGACGTGTAGATCTGAGGGGCGGCCATGTAGATCTGTTGGGTGGACACGTAGATCTGACAGGTGGACACGTAGATCTGTTGGGTGGACGTGTAGATCTGAGGGGCGGCCATGTAGATCTGTTGGGTGGACACGTAGATCTGACGGGTGGACACGTAGATCTGTTGGGTGGACATGTAGATCTGTTGGGTGGACGTGTAGATCTGAGGGGCGGCCATGTAGATCTGTTGGGTGGATGCGTAGACCTGATGGGTGGATGTGTAGATCTGATGGGTGGATGCGTAGATCTGTTGGGTGGACACGTAGATCTGTTGGGTGGACGTGTAGATCTGATGAGTGGATGCGTAGATCTGTTGGGAGACACACAGATCTCTTGGGTGGACGTACAGGTCTGACAGATGGACGTGTAGATCCAATGGGAGGACAGTGCATCCACAGACCAGCATGGGCACCTTCCTCTTCATCGCTGGGGCAGAAGCACTTCTGTGGGGACCAGGGAGTGTCCAACCCCACCAAAACCTCACCAGTTGCCTGGAGAGGTTCTCCGGAGACCCACGGGCACCAACCGCCGTGTTTTCGGGGCCCCGGGGGGCGTCTTCCAGCAGCACCCAAAGCATGCACCTCCCTGGGTGGTGGGACCCGCAGCCAGGGCCGGGTGGTGGCTCCACGGTGACACGGGCTGGGTGCCATCGCTGCGGTGCCACCTCGGTGACGCTAAAAGCAAGAAGGGGAATTTTTTGGTTTCGGTTCCGCTGCCCGAAGCTCTCGCCTTCCGCCGGGAAGGGCTGTGTCGGTGCCAGCAGCGCTCCCCGGGGCCTTCCAGCCTTGATGCACCCCGGGAGAGCAGATAAATAATAATAAATATAATAAATATTATAATAATAACTGGGCGTGACGGGACACGGCGATGGCTCTTGCATCTGTTCGCACCGGCCGCGAAAGCTGAAACCGTGATGCAAAAAAATTACGTGCGAAAATTCAACAGAAAAAAAAAAAAGGGATTTGAGGCTTGGATCCGGTTCGGGAAGGGACCCCGCTGCTTCCTCGTGCCCCGGGTTGAGCCTGTAATTAATGCAAATGCGGTGGAGGAGATGGAGAGGCGCGTTGGGATGGAGGAAGGATCCACCCGTCCTCCTCCTCCTCCCTGCCGGCTTCGCGGCGGTCCTGCCGGACAACCCGAAAATAAAGGCAAATCTGAAGAGACACCCCAAACTGTCCCATTTTTTACCCAGCTCGTAGATCCTAGCAGCGGTGAGGGGGATTGCCGGGGTTTCGGGCCCCACTTCCCTGAGTCGCTGAGGTCGCCGGGGCCGGAGCGCCGGCACTGCCCGTTTTGGGGTGATTTCTGCAAATTTGGGGTCAGAGGGTTGCACCCTTTCAGGGAAACCGCCAGCCTCGCCAGCTGGGGGGTTTCAGGGACGAGGTCTCTCCCACGTCCCTGCCGTCCCCCCACGGTCCCGGCTGTCCCCTCGTGTCCCTCCCGATGGCTGTCACCGAAGGCAGAAATCAATTATAAACTGTAATTATCAAATGCAACCGTCCGCCCAGGGCTGGGGGTCTCTGGGGCGGGGACGGCACGATTCGGGCAGTTTCGGGGAAGGCGGGGCCGGCCACTAAGGATTGGGGACCGACCTGGCTCGTCACGTGATTGAAAACCCAGGTGCGCTGGCCCTTTAAGGCGAGGGGGGCGCTGGCCCTTTAAGGCCGAGGCCGCCCCGAACAGGTGCGGCGGCGACACACCGCGCTCGCGGCGGGGGGAAGAGGGCGGCGGCTGAGCGACAGGGCGAGCCACCAATGGGAAGGCAGAATGGGTCAGACGGACCAATGAGCGGGCGGGGCAGGGAGGGGGCGCGAAGGGGAGGGGGGCGGGGGAGGTGGGGTGTGCCGCGTCGGTGACCGGTTCGGCTCCCTTCGGCTCCGCTTCGTTCGCATCGGTTCGGCTCCGCTCGGCCCGGTTCGGCTCGGCTCCGCTCGGCCCGGCCCGGCTCGGTTCGGCTCCGCTCGGCCCGGTTCGGCTCGGCTCCGCTCGGCCCGGCCCGGCTCGGTTCGGCTCCGCTCGGCTCGGCCCGGCCCGGCCCGGCTCGGTTCCGCCCGGTTTAGCCCGGTTCGGCTCCGCTCGGCCCGGCCCGGTTCAGTTCGGCCCGGCCCGGCTCGGTTCGGTTCCGCCCGGTTTAGCCCGGCCCGGCCCGGTTCGGTTCGGCCCGGCCCGGCTCCGCTCGGCTCGGCCCGGCCCGGTTTGGCCCGGCCCGGTTCGACCCGCTCGGCTCGGCCCGGCCCGGCTCGGTTCGGCTCGGCCCGGTTTAGCCCGGCCCGGCCCGGTTCGGCTCGGCTCGGCCCGGCCCGGCCATGGCGAGGCGGGCGGCGGGGGTCCCCGGCCCCCACGGGGAGGATTTCTCCTTCGTGAGCCCGGCGGTGAAGTACGTGCTCTTCTTCTTCAACACGCTCTTCTGGGTGAGTGCCCGCGCGCGCCGCCGGACCCCCCCGCCCCCCCCGCCGGGCGCCATCGCCACCAAAGCGAGGGCCTTCGGGCCCGATCCTGGGCCCGATCCTGGGCCCGCGCGGGGGACGGACCCCCCCCCGGGACCCCCCCACCCCGCGCCGGAGCCCCTCGGCTTGCCACGGCCTGGGGTCTTTTGGGGGTTTCTTAATGTTGTGGGAGATTTTTTTAACATTTTGGGAAATTTTAATATTTTGGGAGATTTTTTTTAACATTTTGGGAAATTTTAATATTTTGGGAGATTTTTTTTAATATTTTGGGAGATTTGTTTAATGTTTTGGCAGTTTTTTTAAAGTCTTGGGAGATTTTTTTAATGCTTTGGGAGTTTTTTTTTAACGTTTTGGGGAATTGTTTAATGTTTTGAGAGATTTTTTATTTTGGGGCGAATTTTTTTAACGTTTTGGGGGAGTTTTTTTAATATTTTGGGAGGTTTTTTAATGTTTCAGGGGATTTTTTTAATGTTTTAGGTTTTTTTTTTATGGTTTCGGGGGGGGTTTTTGGGGGGTCGGGAGTTTTTGAGGGACGTTTCCGCTTTCAAAATCCCATTTTTGAGGAAGTCTCTCGCCTCCGCCGAGCTCGCCCCCCGGGTGCGGCCGGGCGGGGCGGGGCGGGGCTGGCGGGGACGGGAGGTGACCCCCCGGGAGGTGGGGGCGCGGCGGGGGCCGCTGGCGGCGGGCTCCGGCCCCCCCGTGACGCCGGGCCCTGCGTGTCGGGCCCCGTCCGGGGGCGACGAGGGGAAACTGAGGCAGCGGGTCCCGCCCCGCAGGTGATCTCGATGGTGATGGTGGCGGTGGGGGTCTACGCCCGGCTGCTGAAGCACGCGGGTGAGTTTTGGGGGGGCTCGGGGGGGGGACTGACACAGCGGGGGTTCCTCGGTGCCCCCCCTGCCCGGCCGGGGGGGAGAGCGGGACCGATCCTGAGCCGGCGCCGCGGTGCGGGCGCCCGTCGGCCAGCGAGGGGGCGACGGCAGGGGCTCCCCGTTCCCCGAGGGAGCGGGATCCCGGGGGGATCCGCGGCGCCGGGGGGCTGCCGGGGGTCGCCGGTGACGGCTCGCCGCGGCAGAGGCGGCGATGGCCTGCCTGGCGGTGGACCCCGCCATCTTGCTCGTCGTGGTCGGCGTCCTCACCTTCCTCATCACCTTCTGCGGCTGCGTCGGCTCCTTGCGGGAGAACATCTGCCTGCTGCAGACGGTGAGTCCCCGGGGGCGGCGGGTCCCTGCCGGGGGGCCCCCGCGGGACCTCGGCGTCACTCCCGGGGTGTCCCCTCCGCCGTCACCCTCCTCTCGCCCGCAGTTCTCCGTCTGCCTGACCATCGTCTTCCTCCTGCAGCTGGCGGCCGGCGTGCTGGGCTTCATCTTCTCCGATAAGGTGCTGCTGGGTGGGTGGGGGGAGCAGTGGCGTGGGGGGGCTGGGTGGCCCCGAGCCGGTCCCCTTGGGCGACAACCTTGCCGATGTCCCACCCCGCAGGCGCGCGGGAAGGTCAGCGAGATCATCAACGGCGCCATCGTGCATTACCGCGACGACCTGGACCTGCAGAACCTCATCGATTTCGGGCAGAAGGAGGTGCGTGGCAGGGATGGGGGGGGACGCGCCGCCATCCCCCTCCGACGGATGAGGACGTGTCACCACTCGTGGGTCTGGCTCAAATCCGCGGGGTTGAGGACGTTGGGTGGCTCTTCCACGAGGATTTGATGGTGGTGAAGCTCTGCCGGGTGGAGTTTGGAGAGAGCTGGATGAAAAGAGGGGTGGGGGGCGGAAAGAAACACCGCTCAGCGTCTCTGTTGGAGCCTGTGTTTATGTAGGGCCTATTAAAACCACTGGGAGCGGATCGCTCGTCCCTAAAGATGGGGGCGAGCTGGACGTCGGTGGGCGCGGGAGGGTTGTCGCTTGCTGCCCGGGGTCCTGCGCCCCGCCGTCCCTCCGTCACAGCCCCCCGCCGCGGGGCCGGGGTCCCCTCCCCGCTGAGCGCCCCGTGCCCTTCCCCGCAGTTCAGCTGCTGCGGAGGCATCTCCTACAAGGACTGGTCCCAGAACATGTACTTCAACTGTACCGCCGCCAACCCCAGCCGGGAGCGGTGCTCCGTGCCTTTCTCCTGCTGCCTGCGGGACACCCACGAGGTGAGGACGGCGTCCTTGGGGAAAACGCGGGCGTCCATGGGGGGAACCCCCCCGATCCGCACCCCTTTTCCCATCCCTCGGCGCTGCGTTGAGCCTGGAGCCCCCTTCCCCACCGCCGGCAACGTGTGGGACCCCACGCTGCCCTCCGGGCGTGGGGCCCCCTGGCCGGGGATGCTGCGCTGGGGTCGGGGTGAATTCCCCTTGCGCAAGGGACCCTGTGTCCCTGCCCCCCCCCCCCCCCCCCCCCCCCCGGTATTGTCACTTTTGGGGGATTTTTAGGGAGCCCAGCGCTGGAGGGATGGGGCTGGGGACACAAAGGCAGGCTGGCCCAGGGGAAGGGACAACCCGAGCGGTGCCAAGGCAAGGGCAGAGCTCCCGGCTGCCCCCCCCCCACCAAGAAGCAGGGACCCTCCTTCCAGCCCGGGGCGTTTTGTCCCCAGCCCCTCTGTGTCCTGTCCCCTCCCTGTGCCAGGCCGTCATCAACACCATGTGCGGGCAGGGGATGCAGGCCAGGAGCTACCTGGAAGCCAGCGCGTTCATCTACACCAACGGCTGCATCGACAAGCTGGTCAACTGGATCCACAGCAACCTCTTCCTGCTGGGGGGCATCGCCCTGGGGCTGGCCGTCCCCCAGGTACCCGGGTGTCCCCCCTCCTGGGGACTGGTGGGGAGACGGGACCATCTCGCAGCGCCGCTTCGCGCTCCGTGTCGTTCGGGAGCTGCCTTGAGTCTTAATTGCAACGCCGGGGAGTTAGGGCTGGATTTGGGGTGGGGGCGCAGTGCGAACGTCGGGCACGTCCTCGCCTGGAGCTGTGTGACCCCCTCGTAGGACAGCGGGGTGATGCTGCCCGGCGTCCCTCAGAGCCCTCCTCTTCCTCTCACCTTCCTCTCCTGCAGCTGGTGGGCATCCTTCTGGCTCAGATCCTCATCAACCAGGTCAAAGACCAGATCAAGCTGCAGCTCTACAACCAGCAGCACCGGGCAGATCCCTGGTACTGAGCCCCGGCGCATCACGGCGGAGCCGGCGTCCGTCCCCACAGCACAGCAGTGGCTTGGGGAACCGGGATTTTCCAAACCATGGATCTGCAGGAAGAGCTGAAGGGGCTTTGCCGGAGAAGATGGAGGTTGGAGCTGGCTGCAGACGCCTGGATCCGTGCGTGGTGGCCGCTGTGCTGCGGAGGGGGACGCTGGGGACTCTGCGGCTTCGGCAGCCGGTGCGAGAGCTGCCGGGCTCGGCCGGGACGTGCCGCGCTGCTGCGCCCTGTTTGGGGGGCTGAACCAGCCCCGGTGAACTGCTGTCTGTCCGTCTGTCCGTCCGTCCCAGGGGACTGAGAGCTGGTGCGCAGGTCATGCGCGAAGCGGGTTTGCACTGAGACGTGCTTCCTGTCGCCTCTTGCGTTGGAGATGGGCGTTTGTCTGTCTGTCCATCCACTCAGCCAGCTGCCTTCGCCTGGGGCTGGGCTGGCTGCAGACCCGGGGACTTTCCCCTGCTATCGCTGGGTGCCGCAGACCCCGTCGGCTCCGTCTCGGTGTCCCGCGGGGAGGACGGGCGAGGGCTTCGCTTGCTGGCCGAGAGCAGGAGCCATCACGTGCTTGTCCACCCTGGAAGAAGAAGGAACAGGAGGACGTCCAGCCCAGGGCTGACCCGCGGGCACTTCGTCAGCCGAGGGCGGGGGTCCCATCTCTGCCTCGGGGGAGCTCGAACCCCACCATGGGGCGCTGAGCCCCACGCGGAGGAGAGGACAGGCACAGTCCCGTGAGGCTGGTGTTGGGCTGCGATGTTTCCCTTTGGAAATAAAGAGAGAATAAAGTGTGGTCCGGCTGCGGGGAAAACAAATGTAAGCGCCCCCCCAAAATAAGGGGGGAGAAGGGGGCGAGAGGCAGCACAGCCAGCTCATAGCAGAGAATCCCCCAGCAAGGAAACACGGAAAGGTGCTTGCTGCCCTGCTCTGTGGGGTGACTTCTGGCGGGGGGACCCCCAATTCCCCCCTCCTCTGCCCCAGGGAAGAGCCTGCAAAACTTTGGAGTGCAAAGCTTGGAGGCGCAGGGGGCTGCTGCTGCACCCCGGGATTGCAGGCCTCGGCCTCGCCGCCGCTTTTCGGAGCTGTCGCAAACCGTGGGTGGAGTTTTTTAGATTTTTTTTTTTTTAATTTTTTTTTTTTTTTTTCCCATCCTCGGGCTGGGTGGTCCCCCCTGCGCCGCCCCGCCGCGGAGGGAGTCGGGATGCGGCCCAGCGCCCGGCCCTTTGTGTGCGGCCGAGAGGCACCCAGTCAGGCCGGGGGCTCGGCCCCACCGGCGGGTCCGTGCCCCTCTGCCACCTCCCTGCCCTGATTTTTGCCTCCGTGGTGTCCCCACCGTGGCTTTTGGCCAGGGTGGCACAGGGCTCTCGGGGACCGAGGTGGCCGCGCCGGCCTGATCCTGCCCCAGCATCAGCCAAGGGCTGGCTCTCAGCTGCCCCCGGTCCCCTCCGGCATCCCCCGGACAGGTGCTCCAGGAAAAATACCCCAGAACTGTGTCCCCCTAAAAAAAAAGATTTCTCACCCCAAAAGAGCAACTTCTGAAAAAGTGTCCCCCCCCAAAGTGACTTCTCTCCTCAAAAAAGCAATTTCTCTTCCCCCAAAGCGCCACCTCACACCCCCCCCCGCCAAAATGTGGCTTGTCACGCAAAAGAGCAATTTCTTCCCCCCAAAAAGTGATCACTTCTCCCCCCCTAAAAAGTGACTTCTCCCCACCCCGAACAGTTACTTTTCTGCCCAAAACTTCTCCAAAGGAGTTTTTTTCCAAGAAGAAAAGTCTCTCCAAAGTTTGGAGAGAACTGTGCAAAAAAGCACGTTCTCTCCAAAAAGCTGCTGCTCTCCAAGAGAGTGGCTTCTCCCCCCCCAAACTGACTTTTGTCCCCAGAAAGTGACTTCCCCATCAAAAAAGTGACTTTTCTCCCCACAAAAGCAGCTTTTGTTCCCCTAAAGTGACTTTTCCTCCCCCCAAAGTAACTTCTCCCTCAAAAAGTAACTTTTCTCCCCCCAAAAGTGATGCTTGTCCCCAAAAAGTGACTTCTCTTCCCCTAAAAGTAGCTTCCCTCCCAAAAGTTACTTTTATCCCCCAAAAGAAACTTTTTTCTCACAATAAAGTGCTTTTTGTCCCCTAAAAGCTACTTTTGTCCCCCAAAACTGACTCCTCTACCCCAAAGGCAACTTTTCTCCTCCAAAAAGTGACTTTTCCTCCCCAAAAAGTAGCCTTCTCCCCACAAAGTGACTTTTTGTCTAAAAACAAAACTTCTCTCTCCCAATAAAGTGCCTTTTGTAACCGAAAAGCAATTTTTGCCCCTCAAAAGTGGCTTTTCTGCCCCCAAAATGGCTTCTCTTCCCCACAGGTAACTTTTCTCCTCCAAAAAGCAGCTTTTCCGTCCCAAAAAGTAACTTTCCTGCCAAAAAAAAGTGACTTTCTCCCCCCAAATCCAACTTTCCTCCCCTAAAAGTGACTTAGCTTCCTAAAAAACAACTTTCTCCTCCAGAAAAAGACTTCTCTGCCCAAAAAGCAACTTTCCCCCCCAAAGTAACTTTCTACCTAGAAAAGAAACTTCTCTCTCCCAGCAAAGCGCCTTTTGTCCCCAAAAAGCAACTTTTTCCCCCCAACAGTGGCTTCTCTTCCCCCCTGGCAATTTTTCTCCTCCAAAAAGTAAATTTGCCTCCCGAAAAAAGTGACTTTCTCCCCCCAAATCCAACTTTCCTCCCCTAAAAGTGACTTGTCTCCCTAAAAAACAACTTTTCCCCTCCAAAAAAGTGACTTCTCCGCCCAAAAAGCAACTTCCCCCCCCCAAAAGCAACCTTCTGCTCCCCGAAACAACTTTTATCCTCCCTAAACGCGACTTCTCCCCCTCAAAAAGTGACTTTCCCTCCTCAAAACCAACTCCCCCCAATCGCAAATCTCTCTCCTCCCCCCCAAATCCAACTTCTCTCCGAAAAAAACAAACTTTCTCCAAAAACGGCGACTCCTCCCCTTTCCAAAGCAACACTTCCCCTCCCAAAAGCTCCTTCTCCCTCCCTAAAACCAACTTTCCCCTCGCAAACCCCAACATTTCCCCCCTCAAAACCAACTTCCCCCCCCCTTCCAGCAGCCCCCATCGGGAAAACACCCCCCCTCCCAACTCCCTGAGCGCGATCTCCGTCCTCAGCACGTCGTTTTTGATTTTTCCTCCTCAAAAACTCGTCCCCGCTCTGCCCGCTTTTAAAAAAAGTAACTTTTTCCTCAGGAAAAGACATTTTTTCCCTCAGAAAAAGGGATTTTTTTCTCTCAAAAGCGGGCCGCCCCCCCCCCGTCCCCCGTCCCGCGCCGCCTCTCCTCAGCCCGCCCCGGCGGGGGGCGCGAGGCGGTGGCGGGCCGGGCCGCGCTGAGGAGAAGGAGGAGGAGGAGGAGGAGGAGCGGCCCCGCTCCGCTCCCGGCGAGCTCAACAAAGGCCGTCGGGGCATGGCGGGGGCCGAGCCGCCCGCCTAGGGCCGGTGCGGTCCGGGATGGCGGCGCAGGGCGGCGGGTGGCGCTGGGCGCTGGCGCTGGGGATGGCGATGGCGCTGGGCGGCCGCCGCTCCTCCAGCCCCGCCGCCGCCGCCGCCCCGTTCCTCAACGCCTCGGCCGTTCCCGAGCGCTGCCGCCGCCCCGCGCCCTGCGAACGGCTCCGTTACGGTGCCTGCCTGGGTTCGGCGTTGCCTTACGCCGCCACATCCACCTTGTTGGCCGCCGACTCCGCCTCGCAGGAGGAGGCTCACGGAAAGCTCCTGCTCTGGTCCGGTACGGACGGGGCGGGGAGGGGGGGCTCGGGACCCCCGGCCGGGGCGGTATAGCGGGGCGGGGGCGGTATGGGGGGGGGGAAGGACACATCGTACACACACACGGAGTGAGGAGTTTGGGAAAGGCCCGGGACGGACTGGGGGTGGGGGGGGAACGGGGCGCCTGGGAGCGCTATAGGGGGGGAGCAGTATGGAGGGGGCTTGGGTGCTGGGGGGGGAGCAGTATAGCGGGGGAATGAGGTGGGTGCTCTATGGGGGGAGCAGTATAGCGGGGGGCTTGGGTGCTGTATGGGGGGAGCAGTATAGCGGGGGAATGAGGTGGGTGCTCTATGGGGGGAGCAGTATAGCGGGGGGCTTGGGTGCTGTATGGGGGGAGCAGTATAGCGGGGGGCTGGGGTGGGTGCTGTGTGGAGGGGAGCAGTATAGCGGGGGGCTTGGGTGCTGTATGGGGAGCAGTATAGCGGGGGGCTGGGGTGGGTGCTGTGTGGGGGAGCAGTATAGCGGGGGATGGGGTGGGTGCTGTGTGGGAGCAGTATAGCGGGGGGCTGGGGTGGGTGCTGTATGGAGGGGAGCAGTATAGCGGGGGACTGGGGTGGGTGCTGTGTGGGGGGAGCAGTATAGCGGGGGGCTTGGGTGGGTGCTGTGTGGGGGGAGCAGTATAGCAGGGGGCTGGGGTGGGTGCTGTATGGGGGGAGCAGTATAGCGGGGGGCTGGGCTGGGTGCTGTGGGGGAGCAGTATAGCGGGGGGCTGGGGTGGGTGCTGTGTGGGGGGAGCAGTATAGCGGGGGGTGGGGTGGGTGCTGTGTGGGAGCAGTATAGCGGGGGATGGGGTGGGTGCTGTGTGGGGGGAGTGGTATAGCAGGGGGCTGGGCTGGGTGCTGTGTGGGGGGAGCAGTATAGCGGGGGACTGGGGTGGGTGCTGTGTGGGGGGAGTGGTATAGCAGGGGGCTGGGCTGGGTGCTGTGTGGGGGGAGCGGTATAGCGGGGGACTGGGGTGGGTGCTGTGTGGGGGGAGCGGTATAGCGGGGGGCTTGGGTGGGTGCTGTGTGGGGGGAGCAGTATAGCAGGGGGCTGGGGTGGGTGCTGTGTGGGGGGAGCAGTATAGCAGGGGGCTGGGGTGGGTGCTGTGTGGGAGCAGTATAGCGGGGGGCTTGGGTGCTGTGTGGGGGGAGCAGTATAGCAGGGGCTGGGGTGGGTGCTGTATGGGGGGAGCGGTATAGCGGGGGGCTGGGGTGGGTGCTGTGGGGGAGCAGTATGGAGGGGGCTTGGGTGCTGTGTGGGGGGAGCAGTAGAGCGGAGGGGTTGGATGGGTGCTGTGGGGGGAGCAGTATAGCAGGGGGCTGGGGTGGGTGCTGTATGGGGGGAGCGGTATAGCAGGAGGCTTGGGATCAGGTGCAGTATAGCGGGGGAGCAGTATAGATGGGAGCAGTATAGTGGGGCACAGGGTACACTATAGAGAGGGCCTGGAGCTGGGTACGGTATGGAGGGGCGGCAGTATAGCAGGGGGTCACGGATGGCACAGTATAGATAGCCGTAGAGCAGGGGAGCAGGGATGGGCGCAGTGGAGCAGGGGGCCTGGGATCGGGCGCACTATAGCGGGGGAGCAGTATAGCGCCGGGGGACAGGCACGGCGCCCCACAGGCGTTATAGCGGGGTGCGGGTGCTGCGTGCGCCGAGCTGAGGGGCGGGTGGTGCCGGTGCTCCCTGCCCCCGGGGTCTGCCCCGTCCCACCCTGCCCCGCGTCCCCTGGGGCCGCAGCGTGGGGGGCCAGGATGACGCGGGGTGGGGGGGTGACGGCGCTGTCCCCGCAGGCCTGCGCAACGCCCCGCGCTGCTGGGACGTCATCCAGCCCCTGCTCTGCGCCGTCTACATGCCCAAGTGCGAGGACGGCCAGGTGGAGCTGCCCAGCCAGACCCTCTGCCAGGCCACCCGGGCGCCCTGCACCATCGTGGAGCGTGAGCGCGGCTGGCCCGACTTCCTCAAGTGCACGCCCGACCGATTCCCCGAGGGATGCCCGGTACGACGAGCTGCGACTCGTTGCGACTGGCTCCAAATCCCCGCGGGGCAGCGGGAGCGGGGAAACGCCGGTTGTCCCCAGCCCTCCGCGGGGGGACCGATGTCCACCCCAGCCTTCACCGTGAGGGTGTCTCCTCCTCCTCCTCCTCACGGCCCTGTTTCTCCTCTGACAGAACGAGGTGCAGAACATCAAGTTCAACAGCTCGGGGCAGTGCGAGGCACCGCTGGTGCGGACGGACAACCCCAAGAGCTGGTACGAGGACGTGGAGGGTTGCGGCATCCAGTGCCAGAACCCGCTCTTCACTGAGAAGGAGCACCGCGAGATGCACGTCTACATCGCCGCCTTCAGCTCCGTCACCATCTTCTGCACCTTCTTCACCCTGGTGAGACGCGGGGGGACACGGGGACGTGTCCCCAAAAGGGGACTGGGCACCAAGCTGTCCCTTTCTTCCCCCCACCCCGTTGCCAGGCCACATTCGTCGCCGACTGGAGGAACTCCAACCGCTACCCCGCCGTCATCCTCTTCTACGTCAACGCCTGCTTCTTCGTGGGCAGCATCGGCTGGTTGGCGCAGTTCATGGATGGCGCCCGTGACGAGATTGTCTGCCGGGCTGACGGCACCATGCGGCTGGGTGAACCCACGTAGGTGTCACCTTCGTCCCCGTCCCACCGCGGCCACGTGCCGAGAGGTGTCCTCGGGACCAGCTCGTGGGGTTTCCTGACTTCTTGGGAGCATGGAGGATGCTCCGCTCCTGGGGTAGGAGAGACCCCCTTCCCAGTGTCCCCTCACGGAGGTTGGTGATGCTCCTGTCTCACCTCCCCCCGTAGCTCCAACGAGACACTCTCCTGCGTCATCATCTTCGTCATCGTCTACTACTCGCTGATGTCGGGTGTCATCTGGTTCGTCATGCTGACCTACGCCTGGCACACCTCCTTCAAGGCGCTGGGCACCACCTACCAGCCGCTGCTGGGCAAGACCTCCTACTTCCACCTCATCACCTGGTCCATCCCCTTCGTCCTCACCGTCGCCATCCTGGCCGTGGCGCAGGTAACGGGGCCACGATCCCGCTTCCTGGTGGTTCCCTGCCCGGGTGATGTGCGGGTGGAAGCCAACTGACACCCCCTCCCCGTTCCCGTCCCTGCCAGGTGGATGGTGACTCCGTCAGCGGCATCTGTTTCGTGGGGTACAAGAACTACCGCTACCGGGCCGGCTTTGTCCTGGCGCCCATCGGGCTCGTCCTCATCGTGGGGGGCTATTTCCTCATCCGGGGTAGGTGCGAGCTCGCCCTGGTGTGGGGACGGGGCACCGCAGGTGTCCCCCCGACCCTGACCGCCTCGTTCCTCCGCTGCAGGGGTCATGACGCTCTTCTCCATCAAGAGCAACCACCCCGGGCTGCTGAGTGAGAAGGCGGCCAGCAAGATCAACGAGACCATGCTGCGGCTGGGTAAGCGGGGCTCCATCGGCACCATTTCCGTGGGAATTTGAGTGGGAATGGGGACGTTTTGTCCCCCGAACCCGGGCAGCCCCATCCCACCTTCCCAGGGGTGGCTGCAGTGGGGGACAAAGCCATAGTGACGGTGGCACGGCCCCGGTGTGGCATCTTTGTCCCAGTGTCCAGCTAAACCAGCGATGTCCCGCTTCCCTTCCAGGCATCTTCGGCTTCTTGGCCTTCGGCTTCGTCTTCATCACCTTTGGCTGCCACTTCTATGACTTCTTCAACCAGGCAGAGTGGGAGCGCAGCTTTCGGGAATATGTCCTGTGAGCGGGATGGGGATGGGAGGGCAAGCGGGACACTGGTGGCATCCCGGCCCCTCGCGTTGCCGAGTGTCCCCCGCCGGCGTTGCCACCACATCTCCGCTCTGTGGGGGCTCAGCCCCATCACGGGGCGTCATCGGGTGTGCCCCCTCCTCACGGCCACCGTCCTGCGTCTGTCCCCGCAGGTGCGAGGCCAACGTGACCATCGCCACGCAGACCAACAAGCCCATCCCGGACTGCGAGATCAAGAACCGGCCAAGCCTGCTGGTGGAGAAGATCAACCTCTTTGCCATGTTCGGCACCGGCGTCTCCATGAGCACCTGGGTCTGGACCAAGGCCACCCTGCTCATCTGGAAGCGTACCTGGTGCAGGTAGGACCCTGGGGATGTCACCCCACCTCTGTGTGACCCTTCCTGCCCCATCCAACGTCCTGAGATGTTGGAGGTCATCTCCAGACTTTTGTCCGTCCGCTCAAATGAGTTGTGGGCTCGCAGCGGACAGCGGTTCAGGAATGGGGTGGCTTCTCCCACTTTGTCTCGTGCCCTGTTTGTGGGGCACCTCCGTCCCCGGGGGACCCGTCCAACGCAGTCCCCAGCCCTTGGTGTCCCTGTCCAGAGTGGGAGATAGGGAGGGTCCCCGTGCCCCCGGCTGCGAAGCCCATGTGTCCCCCGTGCCCGGCTCACCCCGTGTCCCTGCCCCGTCCCTCCGTGTCCCCAGGCTGACGGGGCAGAGCGATGACCAGCCCAAGAGGATCAAGAAGAGCAAGATGATCGCGAAGGCCTTCTCCAAGCGCAAGGAGCTGCTGCGCGACCCGGGCCGGGAGTTGTCCTTCAGCATGCACACCGTCTCGCACGACGGCCCTGTGGGTACGTGCCCGTTGGAGGGGGCCGTCTCAGCAGCACCCCGGGGTACCCACTGTCCTCCTGCCAACTTGACCGGAGCTCCCCTGTTGTCGTTGCAGCCGGTT
The DNA here is from genome assembly GCA_031468815.1 of Morus bassanus. Classification (NCBI taxonomy): domain Eukaryota; kingdom Metazoa; phylum Chordata; class Aves; order Suliformes; family Sulidae; genus Morus; species Morus bassanus. The sequence goes on along the minus strand of CM062571.1, from coordinate 84,153,577 downwards.
TAGCGTTTGACATCAACGAGCCGTCGGCCGACGTGTCCTCGGCGTGGGCCCAGCACGTCACCAAGATGGTGGCCAGGAGAGGGGCTATCCTGCCCCAGGACATCTCCGTGACGCCCGTGGCGACGCCTGGCAAGTCCTTGGGGGATGGTTTGGGGCACCTCCGCGGGGATGAGCGGGGCTGAGGGGTGTCGGGGACGTGCGGGGAGGCAGAGCTGCGGGGCGCGGGGCAGGACGTGGCCGCTCTCACCCGCCCCATCCCATGTCCCGCAGTGCCGCCGGAGGAGAGGGCCAACCTCTGGGTGGTGGAAGCCGACGTCTCCCCCGAGCTGCAGAAGCGCAGTGGTCGCAAGAAGAAGCGGAGGAAGAAGAAGAAGGAGGTGTGCCCGGGCCTAGAGCGCTGCCCCGCAGCCCCCCCGGTCCCCAGCGCGGTCCCTCGCCTGCCCCGGCTGCCTCCCCAGCCGTGCCTGGTCACCTTCGCCCCCGACGTCCTCTCGGGGCTCCCACCCGGCCAGCCCGAAGCCGCCTTCACTGGGGGGCCGTGGGACGGCTGCCGCAGAACCAACGTCTTCCACCTCATCAGCAACCCCTTCTGCCCCGAGAGCGGGTCCCCAGAGGAGGAGGAGAGCCCCGGCCCCAGCAGCGGGCGCTGGCAGCACAACGGGGGTCCGCTCTGGCCCCCCGGCACCCTGCCCCGCGGTGGGGGGCCGAGGACTCAGGGCCGACGGGCCGGCTTGGCCCCCATCCACTCTCGGACCAACCTGGTGGACGCGGAGCTGCTGGATGCCGATTCGGACTTTTGAACCCGTCGGGATGTTGCGAGGGGACGGGGACACCTGGGGGTGAGGCCCCAAACCTCGTCCAGCACGGGCAGCCTGTGAGGGGACACGGAAGCCCACCCCGTCCCGCCGGGGCCGGTTCCGAGCATCCCCCCGGCCCGGCCACGGCTGATTTCTCCCCTCAGAGCACGATGTTTCTTCCCGCATCACCTGGACAGACTCGACGCGCATCCCAGCCTGGCGAGATGCCGGCAGAAGGCTTTTGGGGTCTCCCCCGGCATCGCTGGGAGAAGAGAAACGGAGCGTTGGTGGAACAAACCCCACGCAGGTCCTGCAAGGATTTATGGACGAGGGGGACGGGTGCGGGTGGCCCCCCCCAGGACAGCAGTGCTGGGCAGCGGGTGAGCGTAGGTCGCGGTGGATTTTGGTGAGCTTTGTCCCGCGTCTCGGGGTGCTGGGACCCGCCGACACCCCTCGCTCGCCCTCTGCCCCCACCCGCGGCTAGATGGTGCGTAGAGCTTACAAACACTTGTGCCAATAGGGTGGGTTTTTTTTAATTTTATTATTATTTTTTAATTTTTTTATAATACACCGAGACGTGACGGCCGGGCATGGCCTCCGCTCGGGTGCTGCGGCCGACAGCGGGATGAGCCGAACCCCCTCACCGGGCGGCGGCAGCAGCATCCCCGGGGTGCACCCGTTTTTCTGGGTGCACCCTTATTTCTTCAGGGGTCCCGAAGTGCCTTCCAGCTTTCCAGAGAGCTGAACCAGATCCAAACCGGAGGGTTGGTGGGATGGTGGTCCCTGGCCACGGGAGACGGGGAACCACGTTGGGGTTCCTCGAGCCATGATGCAAAAAAAACCCAAACCCAAATGAAACTTTAAAATCCCCGGGGCAAGCCGGGGTCGCCTTTGCTGTCCGGGCGTACTAACCCCCCCCGAGCGAAGCTTTTCATTACTTTTTTTAAGGAACCCCTCCCCAAATTACAGCGAACCCGGCCAAGCCCTGACGTAGGAGGACTCCGGTCCCTGCTGGTGTTTTGTATCTGTCCGTTATCCCTGTACGTCTCTTTATTAAACCCTGGTAGGCTCCTGGCTTTCTCGCTATCCCGGTGACCTCCACGGGTTAATTTTTGCTCTGTAAAGGAAAACCCTCCTCTATCAGTATTAAATTTGCCAAGTTTTCATTGCCAGCGGCTGCCCTGGGCTCTTTGGGGAGGGAAGGAGCGCGGGGAAATGTCGCGGGGTTTTGTCCTTTCTCCTAAAAGGGCTCCAACTGCTTTAAAACCTGCTTTAAACTGCTTCAAAAGCCCCGTCCTGGCCGTTTCACCCACCGAAGGCAGGTGTGAGGGGCTGGAAATGTCTGCGGGTGCCGTGGGGACTGTTTTGGGGGACATTCGCCGGGTTTTGGCAGCAAAGTGGGTGGCCTGGGGGGGGGGGGCCTCTGCCAGCAGATGGCACTACGGCATTAAATATCCCCAAACCTACAGTTGGGTGGCCCAAATTTTGGGGTGCTGCTGGGCGCCTCGCCCGGAGCGGGGTCCCAGGGGGTGCAGGGGCACCTCTGCGGATGGTGCTTTTGGGGACAAACTCTGCTTTTTGAAAGCGTCGTTTTTTTATTCCGCTCGGGAGCGAGGCATCCAGGTGCGCAGTTATCCCGGAGACCAGGCGCCCTTCTGAAATTTGGGTGGAATTGGTCAGTGAAAGTTGCGTTTTTTCCGATGGTTTTTGGGTGAAAATTGTGGTTTTTCTGATGGTTTTTGGTGAGCAGGTCGGGCCGACCCCGCTCCACTGCCGTCGCAGGGCTCGGGAAGCCAGAGTAAAGGCTGGTTTGTCTGGGCCAAAACAAAATGTTTCTCTTTATCTACCTATATCTTATTTTTGTGGGCTTCTTTTTCTAAAAAGAAAAATGGATTGAAGCAGCTGTTCCTAAATGATACGCTGTTTTGAAACAAAAAGCTAAAGTATTTAATTTTGGAAATGGCAGGAGACATCCTGACCCCGCCGCATCCCTTGCGTTTTTCCCCAGGCAACAAAAAAACCCTGGATTTGGCACATGGGGACAAAGAAGCTGTTTTTTTTAGGAAGAAAAAAGCATTTATTCTGGGCAACACTGCATTTTCCTCGCAAGGGGCTCAGAAGATGGAACCGGCTCTCTGCTCTAGTGGGGAAAAATGTGAAGCAACTGTCAAAAATCATCATTTAAACAGGGTTATGATTAAAAGATCCTGGATAAGAGGGATGAAATGCCCGTCGCGGGACAAATTCGGCGCAATTTCTCACGCCGGCTGCGCTCGGAGCATCCTGCCCTGGCACCGGGCCGGGAGCACCGAGCGTCCCCACCCAAAAGCGACCGGGGGTCCCGCTTAACCACCGTGGGCGCTCGTGGTGTCGGACGCTGCTCGGGGTCAGGTTTTGCAGGAGAGTAGAATTAAGAATTAAGAAAGCGGGGAGGTACCTTTGCTTTGCCTGTCCCGCTGTTTTGGCTCCAGGGGATTTTCCTCTGGGACGCCGGGGCAGCGCTGAGGCTGCCAGCCGCCGCTGCCGCCGTGGGTTTTCCCTACCCGATGTCGCTCGTGGGGGAAACCGCAGCCAGGAAACCACTAATGCGAGCGGCGAAAGCCGGGCGGTTGCCCGCAGCGGCGCTCACGCGTGCGACGTGGGACCGGGGAAGGGACCGGAGACCCCTGGGGGTGGCCGAGCCAGCTCCGACGGAGGAGATGCAGTTTTATTAGGGATCGGGGACAAGGCTGGACCAGGGTCCCCTCCATCCTCAGCACCCTTGTGCTGGCATTCGGGATGCTTCTGCTCGCTTCGTCCCCTCAACGCTTCTCCCAAGAGCATCTTCTCCCTCCGACTCCTTCAGCATCGGGGAAGTTTTAAGGACCTGAGGGACAAACCTCCTCCCTCGGTGACCCAGACGTCCGCTCCCCGGCTGGCAAAACCCAATTAATTTCCCCAGCTGCACATGGAGTATCCGCAGGAAAGAAAGGGAAGAGCTGCAACGGTCACGCGTAAATACCGTCCTCTTATTTATTATTCTTTTCCCTTTCGGTGAGGAGCAGATTTCAGGCTCCGCTTTACATGACAAAGGAGCAAAGAGCCCTTCCTCTTCCCCGCGCCTGCCCTCCCATTGTGAAACAGCTTTAATATCTTCCAGTTATTATTTTAAGCCGATTTCCTAAGGAAGCGAGGTTCGTATGATTACATGCCTATGCATATGTCCGTCAGTCCTTCTGTCGGGCATCCTCCCCACCCCGGCACAGTACTCGGCTCGCAGGTAAAGATTGCATAGATTTCGTGAAAATCGCGTGCAGGGAGAGGAATTCCACACGCGCGCGTCGCCCCTGTCCCGCTCTTCGGTGTTTAAGCGGTTTTGGGAGGCGCAGGAGATAAAAATGCAGAGGGTCACGCACCTCCCGGACTGCCCCCACGAGCGTTCATCTGGGCGAGGTTTCGAGGAAACTGGATAATATTTGCTCTGAATACGTTTAACCACGCGTCCCCGGGGACAAACGTCGGTGCTATCTGGCCATCTGGTCGCTATTGCTGTAATTAAATGAATGAAAATGACGATAGCGCAGGCCGGTCGCGGGGCCGTTGCCAGAACAAATCAATAACCGCAGTAAAATCAGATTGCTCGTATCAAATCTCCAAATGCCATTAGGCGGGGATAGGCTGAATCATCTTAAATTCGTATCTGCAGTACAGGAGGTGCAATTAGAAGAGCTAATATTATAGGGTGGTATCGACTTCTCGTTTGGGATCATATATATCTCGGCACGATGACTACTCTGTCTGTCTGTCGGCTTGCAGTGGGGTATTAGAGTCTCAGAGAATTGAAAAACTTTCACATAAATCTTTTTTTTTCCTCTTTTCATCATCTCTGGCAGGCTCAGCCTTCGTAGGGTGAAGCTCCCCTGCTCCGCAGCTGGATCACCGTGCGCCGCGGGGCTGCAGGGGAGCCTGTACCGTCCCAGTTAACAGGGGTTTGGCTGCTTTTAACTGGGATCCGGGAGGTGACGAGGCTCCAGGCCGAGCAGTCCTGCCCTCCGTCACTAACCCCCGCACGCGCCCGCCTGCTGGCTCCATTTTTCCAGCGCTGCTTTTAGGACTGAACGTCAGAACGGGCAAATCCAGACGGTGAAAGTGGTTAGCGAGGGCTCTGCTGACCCAGTAACCAGCCCAGTCTCCTCCCCGGCAGGCACCCGGCACTGCCAGCCGTTCCCTGGAGGGATTTCAGGGCAATATGGCAATTCACGAGCCGAACGGCTCAGCCGTGCTCGATTTTGCAGCTGTTTTGGTGGAGAAAACCCCATGTTTTCTTTGTGCAAGATCAAAGCGTGGGTGTCTGCGACAACTACGAAGTGTCTGATGCCGGTGTCTAATCTCGCTCTTCCCTCACCTTTGGGCTAGGATACGCTCCATTTGGGGGTCTGCGTACGCCGGTTCCCACCTGCGTGTGCCCTGCCTCTGCTCCCTGCCGCTGGATCCCTCCAAAGCAGGATCCTGCACGCCGGGCCCTGCCGGCAGCGCCGCGAGCGATGCGGGCTGCACTGGGCCCAGCTTAGTTGCACCACGCTCGGCGTGCCTGTCCCCAGCCCATACGGGAAAGCGGTATTTCCACACCAGCAGGTCAGGCATGGGCGAAACAGGCTGGAGAGCACAGCTGAGCCTGCCCTGACAGCTCTGGGAGAGACCGCAGCTATTTTACTCCTTTTTCTGGCTTAATTTTATTGTTTGTGGTGATCGTTGGTAGGAGAAACCAGGCTGTCTCCCCTGTGGATCTACACGCAGCCACGGCTCTCAAGGGAGAGAATCTCGCCTTTCCAAGGCTGCTTTCTCCAAAGGTGCCCAATGTCTCCGTGCCGGCGCAGGCAGCCCTGCTTCGCTGCCCGTCTCCCGTCCCTCTTGCCGTCTCCCGCACGCGCAGCACGGGGAAGGAGCCAGCCTGAACCCCTCACGTAGGCACCGCTGGCGCTGCTCTCACAGAGCCCCGATTGTTCAAAGCGCTCCATCCTCCCTAAGCGAACAGCCCCTCCCTTCCTCTACTGATATCCGCTGGTTTTTTTCCAGAAAAATCGTCAAGTACAGCCTAGCACATTGCTCCGGTTGTGCGGACGGTTTGCTGGGTCTCTGGCAAGCTGCGATGCCATCTATTTGCTCAGTGGGCAAGCAGTGGTTTGTGCCCCAAGGCACGTCCGATTGGCGCTGGGGTGTTCGGGCACGCTGAGATTAGCGTATGACTTTTTTTTTTTTTTCCCCAGGAAAACGCCAACCCTGTCGGTAACCCGGTTTGGGGACCGCATTCTTTAAAAGGTGAGCGGGGCAAGCGCGGTGAAGATCGTACGCTGAGCCGGGTGGGCGATGCACGGCTGAGGCGGAGGTAGCACGAAGGACCGAACTCGGGGTCCGGATTTTGCCCGAACAGCAGATTCCCCCAGGTCAGCTGTGTGAAAAACAACCCGGCGTATTTTTTGGTCGTTTTTTTTTTTTCTCGGACTGTGGGAGATGATAACATCTGGAGGATTTCTGCCCAGGGCATCGGTGCCACAAGCCCCACTCTGCAGCAGAACCACGGTGCCGCAGGAGCTGGGGCTTTGCACGGAGCCTGCTCTTACCTTACGGCTGCAAGAAACACGCAGCGTATATCGAAGGGGAGGGATATTAATCGGCTACAACTTCAAATCCCTCCCACAGCAGCTTTCAAAGAGTTTTGTTTTCAAGGGGCCCTTCTGAGACTGAAATCTGCCCTGAGACTGAGCTTTCTGATCCTAGGGCGAGGCAGAAACACGCTGTGAAACCCGCACGTGGATTCTGATTTCACTTCAGTGAGGAAATAGCTTTAGTACGATAAAGTCAGGACTTCTCCCTGGTACTTTCCACACACAAAGCAATGTGCTTCTTTTCCTTTAACTTCAACCCCCCTCACACATTCCTCCCGTCGTCCTCTCCGCCGCCTCTGGTACAGCTTTGCCTTCGGAGCCCATTAAATGCTTTACAGCCCTTTCTCTCCTCGCCACAGTCTTAGGCATTTTCCAGTCCAGCTGCTGCCCATGCATATAATGAAACCGTTTTTCCTCCTGTCCCCAGTGAGTTTTTACCAACGCAGCGTGTCATCAGCTGCTGACCAGGTTCTTCCGCTCCAAGCGTGAGATCCTCCTTCGGTTTCTAAGGTTTTGCTGCCCCTCTCCCTCGATTGTTCCTCTGCCTCCTGATTTGGGGGGTGGTGGTGTTTCTGTGGGTTCCTCCTCTCCTCCCAGTGTGCCTCATCTTGCAGCCAGCTCATCTGAAACACCGAGCTCAACCAGGGCTTGTGAGTAACTCAAAGGTACCGGGCTGTGGGCGTTAACTCAGGAATCAGAAACTCTCCTGGTCATCGCAATCTTGCCAATTGTTTTGTCCTGAACGTTTCTAACTTAGAATCATAGAATTATTAAGGTTGGAAAAGACCTCTGAGATCATCGAGTCCAACCACCAACCCAACACCCCCAGGCCTCCTAAACCATATCCCCAAGTGCCACGACTGCACGGTTTTAGAACACCCCCAGGGATGGTGACTCCACCACCTCTCTGGGCAGCCTGTTCCAGTGCCTGACCACTCTTGCAGGAAAGACATTTTCCCTAATATCCAATCTAAACCTCCCCTGGTGCAGCTTGAGGCCGTTTCCTCTCCTCCTATCACTGTGACTTGGGAGAAGAGACCGACCCCCACCTCACCACCACCTCCTTTCAGGCAGTTGCAGAGAGCGATAAGGTCTCCCCTCAGCCTCCTCTTCTCCAGACCAAACTCCCCCAGCTCCCTCAGCCGCTCCCCATCACACTTGTGCTCCAGACCCTTCCCCAGCTCCGTTGCCCTTCTCTGGACACGCTCCAGCACCTCCATGTCCTCCTTGTCCCGAGGGGCCCAAAACTGAACCCAGCATTCGAGGTGTGGCCTCACCAGTGCCGAGCACAGGGGCACCATCCCTGCCCTGCTCCTGCTGGCCACACCATTGCTGACACAAGCCAGGATGCCGTTGGCCTCCTTGGCCACCTGGGCACGCTGCTGGCTCGTGTCCAGCCGGCTGTCAGCCAGCACCCCCAGGGCCTTCTCCGCCGGGCAGCTTTCCAGCCACTCTGCCCCAAGCCTGGAGCGTTGCCTGGGGTTGTTGTGACCCAAGGGCAGGACCCGGCCCTTGGCCTTGTTAAACCTCACACAACTGACCTCGGCCCATGGATCCAGCCTGTCCAGATCCCTCTGCAGAGCCTTCCTGCCCTCGAGCACATCGACATTCCTGCCCAATTTGGTGTCACCTGCAAACTGACTGAGGGTGCACCCGATCCCCTCGTCCAGGTCATTGATAAAGACATTAAACAAGACTGGCCCCAACACTGAGCCCTGGGGAACACCACTCGTGACCGGCCGCCAGCTGGATTTAGCTCCGTTCACCACAACTCTCTGCGCTCGGCCACCCAGCCGGTTTTGTACCCAGCGAAGGGTACGCCTGTCTAAGCCATGAGCCGCCAGCTTCTCTAGGAGGAGGCTGTGGGAGACTGTGTCAAACAAGGGCTTTACTAAAGTCCAGGTAGACAACATCCCCAGCCTTTCCCTCATCCACCAGGCGGGTCACCTGGCCATAGGAGATGAGAAACTTCTGGCATTTCTGGATGACCCTGAAACTCCACTCAATCATGCAGTATTTTCATGCCTCTCCATTTTCCAGGCTCCTCTGCAACCCTCCTGCTTGGCTGATCATGTCCCCTTCAGTATCAAGAAACTGGCGTTTTGCCTCGAAGAGGCCCGACATCTCAGGCACGACCTCGAACAAGACGGGAACATTGTGCTCACTCTGCGTTTGCACAGCCCCGAACACGCAGGCTTCGGTCCCTGGCTTGCGCCCAGAGATGCTGCATTAATCCTAATCATGATAATAATTAAAAAAAACCCGAACGGGGTGCGTTTGTGTTCCCCTTCCCTAAGAGGAGCTTTCCTGAAGAACTGGATTTGGAAAAACGTGGCTTGTTAGTGTCTGTTGTTTGTAGGAGGGGCCCTGAAGAATGGACGACCCAGGAAGGGGCTCTGCGGGCTCGCAGAACCTGGCGGGACAGCAAGTTTCCGGGCTCTCAGACTTGCCAGAACCATCTCGGCTCCTCGTTTTTCCAGGGTTTTGCCTGTGTGCCCGGGAGAGCGGCCCTTGCGCGGAGGTGCGGGGGCTGCTCAGAGGCCTGCGAGCGGTGTCACGACGGGCTGAAACACAGAAAATTCTATTAAAACGCGGGGAATAAAAGCAAAAAACCAAACCAAACCCAAAAAACCAAACCCAAACTTGTCCACAAGCGCTGCACCGGCCGCCCGCCAAGGGTACGGCGGAGGCCCCCCGGCCCTGAGGGGGCTGCACCTCCCGCCGCCGCCATTCCGCGCCTCAGGCGGGCGGCAGCGGCGGGACGGCGCCGCCGCCCCCACCCCGCCGGGCCAGGACTACATTTCCCATGACCCCCCGCGCCGCGGGTAGGCGGGAGGCGGGGGGCGGCGGCGCGGGGGATGCCGGGAGTTGTAGTCCCGCCGGGGCGGCGGGCGGGAGGACTGCGTGTCCCGGCGTGCCCCGCGGGCCGTGAGGAGGCGGCGGCGGCGGCGGCGGCGGCGGCAGGGGCGGGCGGTCCCTGAGGGAGCCGAAGGCGGCGGCGATGTCGGTGCAGGTGGCAGCCCCCGCCGTGGAGCTGAAGGAGCTGAGCGGCCCCATGGATAAAGCGGCGGGGCCGCCGTGTGAGCCGGTGACCGCTCACCCTCCCGGGCACGGTGTGGCGGCGGCGGCTCCCTGCCCGCTGCCGGCCGCCGAGCGTGAGGCGGCCCCGGCGTCCTCCTCCTCCTCCTCCTCCTCCGGTGGCGAGCGGCCTCCGCTGAGCGGTTGCCCCGGGCTGTCCGCCGCCGCCGGGCTGCCTCCGGGCGCCGCCAAGGTACCTCAGGCTTCGGCCATGAAGCGGAGCGACCCGCACCACCCCCAGCACCGGCACCGCGACGGCGGCGACGGCGGCGGCGGCGCGGCCGAGGCGCTCGTCAGCCCCGACGGCACCGTCACCGAGGCGCCGCGCACCGTCAAGAAGGTAACGGGGAGGGGACGGTGGGGACACGGACACGGGGGGAGAGCGCCCGCGCACCCCCCCCCCCTCCCGCCCCAGGCGTGGGGACCCCGCACCCCCACCGGGGGACACCCCACCGGGGACGGGGGAACCCTCCCGGTGCTTGGGGACACGGCGGTGCCTCCGTCCGGGCAGGGACCGGCCCGGCGCGGGGGTCCCCGGTGCTCCCGTGGCCGTGGAGGGGGTGCTCGGCCGTGGCCGTGGCCGTGGCCGTGGCCGTGGAGGGAGTGCTCTCCCGTGGCCGTGGGAGTGCTCCCATGGCCGTGGCCGCTGGAGGGGGTGCTCTCCCGTGGCCGTGGGAGTGCTCCCGTGGCCGTGGCCGTGGAGGGGGTGCTCTCCCGTGGCCGTGGGAGTGCTCCTGTGGCTGTGGCCGTGGAGGGGGTGCTCTCCCGTGGCCGTGGGAGTGCTCCCGTGGCCGTGGCCGCTGGAGGGGGTGCTCTCCCGTGGCCGTGGGAGTGCTCCTGTGGCTGTGGCCGTGGAGGGGGTGCTCTCCCGTGGCCGTGGGAGTGCTCCCGTGGCCTTGGAGGGCGCTCCTGTCGCCGTGGCTGCGTTTCAGGGACACGTTCCTCCGGGGATGTGGCATCCCGTCCGCTCCGTGTCCCTCCGTGTGCCTCTGCCCTGCGGGCAAGCGTGGGGCGTGCCCACGAACAGCGTGGGTATACCCACGGACATGTGTGACCGGCATGATCCTGCTCTGGGGGGGTCTGTGTCGGCTGCGTGCGTGCCCGGAGACGTGCCTGCCTCGTGGGGTACATGCTTGCTTACACACTTGCGTCCACCGAGGAGCGTAGGTACATGCCGGGTGTGTGTACGCCACGTTCCTGCACACCAGGGCGTTGGGGGTATTTGTGGGAAAAGCGTGTGCCAGGTACGTGAGCGCCTGGGTGTGCGTGGGTTCATGTCGGGTTCACGTCCCCGGGGTTATCTGCTCGCTTGGAAATAAGAGATGCGCACCAGATGAAAATGTACAGAGGGGTGCCCATCCCGTTAGCGTGGGAGGGATAATCGGGTGTACCCCGTGTGCACGCTGGATGTGCTTGTTCCTCTGGGTGTATAACCGGGTGCACGCTCACACGCACCCAGGGGCGGGTCTGCACGGGGTGCCCCGTCCTCAGGGGTGCCCCTGTCCTGGCGCTTGACCGTCAAGGTGTATGGGTGCACACCGGGAACACACGGACCGCAGTCTGCCCGGCGTGCGTGCGTTGGGCGTGCACGTGTAGACGTGGCAGGTACGCACCGTCCCCTCGAACCGTGCCTGTCCTGTGAGCGCGTGCCCGAGCGTGCCTCTGCCCCACGGCTGTGCTACGTGCGCTCGTGCGTAACCTCTAGATGTGTACGTTGTTTAGGTATATGTACCCCCGAGGTACGTATGCGTGTACAGGAGTACCTATCGGTGGTTATACGTGCGTCTGCAACCGCTTGCGTACTTACGCGTGAATACGCAGGCGTAGCTATACGTCCACTTGTGCATATGTGAACCCACACGTGCGGAGGTGAGTACACAGATACAGAGGTGGGTGTGCACGCGTGCAGAATGCGTACCGGCATGCATACAAACACGCGTATAGACACGCATGCACATACAGGTGTCTATATGCTATGGCTATATGCATGTGTGACGCATGCCTTCACGTGCAGGGGAAGTAACACCCGCACATTTACACAGTGAGGTATCTACAGGGATGCACAGAGGTGTGCACACATGTACCGATTTGTTGGAGAACAAGTGTGATGGGGAGCGGCTGAGGGAGCTGGGGGGGTTTGGTCTGGAGAAGAGGAGGCTGAGGGGAGACCTTATCGCTCTCTGCAACTGCCTGAAAGGAGGTGGTGGTGAGGTGGGGGTTGGCCTCTTCTCCTGAGTTACTATCGATAGGATGAGAGGAAACGGCCTCAAGCTGCGCCAGGGGAGGTTTAGATTGGATATTAAGGAAAATGTCTTTCCTGAAGGAGTGGTCAGGCACTGGAACAGGCTGCCCAGAGCGGTGGTGGAGTCACCATCCCTGGGGGGGTTCAAAAACCGTGTAGCCGTGGCACTTGGGGACATGGTTTAGGGGGCCTGGGGGTGTTGGGTTGGGGGTTGGACTTGATGATGTCAGAGGGCTTTTCCAACCTTAATAATTCTATGATTCCCTCCAGAGGAGGCCACAAAAATGGTCCGAGGGCTGGAGCACCTCTGCTACGAGGACAAGCTGAGAGAGTTGGGGTTGTTCAGCCTGGAGAAGAGAAGGCTGCGGGGAGACCTTATTGCGGCCTTTCAGTACTTAAAGGGTGATTATAAGAAAGATGGGGACAGGCTTTTTAGCGGGGCCTACAGTGGTAGGCCAAGGGGTGATGGTTTTAAATTAAAAGAGGGTGGATTCAGGCTAAACATAAAGAAGATATTTTTTATAATGAGGGTGGTGAGACACTGGCACAGGTTGCCCAGAGAAGTGGGAGATGCCCCATCCCTGGAAACATTCCAGGTCAGGTTGGACGGGGCTCTGAGCAACCTGATCGAGTTGAAGATGTCCCTGCCCATGGCAGGGGCTTGGACTAGATGAGCTTTAAAGGTCCCTTCCAACCCAAACTATTCTGTCATTCTATGATTCTATAATTCTGTCACTACACATGTACGCATACGCATGCCTATAGCTGCACAAACGCTGATGGAGATGGGTGTATATCCATTAAGGCACACCCGCTCTCCTCGGATGCCCACATACGGGTGCGAAGAAGCACCTTTGTGCCTGTAGGCACCCGTATGCCACGTGCTCAGGCGCGCACTCGTGCCGTTGCGCATCTGCCCGCATCCAGCTGTGCACATGCAGATGTCCTTATAGACACGACCGCGTTCAGACGCACACAGGCAGCCCCATGTGTCTCCTGTATGGACATCCCCGTGCCTTCGCGTACGCAGGTGATGCGCGTGCCAATGTCCACCTATAGATGCACCGAAGTCCACTCCCTGACCTGTTCAGGTAGATGGATCCATGCGTATCCAAGTGGATATCAGGTGGATGCAACCATGGACGTAGATACTCCCTGTAGTGGGGGGATATGTGTACCCTCCTATAGATACTGCCATACATCCCTCCACGTGGGTGTAGAGAAATGCATGTTTTCCACAGGGATTGCTGAGTAGAAGCAACCTGAGTCGCTGGTGTTTGGCACCTTTCCCTTCAGAAATCTCAGGAGAAGGAGTTCTGCCCCGTGATGCAAGAACCTTTTAGGGGATGTAGGGGAAGAAGCGTCCCTGCCGTAAGGGGAACCTCCCTACTCACGAAACTGTGGGGTGAAGACTTATCTACATATTGCTGGACTTCCACCCCCTTTCGTTGTCACTCTCGTATCTCCTTGTCCCTTCAGAAGGCCCAGGATGAGGGGTTTTGTCTCCGTAACTGTGATCTCCACCTGTGTGGCTTCCCTGAAATTGGAGTCTCTCCTAGGGACGCTGTGGGAAGGAGCGCATCCCTGTAAGGCAAGGTCTGCCCATGAAGAGAGTCGGGATCAAGGGCTCCATCATCCCCATAGAAATCCCTGCTGCGGGGGGTTCAGTTCCTCCGTAAAGGACACTTTTCCACTGAGATTGTGGCTTCCATCCCTGGTGTCTGGAGCCATCTCCTTTTGATAGTCTAATCCAATCTCTCTATTTTTAGACACCCTCAGGGTATCCATATTTCTCCTCAAGTGTGCCTCATGCTTCTAAAATCCTCCCTTATCCTTCTCTTTTTTTTTTGTTAAACCACAAAAAGGGCGTCTCCTTGCACCCCCCTCCTGAAGTCCAGCGCTCCCCTGGGCAGAGGAGCACAGTGGTAGAGGACACGTTTGCATCGCTAAGTCTAGGAGGGAAGGGGAGTCTTGATGGTGGGCGACGGGGTCGTTATCAGAAACGGCTTGACGGGATCTGCATCGCTCTCCCTGGACACTCCTAGTAGCAGCAGAGGGTGCCTTGTAAGAGAGGAGCAAAGGATGCCAGGCTTTCAGGAGAAACCTGGATGCGGGAGGAAGAGCCAGCAAGCTTACGGAGCAGCAAAGCTCCCCAGCTGGCTCCCTTTGCTTTGGGTGATGAGTTTGTTTAGGAGCTGACAATCTGTCTGGTTGCTAAAGGAAGCGAGATGTGTTGATGGAGGGTATCTGGGAGTACGTACTGTTCCTTTGCTTCCTTTTCCCCCTCCCGTACTGTTGCTTTTCAGTGACTTCACTGTGCATGTTCCAGAGAATTGAGACGTTGTTAGGCATTTCATTTACCAGATTTACAAATCCAGAGTCCTTTCTGCCATTTCTTAGGAAGTCATGTTATTTAAATAAAACACCAGATTTGGTAGCCATAAAATTGTTCCCAGTCCTGTGACTGAAAAATTGGGCACACAGAGCCGAAGCATCTGTTGAAAGAAGGTTTAGTACAAAAATAAGTCTAAAAGAAGCAGATAATTTTTTTAGTCAAATCCAATAGAACTTTGCTTTAGTACCTGAAGGGAAAGTCTATTTAAAATATGTAAGCAGGATCATATCAAATTTATAGTGAAACCAAGTAAACTGTAGTTCGTAGTGTTTGCTGGGTAAAAAATCTCTGTTGATTTTCTTGAGTGATTTATATATTTTTGACAGCATTATCCCAGAGAAGCAGGCGGCTCATGGCTTGGACAGGCGTACTCTTGGCTGGGTAAAAATCTGGCTGGGTGGCCGAGCGCAGAGTTGTGGTGAACGGAGCTAAATCCAGCTGGTGGCCGGTCACGAGTGGTGTTCCCCAGGGCTCGGTGTTGGGGCTGGTCTTGTTTAATGTCTTTATCAATGACCTGGACGAGGGGATCGAGTGCACCCTCAGTCAGTTTGCAGGTGACACCAAATTGGGCAGGAGTGTCGATGTGCTCGAGGGCAGGAAGGCTCTGCAGAGGGATCTGGACAGGCTGGATCCATGGGCCGAGGTCAGTTGTGTGAGGTTTAACAAGGCCAAGGGCCGGGTCCTGCCCTTGGGTCACAACAACCCCAGGCAACGCTCCAGGCTTGGGGCAGAGTGGCTGGAAAGCTGCCCGGCGGAGAAGGCCCTGGGGGTGCTGGCTGACAGCCGGCTGGACACGAGCCAGCAGCGTGCCCAGGTGGCCAAGGAGGCCAACGGCATCCTGGCTTGTGTCAGCAATGGTGTGGCCAGCAGGAGCAGGGCAGGGATGGTGCCCCTGTGCTCGGCACTGGTGAGGCCGCCCCTCGAATGCTGTGTTCAGTTTTGGGCCCCTCGGGACAAGAAGGACATGGAGGTGCTGGAGCGTGTCCAGAGAAGGGCAACGGAGCTGGGGAAGGGTCTGGAGCACAAGTGTGATGGGGAGCGGCTGAGGGAGCTGGGGGGGTTTGGTCTGGAGAAGAGGAGGCTGAGGGGAGACCTTATCGCTCTCTGCAACTGCCTGAAAGGAGGTTGTGGTGAGGTGGGGGTCGGTCTCTTCTCCCAAGTCACAGTGATAGGATGAGAGGAAACGGCCTCAAGCTGCGCCAGGGGAGGTTTAGATTGGATATTGGGAAAAATGTCTTTCCTGCAAGAGTGGTCAGGCACTGGAACAGGCTGCCCAGAGCGGTGGTGGAGTCACCATCCCTGGGGGTGTTCTAACACCGTGTAGCCATGGCACTTGGGGATGTGGTTTAGTGGTGGGCTTGGCAGTGCTGGGTTAATGGTTGGACGTGATGATCTTAAAGGTCTTTTCCAACCCAAACAATTCTATAATTCTATATATCAAAGTATTGCGTTTTCTGGGTTTTTTTCCCTTTCCTTGAAATTTTAATATGCGTTAATTAATGTGGGAGCTAATGTTTATTACCTAGTTCTGACACAAGCACAGAGTTCCCGGCAAATAGCCGTGACCCTTCTTTCCCCTAATACTGCTCTCATTTTAAAACAACTTTTATGTTGGCTTATTATTTTACTTTACGCCTGTCTGCCTTTAGATGGGCTAATTAGTATTTTACCTTGACAGAGTGGGGACAGCACACGTGCCCGGACTGGCAGGTGTTAACAACTTTGCAAGGTTGTATTTTTATTTAGGCGATTGCTTCGTTTTGTTGTAATATTACAGCTGATGTGTAGTCCTGATTCTGCAGCCTTGCACACCTTCTCGTACAAGAAATGACGGCGCTCCTACAAACCCAGAGGTCAAAGTCAAGTATGCCGGGCTTGTCTTCGTGACACCTGCGGAGGTGGTTCCCATCAGATCTGGGTGAAGAGGTCTGTAATCACGTTTTTGTTCTTTTTGGATTATTGCTGTAGATCCGCGCTCTCAAGAAATGGCTTGAAGATCTCATTTCTGAGATGACATTGGACTTGACTTTTACAGCTGACTCTGACTCGTGGATGTGGCTGTGACCTTTACGTGTGCCTACACAGGTAGATTTAGCCGAGCCCTGCTTGTCTGGCGCCGCTTCAGAGCTCACTGCCTCTGAGAAGGGCTGGTGAGCGGCTCTTTGGCCTGTGTCTGAGGCGCGGGCTGCTGGCCTGAGCTCCAGGGGTGGTCCAGATCTCCTCCTGCCTCTGACTGCGTGCCCTGACCCTCTCCCCTTCCCTTCCTGCCAGGTTCTCACGTGGCTCCGAGATGAGACAGTTCAAACGGCGTAAAATTCCTCACTTGAATTGGGTTGGTTTTCCGTTGGCGTGATTCCCTCCAACGTGGGGTCAAGGAAGAGCCGGGGATGGTGCGGGAGAAGCGGCACCAGCAGGTCGGTGGAGGCGGGAGGGATGGAAAGGCCTCTCTGGCAGCAGCTGGAGGCTGAATTGGCCGCCGGCGTGCCGGGGTGCCGGCAGCAGCTGCCGGGGGTGACTCAGGAGATGCGTGGTTTGTTCTGCCGTCTCCGCTCCCAGAGCGGGGTGAGCCACGGGGCTGAGTAACAGTTTCAGGTGTCCCGGGCTAAACTTATCCGTGGATGTGAGTCAAGGCCCTGAGTCACATGAATTGTTTATGGTTTTAGATTTGGACGTGTAATGGTGTTTTGATGATCAGACGATAGCTCAGTGGCTTTGGGGCAGGGGTGGCCGCTTATGTTTTGTGTTATTTCTTAGGACATTCCTAGATAAAAGTGGCTGAAAGTCACAGAACTTCTGGAAATGTTGTCGCTGGTGTGCATGGGGTGGGAGCTAGGAAGGGGCTGTAATTAAGACTCCCAAACCAATTAGCCGGGTGATCTTAGCCTTATGACAACTCTGTGCCCCTATTTCTTTAGCTGAGAGAAGAACGAATACTTAAAACAGATGCACTTCTTGGTTTAATGATTCTTAACTACTCGGCAAGTAAGGCTTAGTAAAAGCTTGTACACCATACTGGGAAGTTTGCAGCTACACAACTGCTGTCGTTTAAAGTTTTGTATTAAGCATATACCGATTTACAAAATGAAAGGTTATTTTTCTTTAGTCCCCACCGCTCAGTACGGAAAGCACAGCTCACTCCTTGAATTTCAAGCTGTGTTCTTTTGCTCCTTAGCATCGTTAAAACAGAGGTTTTGGAATTGGAAGGGATTGATTTGCTGGTTTGTCGGGGCTGTTGATTCATTTAGTGGGCTAGAGCAGAGCACAGTTTGTTTTCCAGAGCTACGCCGCCTCTGCAGTGCCCGTGGCTGTAGAAAGCCGTGGCTTTTGTCTGTGGGCAAAGCAGAAAAAGCAGGGCGTGGAGGTATACGGTAACGAGGTGCACATCCTTGTGTAATGTCACCGCTTGAGCGTAACCCTTCCAGCGCTCCTCGCTGTAAAATTCTTCGGTGAAGGGATTACATCAAAATAAATGCCTGGTGCTTGCTAGACTGGCACATCACCTGACTGGTGAGCTGTGATGGGAGGTTTTTTTTCTGCTAAGGCTATAAATGACTCTCATGTGGCTTGTCTAAATGATGATTCTGACCTTGACTCCCAGCAGATTTCACTGCCTGCTTTTCCCTTGTAAATGTGTGTAAATTCCTTGTGACGTTCCCGTGTCATTTTGTGGGGCAGAGGTTGGGTTTTTTTTTGGCGGGCGTGTGCTCCGTTTCATACGTGCTTGTGCATTGGTTTTTTCTATTCTCTCGTTCTAACCCCTAGTGATCACTTATGCCAGGTAATAAATGTTTCCCTCAAGGCCGAATTCCCAAGTGCCGCTCGTAATGAGCGTGGTTTGAATGCTGTTTAGTAAAATCTTATCATCGGAGGCAATATTCTTTTATTGCGTATAATACTCGTGGGTCTGTCTCCCTATGATTGCGGGCGGTTTAATTTTAGAAGGTGCCTGCGTGCGACTGCTTGGAACCGTGTACAAGGATCAATACGTCAACCTTTGGCGTGGAGGCTCTGGAACAGAAGAGAAGATAAAAGAAGATTGGGGAAAAAGTGATTAAAAAAAAGTAACGGCTGTTAACGCGAGTAGATGGCAGACTATAAAACGTAACGACGTGGAAATGAGAAGCCGGGGTGTGGCTCAGGGTACCTCAAACCTTGCCACTGTGAATGGCGAACTTGCCTCCTGCCGGGAAGCTGCGGCACTGTACCTCTGTTGCTTTCTTGGGTAAAAAAAACATTGAAACACATAATGATCTTTGTGTCTTTCCTGGAGGGACAGAAACCTGGTATTTGAATTTACAAGCAATTAAAAGCGTGGTCTTAGCTTTGGCCTTGACTTGACGCTTGAAAGATGAGCACGGTAAAGCAATTACGACTTTCAGAGCCATTTTTGACCTTTCAGGTTTTCTTTTTAATTCTGTCTAGTGAATTGTAAAACAATGTGATGATTTAACTCAAGCAAGGAAGAGATGGAGGTAAAGCTAAACCGAAAGAAACGCACCAGGTAGCTCAGATGGAGTAGGCAGATTTCTCCGTATGACTGAGTGACCTGCAGTGTTGGTTAAATTGAAGAATACCGAAGACTGAAAGAACAGAATCGCTCAAAATGTTGTGTAGAGCTACCGCAGTGGTAGGGTATGGTAATTTCTAATTTTCTTCTTTGGTATTTATTTTCTTCTTCAATTTTAGATTCAAGCCAGAGATCCATGAGTAGAACCTCAGTCATGTGAAGGAAACCTTCTCCCTGAAGTACGATGGCTGACGTCCTGTTAAACTCCAGTATAGAGAGATGAGCTATAGGCAAGTTACAAAATCTAAATGATGAATGGGAGAGAGACAGCCCGAGAAATAAGGTCCAGCCTCTAAATAAAAATACCGAAGGCTGCTTGCTTTACATCCCAGCAAAGCTGCTACATTCTAGGGCTTCAAATGAGCAACCAACTGACTGGGAGGAAAAGGGTGAATTAAGGACAAAAGAAGCTTTAAATATTTCTTGCACAAAATCCTCTATGCTCGGGTTTGCGGTTTAAGGCATTTGTAGCAAAAAAATTCCGCTGAAATGCCTCAATTCCAGTCTAGAGACGCCATAATTAAGTTAATTTCTTCATTTCTTAACAAATGGCTACCAATGTTAGTTCAGGATCTTTCTTGATAGAAAGTTTGTGAATACAAACGTAAGGTGGGGAGCCTTACAACCGGAATTCCGAAGGAGCAGTCGTGGTCAGTCGCTGATGCAGGCTGCAAACAGAGAGGGAAAAATTGGTTTTTTAGTCGCAACAGCAACCCTGTCGTCTGTTAGAAGCGGTCTTCTCGAGATGAGGGTGAAATATTGCGATGAGGTAAAAAGGAGCGAAGGTTTAGTAAACTCTGTTTACTGGGGTTTTTTTGTTGTGCAGCCGTGGAGAACCTCTGTAGTGCCCGCTCACAGGTGTGCTGCGGAGAGAGGCAAAGTCGATTCTGGGGACCTAAGTTCGGTGCGTGTGTACTGGATTAATGGAAGACTTTCTGGGCTTTAAGCTTAACCCAACCTCTGAAATGGGAGAAGTCAGTAAGTGAGAAAATAGGATTGAAGAACATGAAATAATAGTTCTTCAGGGAGCTTTGAGGTCAAAGACTGAAAAAAATAATTAATTTTTTTTTTTGAGGTCACTTCTCAACTGACCATTTCCCTGCTTAAGGCCTTGAAGCAGTAAATTGCAGTCATGCTTGTGCCCGCTAGCTGTGTACTGAATACCTTTAGAAAACAGGGTTTTTCTTTGTTTCTAGTTATCTTTCAGGAAGGCCAATGCTATCTAAGTATGTTGGCTTGGCATTTTTTGCGTCAAAAAATTGTGCAGCTGTTCCTAGAGCAGGAATTCAGCCTTGCAGACGGAGCTGTTGATGAACTTGTTGGCTTCCTAACAAAACGTTGAAACTTCATGTTTTTTGTCGGTGCAGCTCATCTAATCTGTGTTTACTCCAAAATACAATCCATAGGATTAAGGATACTGCGAAGGATTCTATCGGAAGTTGTTACTTCTTATTCTGCAAAAGTGTATGTGAAGCTGGTTAAATTGGCGTCCTGATTTACGATGCTTCTCCCTGAGTATGAGCTTTCGTATGGTTTGTGCTGTAGAGAGAGCCTCTGTTTTTTGATTTATTATAGTATTGCTACTGGAAAATACATGTGTAATTATATAAACATGTATTGAAATATTTTTTATTTTTATTATAGTAGAACTATGCACGGACGTCTCAAGTGAAATGGTTGTTAAAGAGAGCAGAGGCTTTCGTGTGACTTTCCAGAAGACTCCGTGACCAGCAGAACGGTTCCCTGAGGTGAATGACATTTGCAGGGACTTTTCTGAGAATCGGATGACATGGTCATGCTTGTGTTCTTTTTATGTCTGAAGTGAAAGGCCTTCCTGCAGACGTAACGTTGGAGTGCTCTAGAATAAGTGAGGATGGGTGAGAGCCTAGAATGAACCTTCCTCTGCACCCTCAAAAAGCTCACTGTGGCGCTGGAATGTGTTGTAAAGTATTTTCCTGCTTTTGCAAGATAGCACCGCTTCATCTCAGGTTTGTAGCTAGGGTGTTGATGCACTGAAATTAAGACCACTTTCAATGTATTTGGGGTTTCCACTATGAAGTGGAGAAGGTCTGACCTTGTTCCCCAGATGTCCTGAGTCATTATTAAATAGTGCTCTATTATTGAAGCGCAGTTCTCGCTGGAAGCTGGAGCTGGGAGTGCTCAGCACTTCTCATGGCTCGTCATCCAGAACTTCGAGAAGATCATAGAACCATAGAAAGTCCTGAGTTGGAAGGGACCCACAAGGATCATCGAGTCCAACTCCTGTCCCTGCACAGGACAACCCCAAATTCACCCCGTGGCTCTGAGGGCCTTGTCCAAGCGCTTCTTGAATATCGCCAGCCTTGGCGCCGTGAGTGCCTCCCTGGGGAGCCTGTTCCAGTGCTCCACCACCCGCTGGGGGAAGAACCTTCTCCTAATACCCAAACTAAACCTCCCCTGGCACATCTTCCTGCCATCCCCTCGGGTCCTATTGTTGGTCACCAGAGAGAAGAGATCAGCGCCTGCCCCTCCTCCTCCTCCCCTTGTGAGGAAGCTGCAGACCACGATGAGGTCTGTCCTCAGCCTCCTCTTCTCCAGGCTGAACAAACCAAGTGACTTCGGTCGCTGCTCATACAGCTTCTCCTCTAAACCCTTCACCAACTTTGTGGCCCTCCTCTGGACACTCTCTAGTAGCTTTATATCCTTAATGTCCTGCGGCGCCCAAAACTGCCCACAGCACTCGAGGTAAGATGATGATCCTACAGTTAATGGCCAGATATGAAAAGTTTACTGAGGGTGTCTTGCCTAGCATTGCCGAAGACGTGCCTGAACAGATGCAGGCAGACCTGTGTTTGCTCTGCACATGCTGAATCGGTCAGATATGAGTCATTTAATGTCTTGTTCTCTTCGGGATGCATCAGCGCAGCGCTGCGCGTGAGCCAATGCTGCCGCTGTGCAGCTTCTGGACCAGCGCTGGCTTCTGTCCATCCAGCTTAAGCTCCAGTCTGTCTGCACCTGCCTGCGTAGACTTGCCTATAGCAACTTCAGCAAAGAAAAATAAAGAATTTAATTATGTGGGGCAGCATTTAACAGCCTAACCAAAACCCCTTGTTCTTCTTGAAGTCTCCTGCCTCCTTCTCTGTGCGCTTTGCAGCTTTCCAACAGGGGAAGCAAAGCATCAGCAAAGTCCAACCCTGAAACCGTGTTCTGCCGCTGACGGAGACAGGTTCTTCTGAAAGCAATAGTGTGTGCGCGCGCATACTTGCAGCATGTGTGACTTCAGGCTGAGCGAACGACCTTACTTCTGGGATTCTTTATTTTTGGTCAACTTTCCAGCCTTAATATTCTTCTAATAGCATTTTTAGCGTTTTGCTGCATGAAATGTTCGGACGCTGCAGTGTGCCGACCTTACGTTAAATTGCAGGACTGGCAATTTTGGAACTCCAGGTATTTTTTTTCCTCGTGATGGAACCTTAAATAGGCAGCCCGTTGCATTTTTCATGAGTGTCAGAAAGAAGAGGAAAGTTGGTTGAAAAATTAGTTAGCTACCCAGAACTGCTGAACCACTCTCTTCCAAATTTTATTCCAAAAACAAGTACTTAAAAATAGAAGAAGTGCGAACATGCCTTTGTCTGACAGTTGGGAAGCTTTGCTTGTTATTTACTTCGCAGAGGTGAAGTAAAGTGATTGACATTTAATCCTGAGGTTATGTGAGGAAAAACCAGGGAATGGACTGTTCCCATAAAAATGACTCAAGGACCAATTTAGGAAAACAGCTTACTGCAGCTCATGCTGGTATCTGTTCCCAGCAAGCTTGCCTTCCAGCTACCCAAAAGCTTGCTGACTCAGATATGGGGTTCTCTCCATGATTTTAGTGCTTATGGAGGTGGGGAAGTCTGCTTGGATCCTTTTCAGTATCGGCTAAGATCATTTTTATTGTTTGCAGAATGCACTAACATGTGTTTGATGTGGATTTTATTTAAAAAAACAAACAAAAAAAAAACCCCAAACCCAACCTTTTATGTCCTGGGATGAGAGATTACTGCCTTAATGTCCAGCATTTCATATTGAGCAGTTAGGCATTAATCGAAGTGGCTTTCTGTAATACTAAACTGCTGTAATTTTTCTGTTTTTCGCTGGCACGGAATCCCACTTCAGTCTTGCTATCCGCTGTTAGCGTGTGAGATTTCAAGAGTCGACAATAAAATCCTTTTTGTTTTCAAGTAATGTAAAAAATAGTTGATCCTCTTGAAGATTTGATTCAGGTGTGTAAGGTATTATTTCTTTTATGTGTTTTTAGCAAGTACATTGAAGCTGATACTTGGCTTCCTGTGATGAAAGATGTGACAGAAATGAAGATGTTTGCGTGCTCCCTTCATTTGTTCGCCTTCCCTTGGCTGCTTTGGAGGCAGTGGTGGGTTGTAGAGATGACGAACCGGAGTAAAGGCCGGAGGGCGAGGAGTAATATTTCAGAGATACCGAGTGTACGTATTATTTTTGTATAATTTTTTTTTTGGACTGCGATAAGCCACTTGGCAGGTTCAGGCAAAAAGCCTGAGAAGCTGCAAGTGGATATAGCTGGTGAACTGTCACTTTATTTCGTGCCTTGTATGCTACAAGGTGGATGCTTGCTTTTGCCGTGGGTTGGGCGTGCTGAGGAGGTGAGCATTTCACAGGACTTAGTGACATTTGCTGTTTTGAGAATTAGTCTCCTGCTAGACTGCTTTTGAAAGTCAGGATGTACCGTAGTGATACGTCGTGCTGCCGCGCTTTAAACCGGCTGGGAGAGGGGAAGAGAAGCAAGCAGGTCGGCCTGAGAGGTAAGCTTTGCTAGGGTCTGGCTTTGGGCGCGTGTGTTTTCTGTCTGTAAGGCAATGCTTTCTCTTTGTGAAGTTAAATCTGGTCTCCAGCCCATCCTTCGGCCTGCAAACCTGTTAGAAATGCATTATCTTTTGAACGACGCTGGCCTGAAAATGAAGTAAATCTCAAGACGTTATCGTAGCTGGTGTCAAACCCCGTGTTTTGTTATTTCTGTACGTGTTAAAAGATGCTTAATTCTTTAAATCTGAAGGGGAGCGAAGGTGTCAAGAAGCAAGTATTCATTGTGGGTTTGTCTTTTTTCAATGTGCCACATTATTTTTTTTGATGTGTAATTTTAAGATTTTTTTTTTTGGTAGGAAAAAGTAGGGGCTAATTTTTGGAGCTTTAGAGTGAGCCTAGTTTGGTCTTCAGCATTTTGAAAGAGGCAGGAGGAAAAGAATTACTTGTCTTCAAGAAGGGCAGAGTTAATACTCTTATTTGACCTCGGTAGTTGAACTTAACTTTTCAGTTCCTTTAGGTAATATTAGTGGAAATAGCTCTTCTGGTAGCAGAGATTGCAAAGGCATTGCCTGAGCGCTCTCTGACTCTTCTCCCTGCCAGTCTGCATCCAGGTTTCACCCGTCCTTCAGAAGGGAAGAGCATCCGAGAGCGTTTGGAGAGGCCATCAGTGCTGTAAAAGCCAGCCCAGGCTTTCCTCTTAGCTATCAGTTACTGTGTCCTGACCTGATTTTTGACAAATACCATCTTGTTCCATCGTTATCTTTCCAGAATACTGCTGCAAAGGTCGTTTCCCTGATGGCTTATGCAGTGGCTCTCTGTAACCGTGCGCAGGTTCTCACCTCCGCTCCACCAAGGCCTTACCTGTATTCTCAGACCTTTTCACAGCCTCTTGTTCTCCTCTCCGTTGGCAGTCGATGCCCTAGTGTCATCCTCGATGCCAGCCCCCACCAGACGCTTGTTAGCGCAGAAACGGCTTGCTTGGAACCGCGCCTTCCGTATTGCCTTCGTGCTTTGAGGTTGGTGTAATCATCTGCAAAGCTGCCGTTTATCCTTCTTCAGGTTGGTCTTTGTTGGATGCCAACAGAAGCCTGGCGGCGGCGGGGCGTTGGTATGCTGACACCCCTTGTCGCAGGGGCAGCCCGAAGCTGCGTTAGCGTGCAGCTCGCTCTGCTGCTGTGCTCAACTAACCCGTTTTCATCCTTTTTCTGATACAGGAGTGTAAAAGGGAAGGAGATGGAGTATGGAGACTGAAGGTCTTGGCTCGGAAGGGAGTGGGTAGACAAGGCGGTTGGTATCCTGGTCTGGACAGAGGTGGAGGATTGGGTAGGAGTACCCGCAGCGCTGAGGTGTTCCTGTCAGAGCGCAACTCCCAAGGACTGGAATATCGGCTAATAATGTCTCTTTCCCTGTTTCCTCTCTCAGCTTTTATCCAGCTATTTTCCTTACCTAGAACTTGTGGTCTTCTGGGCTCAGGGCTCCTGTGAAGGCCGGACAAGCAATCCTTTCTGCTCATAAAGCAAGGACTATTTCAGTATCCTAAATCTTGTATCCTTCCAAACAGGTTTCCTTTTTCTGTGTTTAGAGCAAATATTAAAAGTCATCATAACTTACCTGGTAGAGCTAGAAGTGATTTTGAACGCGGCCAGAATCGGCAGATTCCTAGCTATCAGGTAACAGAGCACTAACAGCATGCCAGAGCTCTGCACGAATATTGGCTGTTTCCTCTGCTTCTGCTTTATTAGTACCGCTGTGATCTATTTCTTGTGCTCTGACGGATGTTGAGATCTAACCTGGTGCCGCTGAGACTGATGGCAGGAGAGCTGCAGCTTAGAATGAAGGTATTTTAGACTGCAGTCTTTTAAACACTGCTGTTAAGTATTGCTGCAATATCTACAGTCTTACATGGAAACTCTTATTTCAAGCTTAAGTAGAAGAGTCGGGGGGTGGTTTTGTTACCACCACAGCTTTCCTGCCGTAATCACAATTCCTAACATAAGCGTGAATTTTAGCTGGTGGGGGGGAAAAAAAACCTTCTGGAGAGGAGAATAACCAAGCAACAAAATAAACAGTGAAAAGTGCTGAATACCACAGTATCCCTGATTTTTGTTGTCTGATTTTGTGATGCATTTAAATAACGTGTAGATGAGCGCAATACAAGCAGAACAAATTAGGCTTCAATATGAGAACTGTGGGAGGGGAGGTCCATTAAACTACGGTTGCATCTCCTTGCCGGAGCGGTGTCCTGCTTTATTGGGTAACCTCCCCGGTGCTGCTGGCGTTCGCAACTCCCATCAAATTAGTGGGATCCGCATATCCTAGAAATGCTTTTTAATTTCTTCTTTGAGGTTTGCTAACCGAAGGCAGCACGTTCCACATGGCAGACTTTGCCGGCTCTTACGGTCCTCACCTCTGTGCTTCGTTTATCAAGCCATAAGGTATTTTTCTCAGTCATTTATGCAGTTTTTGATCCACATGATTCACCCCTAGCCACGTGACGTTGGAAGACGTAGAAAATGGGATTTTGTGGGACGCTGTGAAGTAGCTAATCTTTTTGAAAGCCTCCGTTGTTCGCTGTGCAGGAAATAAGTCAAAGGAGTGCCTTGAGAGCGCGGCACAAACTATATCTTGGAGGGTTCCCAGGCTTAGGTCAGTTAGGACTGTGTGGGTCATTTTTCAGGAGCTCAGGACGGCATATGCGGCTTCTGTATCTACTTTATCTCTAATGGGGTATTGCAAAGAGTAGAAAAATTTCTCTTTCTGCTCCCCTTATAAAGCTAATGCAGGATCGTACGCGACTTGACAGAAAACAGTCTGCAGGGTAGGTCACCAAAGCTGATACCACTAAAGGTCAGATTTTGCTGCTTCTTGTTTTGCCTTTGGGAAAAATACGGAGGTTTGGACATTTAAGGTTGGGTAAGAGAAATGTAACCTCTTTTACGCTTTCCCAGAGGAAGGAATGGAGCTTCATCCTGTTGTACCTAGGAAGGTGTCCACACAGCCAGTAATGCTGGAGGTCCAGGAGAAACTGTGGAGAGCAGAGGTTACGAAGGAGGAAAAAAAAATTAAGTGAAGAAGATGATAATTTATATTTTAACAGGGAGAATATTTGGCTTTACTATCCTGGTAATTGACGACCAGATGGGTGCCTGTGGAAAGCCTCGGTCTGAGTCCTGCTTTCAAAATTCCTGGAGAGAGGATCCAGACTGGCTTTGTTCAGCGGGAGGAGGTTTCTTCTGCCCGTTGCATCCTCACGTGCTGAGTACGTATCTTGCCCTACACTGAACTGTTTGTGTTTGAATTGCAAGGACTACAGATGGAACAGTGTAGTGTTCATCTCTTCCTCTGAACTCGCTAGATTGGTACCCCTTGCCTAATTTTGTAGACCTGAAGCCCGAAAGGAAGACTAGAATAGCTTTCGGGGAGTTTCTTTGTCTAGGCTAAGGTCAGCTTTGCTCATTACAGCTGCATTTAAATTACAGGAATATTTTCCACACAACTTTGCCAGCAGTGGTCAAAGAAGAAACTTAGAAGTTGCAGCCTGAAAGCTCTTCCTGCAGCTCATGGACGCTTGTGCCAAACTTCCCATGTTTGATACTCCCGGATTGCCATCTTGTTTTATTCTTCCAATAACTAGGAGTAGTTCTTTCGGCACCTTTGTCTTGATATGATGTCATTGTACTTTGTTTTTCCTTTATAAAAAAATGGAGGGGACCGTGTTTGACTAAACAAAATAGTATTTAATTTTGGTTCTGCTCTGGCTTGGGCTCATCCACAGCTTCCACGTGGATAAGAGTGACGAGCGCTTGCTGGAAACATAAGAGAAGAAGGGGTTCCCTGAACAAAACAGTTGTGGTTTTTTCCCTTTTTTCTTTTTTTTTTTTGCATCAACATCCTCTGCAATAATCCAGGCTTTTAAGTTGGTTTAAATTGGGTTATTCAGTGCTAATGTTATGCAAGATTCCTGATTAGTGGTGCGGAGTTGGAGTTGTGAGACTACTTGGAGTGATGATGGAATTAAAGTAACCGTGGCAACCATTATAATTAAAATAGGCTTCCTTGGGAAGCGAGGCTGTGTGTGTCCGCGTGTACACATTTGCTGCATTCATTCCCGCCCTGTTCAGCGGCACAGTGTTATGTAAAATGTTTAGTGCCCCGGCACTCGGGGTGACCGCACCAGTTTTTGAGTGCATCTTTTGTGAGCCTTTAGCCTCACCAACCTGCTCTCATCTGCTGCTTTTTTCTCTGAAAAGCAAAACCTGTTAGCTCCCTCAAATTTGTTTCTTGAATGTTTCTTTCTGTAATATTTCGGCTCTTGAGTGCAGAGCTCGGCGTGTAACAAATCGCTTGAGTTTTCTGAGTAATCATGACGATGCGTCTGTGGGTTTACGGCGGCGAGCACGGCTAACTCTTGTCTTGCTTAATGGTTCCTTTAGGTTGAGCAGAGAATCAGTTCCCATAATTCAGGCTAATTAAACCAACTTCTGGCTCCTGTAAAAATACAAAATTAACGGTGTGGTTTGCTGTGGTTATTTTGGCGATGGCTGCTTCGGATGTTTGTATCGCTGGAAAGCAGAGGAGCAGCACAGAGGAATAATGGTGGAGAAATTCTTAAACGTCAAAGCTGGGGTAAAAAGCTAGCTGTATGAATTCTCAGGAAAACCTTGGGGTATTGAACTGTTGTAATGCTATGCTGTGCTTTCAAAACCCAAGGCCTTTTATTTTTCCTATTTTTTTATTTTGTTTATGTGCATCTTGTGTTCTTTTGAAGTGAAAAATCACCCAGAGATTTCTCTTAATGTATTCAGCAGCGCCTGTTCAATCGCTCATTCTTCCTTTTCTGTATTGACCAATATTCCTCACTGGTGACTCCTCAGTGAATTTTTAAACATTCTTCCATTTATGGAACAGCTAGTTTGCTGGTCTGCCCGAAACAGACGATTTCTCAAACAGATAAATTGTGTCTTGGTCAACATCTGCAGGAAGGGAATCCAGGGAGAGAAAAAGAGAGGGGGGGAAAAAGAAGATTTTTTTTTTCCCTGGGTTGCCACCCTTCATCATTCGCTATCTCAGGGATGTTGGCTTGCGCTTCTCTGACTTTCTAGTTGTCAGGTAGGATAAGAATATTTTAGAGATCCTCTCTGCTGGGCTTCAAAGGAGTTGTTGCAGACCACATCTGAAAATGATGTTTACGCTAGCTCCAGCCCTACTGTGAATGCGAGGACAGGACCCCGTCATGTGCCGGCTCATGTACTTCTGTTGGCAGCTCTATTCCTAGTGGGCGTAAAGATACCATAAGGACACGATAACGAAGCCATCTTCACCGGGAAACGCTTTACACACAAACTTTATTTTGTAAATACCTTTCATACAGACAGCAGCCCATAATGTTTAAGCTGAACATGGTCCAAAAGGACACAGCAGTAGGAGTAAAAAGAAAAGGAGGGGGAAAAAAAATCTAAACTAGTTTCAAATCTTGCTTGAAATTCTTATGTTAAATCCCCCTTGCTCGAGAGGTAGGGGAGAAGTCCAGAGGAGCCATCCATGTAGTGAAGGCTGTTCTAATGGTAGTTGCTGGGTTGTGTGAGGGGAGAAGGCAGTTGCATTGGTGGGGAAGAGGAGGGAGGCTGGGATGGGTCTCTGGGGAGTCTTAAGCAAGGAGAATGATTTTGAACTGAAAAGTAATAAAGGAACGAGTGATGTTTTGTAATCAACGTGGTTGTATGGCTGCAGTCCGCTTCGTTACCGAGAGCGAGAGCAGCGTTATGCATGTCGTGCATGCCAGAGGAGCTCGGTTGCAGGGGAAGCCGTGGTTAAAGTAGAGCAGGCTTTTAGTGATGGCATTTCTTGTGGGATGTGCTGCGATCTTCGTGTTCCAGCTTCAGCTTTGACACCCGCGTGACCGGTGGTAAACAAATTCTGCTGTAGAATAGCGTGAGGTTGTACCCGAAGCTATGGCGTGTCCGAGCGGCATGTAAGATCTGCAGCAGTGCAGGAAGCCTTCAGAAGGGAGCTGGGTAGCTGTCACGCAGGAAAACAAGAAGCATTTTCCCTTAAAACAGGTTTGTGTGGAATGCATACGAGAGGCGTCTTAAGAGGTAAGTGCATCCTTCATCCGGCAGCGTTAACAAAGAGGAGCAGATGAGTGGGTGCCAAATGGGTCTTTCTAAATGGAAACAAAGCCTGAAGCTTTGGTCTGTGAAGGTTGTGTGTCTGCTCATCTAGTTTTTAAAACTGTTTCTGTGGTTACTGAACAAACAAGATCAGACAAAGGCAGTACACGTAAGAGAGCCCAGAAGGCTTATTGGTGGTGAGCCTGTGCATATGTAGGCTGGAGAAAAGCTGCCTGACTGCAGATTAGGACTTGCACATCTACGCGGGTTTAGAGACCTGCAGATACCTTCAGATGGTCCAAATAGCAGAAGTTCTGGGAAGCAGAAGTTGCTTTCTGGCCCCAGGGGGCGGGGGGGACACCAAAGAGAAGCAAACCAGAACACAGACATACATCAAAATGCAGCAGAAGGGAACTGCCGCTCGGGATCGTTCATCACCAGCAGGCACAGAAGGGCTGAAGTGTCAGTTCCCCATGGAAGGAGGCTTTCACAAAACCACTTCAGTTGCTGTTTTCCTGGCTCATTCTTGAGCCTTGAGCGCAGCACTGAAAGCCTTTTGTTTCTGTGCTGTTCAGTTGACTTGTGAAATGCTATGCGAGAAAGATTTTGCTGTGGCCTGTACTTCACTGTGGTTTACGACTAGATGTGCAAACATAGGTTCTCACCCAAACGGCAGAGAAAACAATAAGGGATGTAAACTCCCATTGTTCAGGATGGAAGCCTTCCGCTAATCTCTGGGCGTTGGAAGAGGCTTTCAGAAACAGGGAAGTAGGCAAGAGAGGAAGAGAAACTCTTGACGTGACTCTCCGAACTTAGCTATCTTGTGGTTTTAAGATGACCTTGGGCAAATTGCTTTAGCTATCTGCACGTTTCTCTTATTTACAAAATGAGACATTATCAGTTATGTCTTACAAACAGATCCAAGGGCGGATGAATGTTTTATCACGTGCTCTGTGCTGTATTTGTGCAGTGCTGTTTGAAGACCATTTGCAATTGCAAGATAGATGAAACGATAATCCACTTGATGCTTCAGGAGGGCTTTTTGTCTGGTGTCTCACTGCAACTCCTTGTGCCCTTCCAGCTCTGTCTCCTGAAACGCTTTGCGTGTCCTCTTACCCCTGCTGAATTATTCCACGCTCCAGATTGCTTCCTGCCTGGACGCCGGCCAGCCAACCTGCTAGTTCTCACACCCATGCTCTTCCACCGTCCCCTATAAACCCCGGTCCAACGCCGTCTTCGGGACTCATTTCCGGACATCCAAAGAGTTCAAGGGAAGGGTGAATGTATCCTGAGAGGATAGGAAGGAGCATTTGGGTGTGGAGAGAGTTTGCTCCCAGCTGCACTGTGCTCACGCTGTTCCAGGATATCTTTTGAGCTTTTAAAAGGGAACGGCCTGCCGAATGAAAAAGGGTTTATTTAGTTCTAAACCAGTTACTTTCTTTTTTTTAATTGGTGATGACTCAGACATGCACAAAAGTGGCATAATTCTCCAACTCTGAATTTCTGAAATGTATTGCTTATAAATGTAATTTTTGTGGGACACTCTTCCAGTAGAATCAGTCGCTTTGAGACAGTGCAGAGCCTCTGAAATATGCTGTGCAGTGCACACAGCTTTGCTGGACTGACTGAAGAATTATTTTGGGTTTCGTGCCCTTTGACGATTACAGGAAGGTGGTGCCCAGACACTGTCCGCAGGAGGCTCTTGGGTTAGGAAGCTAGTTATCTGGTCACCACAGTAAAGATGCTGCTGGGTAACTCTAAACACCAAGAACTTTCTGTGCCTTGCTTTTCGTTTTTCCTTTCTTTTTATTTTTAATATAAATAAGCTGAAACATTTTCTGGTTTCTCTGCGGCAGATGCAGCAAAATGACCACAAATGAGTCATCGGGCCGCCTGAACGTGTAAAGCATTTTCAGTCAACGTTCTTCGTGATACGACTTCCATGCTACGTTTTCTGTTGTCTCATCTGACTTTAGAGAGAAGTTAGCTGCTAATACAGCGATTATGAAACACGGGAAAAGCTGCTTCTCTGGTCAGTCACATGCAAAGTCCGACAAAAGTGTGTTTTAGGAACTTGCACGAGGAAGGGCCGGAGTTCGGACAGTAACACTCTGGCTGATTCATCGAGTGGTTTTTGGACGTTATTTTTTGGACGTTGTTTTTTGGATACTCTTCCTCAAGTAACCCAGTGGCAAAACTGAGTAGGTGTGTACGGACCTGCTAAGCTTCCTGGCCAAAACCCAACCCAGACAATGGTCTCTTTATACTTCAGGCATTCTGAGCTGCTTTTTCTCTTGTTTATTTGTTCTTTGTTTCCTGCTCTTTGTCATTTGTCTAAAGGAACAGTTAGTACTGGTGGCATTGATTAAAGGGACGCTTTGGTCTCATTATTGAACTGTAGGGAGGCAGCCTTGCTCTAGATTTACACGCGGAACCACAGACCTGCATCGAGTGGAATTTAGGTTCTCCCTGAACAAGTTTGAAAAAATACCCTTGAAAATATCTTGAAATTTGTCCTTCATGCAGCAGATGGAAGTTGTTATGGATTATATCAAATGACCTTGTCTTTGAGATCGGATTAATTCTGTTTTTTCAGTGGTTTCTCTGGACTTGCTTAACAGGGTTTGGGAAGAAGCGGGTTTTTTGAGGTTGAGAAGTGAGTTTCGGGTTTTTTTTGTTTGTTGGTTTTTTTTAAATTGTTGCAGGCATGGCAAGAGATGAGCATCCACGTTTCTCTGTTAGGTAAGCTTTGCCTTTCTTTGTGAAGCATTTAGACACATGACTGCGTTTAACTGTCCACCCCTCTCCCTTGCTGGAGGTATCATGAAAGAGTGGATGTGTCTTAGCCGCTCTGACTCACCCAATATGTTAAATTGACATCGCCTATATTTTGTATTAACTTAGCAGTGCTGGCAAGCGTTAGCTTCTGCTGAGTCTCCTGTGGGAATGGTGTCCTCAGGCAGAAAGGTGAGGTAGAAATCTGTATATAATAACCACTCTCTTCTGTCGGTGAGAGCCTTCTTCCCCCTTCTTAAAGTTAGGCAAGACTGTTGAATCATCTCAACCACTTTGTGCTGCCTGAAGCAGATCTCACTTGTACTTGTGTGGTTTCACACCCTTCCTCCTTGCTTTGTTGCTCCTTGCTTTTACTAGGTAGCCTTGCAAAAAATGTTGGTGGGGAGGATGCGGGTGGGGCTGGGCTGAGTTGAACAGGCTCACAGAAGGATCTGTTGGATGCGGAGCTAAGTACTACATGGTCAGGAGAAGAGGAGGAGGAAGACCGAGGGGAGGAAGAGGAACCTTTTGGTGCCACAGAGCTGCTGGATTGGATCAAGCAGCCTCATAACTTCATCCATCATGTTGATTTTATGGTATCCCTGAAGTCATTTGACACCAGTCTTTATGGTTTCCCTGCTGACTACTGAGGTACTGTCAGTGAATTAAAAAACCAACTCTCTTCAACGAGGACGACGAAATCGGGATGGCAGGTCTTAGACAAATCTGGTTTTGAGTTGTGTCAGAAAGAATCAGAAAAAGATTCTAGATGAATGTCAATTTTGAAATGCGAGGTATTCCTTTTCACGCAGCTTCCTTTGGTCTCTTATCTGAGTAGTTCAGCCTTGACTCAGTTCTGAGATGGCTTTTTAAAACATGTAAGGTTCTTGAGCTGTCAAACTTCACTGTCTTTATTCAGTTTCCAAGAAATTTCTGATCAGAGGAGAAGAAACGTGATAGAACTTATTTCAGAAACAAAACGGAGAGAACGAGAGCAGAAAACCACTTAAAAGGCACCTTTCAAGCACATTATAATACATCAGAGTGGAACTTGAGTCAGTCACTGTAAAGATTTTGATCCCCTGTTTGTCTTGAGGCTTTCACCAATCCTATTTCTTTTGTTTAATTTCTCCATGTAAAATGCATTTAGATCGTCAAATATCTACAGCCGCAAAAAGAATACCAGACTCCTTCAGAGGACCCAGCAGACATCTGCTCATGTCCTGCTATGTCAGGCAGAAAAAAGGTTGCAAATTTTAGGTTTTTAATGCCACTGAGGTTTGCATCATCATTTCACAGTAGGGGCTGTGCTTGTATTAAGCAATCGTATTGTCTACGGCTTTGGGTACGCAGATGGCTACTTCAATATAGATGCAGTGCGTCTAATATTTGGGTCTTAAAATAACTTAGAGCTGATTTAAGGCAGAGTAGGTGACCTAAATTTTTGCTGGGGAGTACTGCAAGTTAGGACTGGAGATGCAGAGCTTTGTATGCTTTGGGGTCCTGACTTTCCTAGGGAGTTGGAAGAAGAGGATTGAGATGTCTAACCCAAAGATCTGGGTTGTTTCCACTGACAGCTCAGGAATCGCTTAAATTAGCTGCTTCACCCCAGGTAGTAAGATTTATTTAGAGCTAGGTTTATTTAGACCCACGTGCTAGAGTCCACTTCTCTCGTGAATATGGAGGTACAGAAGGGAGCAAAATGTAGCAACGCTTTGCAAAGAGGCTGGCACATCGTAGGGCATCATTGCTCTGGCAGTTTGAAAAGCCAAGTCATGCTTGAATAGAACACTTTCCTGTTCACAGCTGATGAACAAGACACTTCAGTGAGGACCTGCTTCTTGGGGAATGATCCGTTTGGTTATGAGACACGACGGAGCTCAGGTCACCCTCCAGAAGTGTCCTCTAGCACCTAGGTCTCCTTACAGCTGGTCTGTGTTTGAGGTTAAACTACACAGTCCCGGGAAGAAAAGGAGCTAAGCAAAACAATCCTTTTAGATAGAAGCTGTACGAACTCTATGGTTCAAACTTCCTTTAAAAATGATCAGGAGTCATTCCGTGCAAAGCACAGGTGATGGACAGTTTTCTGAACAAATGGCATCAGCTTAGCTCTCTTAATGCCTTAAGCTCTTTGGCTTTGCTTTAATTTCACCTTAATTCACAAATCTGCCCGACTTCTGAGTGCACGCACTTCTGTTTCAATCTGCAGCAAAGCAGAAGCTCTTAAATGAGTTTATGGGGATGGGGTTGAAGTAGTTGGATAGGGACTACCTTAGTTACTGACTTAATGCTAGCGTTTCTGTTTTGTCCCTGCTTCTTCCGTACATAACCGAACTGTTAGAAGAGCCCGTGCGCTTAAGGCATGTAGAGGAGTTATCCAAGACACTAATGTCTTTGCTTTTCCTAGGTGACTTTTAGAAGAGTGCAAGCTGGACGTAAATAATTTTCCAATTAGGAAAGGAGTCTGCCCATGTGTCACACAGGGTTTTGTGGGGTGATAAATGCTCCTGCTTCCTGACACTTGCAGTCATTTAAGAAAATAAAACATAAAAATGTGGCTGCCAAAGTATTTTGCCCAATAGTATCTTCTCAGACTTACAAAATGTGGCTAGACAATAGTCCTGGTGTTCTGTTACATTAAGTATGAGGCATTCCTCTTCATATGCAGCTGTAACTGCCTTCAGGGTAATTAAAATTTTGTTAAAGAAACTAGGAGGAGTAAAGGGAATATTTTATTTGGAGCTGGGGCAGTGCTGAGTCTTCAGGATGCTACAGGAGACGTGAAGCTGGCTGGCTCGGTGTGCTGTCGCACAAACTGTACGTCCTCCTTTATTTCTTTTTTATTTATTCTGATTTGGAGTGTCAAAAGCCGGGGAATGCAATTACAATGCAAAGCAGAGGTGTCTGGAAATAACCACCTTATGGTTTCCCAAAGAATATGCCTCCATCTGTGTTCTGAAATTATTGTGTTCCTTATGAAAGAGAAATTGTTTTTCCAGAGCCAACTTAAGACTAAAATTATTGAGGCCGTGGAGTGGGTGATGTTGCTTAAGATGGACCCAGTACCAATAGATTGGAAGAAGATTTTTCTGGCCTTTTGGGAAGTTTTTATTTCCTAACGTAGAAAAAAAATGTAAGTCTCCCCTAACAGAACCCTTTTAGGAAGGAGTTTGTATTGGGAAGGAGGTGGCTTTATAAACTACGTTGTTGAAAAATTGGAACCAGGAATGCCATCTGTGACGGGTTTTTCTTTCTTTCTTTAGGGCAATTTTCCAAATTGCAGTCGAATGCCCTTCTTGAGGCTGTGCTGAGATGTGACACTTCTGGGCTGTTCTGGTTTTCTGAAGTCTGCAGAGAATGCTGCTCTTAGAGATTCTTGGACATAAGGAAGAAATTCTTTATGATGTGGGTGGTGGGACACTGGCACAGGCTGCCCAGAGAAGTTGTGGATGCCCCATCCCTGGAAACATCCAAGGTCAGGCTGGATGGGGCTTTGAGCAGCCTGGTCTAGTGGAAGATGTCCCTGCCTATGGCAGGGGGTTGGACTAGATGAGCTTTAAAGGTCCCTCCCAATCCAAACCATTACCTAAGCCTTCCTCCGGCCTGAGCCTTCACACAAGTGTAGGGAACAGTTGCTTAAAGCAGCAGTTGACACCCCCAAAATGGCCATTCATAACCACCTGGCAATGAGGTGTGTGTTTGCGGGGTCGTCAGGAGATGAGGAAATCTGTGGAGAAGTAGCTTCCAGCAGGGTGGGTATGCCTATTAGGAAGGTGAGACTTCAGAGAAGATACACTGCTCAACTGATCTTATATTTTTAGATTATAAAATACAAGTAGAACAAAGTCGTGCCCTATATTTCAGTCCTTTTGAGCATAGAGATTTCTTCTTTTTTCTTGTTTCACTGTCCCGGCTGATGACTTGTCAAAATACTGTCCTTTGCATTCCTGAAACGTTACTTTGACAAACTTGAAAACGGAAGAAAAAACTTCCAGATCCTCATTTTAGCAGATTTTTGTGCTTTACGTAATCACGTAAAGAAATGGGTCTTCTCTGTAGGTATATCAGCTTCATCGATGGCTTTTTTTTTTTAGTGACTTCAGAAATATTTTTCTGAAGTTTGTAGCTTTGTAACAGCAGCGTCTGTTGATTTGGTCTCAACTCTGATGGTTCAGTCAGTATTTCCAATGTAAACCCCAACTTCAGAAGCCTGTAAGTGTGCCATAAATGTTCTCCCCACGCTAAGGGAATGATTTTTAGAAGAATGAATTACATGTCTCTTGCAAAAGGTTTCTGGTCGATATGCAGTTGCTATTTTACATGCTTAATATACGTGTGCCTTACAGATGCAGTTATTAAAGCCTGTAGCTGAAGCTCTCGTTAAAATTAGTTTTGCAAAAACTGTTACATAAGTAGGTGGCTGTACGCTAGAGAAAAACCCAAAACTGTCTTCAAAGCGTGTCAGTACAGAGCACGCAAGAACCCGCACGCTTAAACAATAACAAATCTAAAAAAGCACAAAGCCTTTGAACCAAATTCTTCCTTCAAATATAGCTAGGAAAGCTTTCACGGTCTTAAAAAGCTGAGTTGCTAATGAAAGATTTGGCCTAAAACTGTGGCTTGGTCTTGCCAGTTGTGGGCCAATGCAAGCTGAGTCAAACACTTATAAAGAATATAGCACAGCAGTCTGTTGGTAACCTTTCCCATTTTAAAGGACAAACCTCTCTTTAAACATGTAGTACTCCTTTTTAGTGGTCTTTTGCCACTTTTTTTCTGTAACAGAAATAAGTGGAAAGCATAAAGCAGTAACCCAAACCTTTTAGCCACACGCAGTGGCATGAGAAGTCAACCCGGAGAGAGGATGTGAACGAAGACAGAAAGGCCAACACTGACTTGGAGTTTAATTTTTATTTGTTTCTATCTGCTCTCGTAGCAGCTGATTCTCTTTAAGTGTATCTAATGGTGATGAGCTGAGTGTTTCTCAAACATTCGTTCCTCTTCGATGTCTTCCCAGAAACCTCTTTGCTTCAGCAAAAGGTTTGTGTCCTGGAATGGTGAAAATACAGAAAAGGACAGAAACTTGTTGGTCTTTAACTACAGAGTTATTTACCTGTGGAAGAATTATTAGTATCAACTGCTTTCAGAAATCTTAGCTCTACAATGAAGTGATTGCATTGTGAGCCTTGAAAGGGCGTTGCTGGAAGGTTTTCAGTGTTGGAGTTTTCTAATAAATGTCAAACAATTGCCGAAAAGCTCGGGGACTAGGTAATTTACGTTCTGCAGCACCTCTATTTAGGTTTGAGAAATAAGGGGAAGAAGAGCTTAAGCTCTGCCTTTGTATTGTAAGAAAAGCACAGCTTCTGAGAAACCTTTAAATAAACTAAATAATCCTTAAATACACTTGCACAGTGGCCAATGCTTAACAATTCTTGGAAACCCTTTAAAGAATTAATGTCACAGTTAACTGCCCCCTGAAGCCATGATTGCATGTGTACATCCAGGGGAGTGGAAAGCATGTTTATTAAAATACCTCCTGTGTGCAGCAAAGATACCGTTTTAGTGGAGTTCTGAACCCACATACATTTCTTCTTGAGATGGACCCTCTTGCTTCTTTAAAAGTCCAGATCCTTATTGTATCAGCTGCTTGACTCTCCTGTTACCTAAAAATGAGCGATGAAATTTCTCTAATAGTTCTCTTTCTTCCCATTTGCAATGTGTTCTGACCAT
Source organism: Morus bassanus (assembly GCA_031468815.1). Classification (NCBI taxonomy): domain Eukaryota; kingdom Metazoa; phylum Chordata; class Aves; order Suliformes; family Sulidae; genus Morus; species Morus bassanus. Next base: position 84,115,441 of record CM062571.1, on the reverse strand, counting down.
GCTGGCACCGTCCTGCGGGCTGAGTGTCCTGTTGCACGTTTTCCTTGTGCTTGTGCAATAACAGAGGAAACTCAAGGTTCTTGGAAGATGGTGGTGGGCAGTACCACTGGAAGAGCCTTCAAGAAGAGTTTGAGTTTTGGTGGGTTGGGGTATTTTGATGAGATGTTTTTTTGTGTTCGAACGACGGCAATTTCATATTCTTATTTGCAAAACCAACTTGCATAAGGTAGCGGCTACAACAGGGGTGAAAGAGGTGATACTTCTTCATGAGAGCAGCGAGAAGGTTTGAAAAATTGTCTTGTGTTCCAAAAGTTTGGTGGTGTAGTAAGTGTTATCCCTCAGGGAGGCCAGCAGAGGACGAGAAATGGGACGAGTTGTACAGAAATTCAGAGATGCTCATTAGATGACAACAGGGTAATCTTGGTTGGGTCCTTTCCAACACACCTTCTTATCTTTACATGGCGAGTCTGCCTTTCTTGTTATCTCTAGAAGGCTTTTTAATGTAGTGCCGGGAGAGGTGATTTTTCAGTGTCGCCCAAAATGCATCCAACTATCTCTGTGGTGATTGGCATTTTTTGCCATTTACTGCACTTCTTATTAGCAGAGCAGGGCACGTTTCTGTGTGGTAGCACGTTCTGTGTTGGATTTGTATGTCAAGGCACTTGCATCTTGGAGGGAGGATGAGCTGTTTTGTTGTAGGATTTTTTTTTTCTGTCAGCACGCACATTTCCATAAATCTTTTGCCTTTGAAAAGTCCATTTTGCAGAGACTATCGTAATACATAACTACCAGTATGTAATAAACCTTATCATTTTTGTCTGCATTTGTAACTGATGTGTGTAATAGGAAACCAAAAAATCATCATTTTATCTCTCCCTGTTGCCCACTGAAGCTGGCAAACTCCACTCACTAAAAACATATGTGCTTTTGGGGTAATTGGTTCACAGGCTAGTTTTAGCTGTTGCCAAACGACCTTTTGCTGCCTCTAAGAGAGAGAAATCAGCATCTCTGGTGCATTGAGCAAACATCCAGAGTCTGCTGGAGCGCTTGGCGTTTCTCCTGAAAACTGCCGATAGCCCCAAACACCAACAGCCTCGTTCCCGGCGGTCTCGTCTGAACGCCTCTGCTGGGCTTTTTCAGGTGTAAAGAGGGTACAAGACCGTAGCAGGTAAAGAGGGAGTACTCTAGGTAGGAAAACCCTTTTGGTTATCTCTTTATTTTCCGGAGTGGTTCTCATGTTGTCCCATGGAGGCTCATGTAGAGCTAAGCATCACTCCAGAGCTCGCTTTAACTATTAGAGGGAGAAGACTGCGCAAGATCTTACTACTGATCAAGACCATATATTATATTTGACGAAAAGCTGCTACAGAAAACAAGGTATTATCCTGTATTAGCTCCCTGCCAGAAGACGTTATTTATCGCTGAAGTGTGATGACTTTGCAGTTCTTTTTAATGGGCTGTGTTCACCGAAGACCATTTTGCAAATGTTTCGCGTCGGGTGTGATAAATAGAAGGATGATGAATGGGAGCTTAGAGCACGGAGGCTGCATTAGCTGTGAAAGCCGCATTTATGTTAGCACTTCAGCAGTGCTACCCTTTCGAAAGGCTACCTGACATTGTGGTAAGTTCTTTGGAGAAATAGTAGCAGAATAAGCCCCAGTGTAGATACACGCCCAGTGTTCCTAACACAGCAAGACCCGGGGCTTCAGTAATGTTTGCTCTCGTTGCTATCAGCCGACAGGTTTTATTTGGACATGAACCTCACCCCTAGGAAGTTCCAGCTGATGCTGAATGCTGTGGCACAACTGTGCAGGAATGCAGTCTGCTGTGAGAGCGCTGACTTTGCTTATCCGCTCTCTATAAAACATCAAATCAGATTTAGAGTCTTGATCCTTTTCTTCAAGGCATTCCCCAGCCTGGTGCCAGGATGTCTAAAGTCCTGCCTGAAATCCTCCAAGGAACATTTGATGAGCTTTGGTGCCATCAAATCCTTTTATCGGAAAGGATGGCTGTTTTGTGGGGGAGACTCTCGCTGGGTATCTGACTTCACGCTACTCCCTGTGCATCCTTGTGAAAACCCCACTCCCGCACATACACAGCGGCATCTGAATTGCAGAACCGCTCTATAAAACAATGATGGTGCCAAAGGCAAGATTCATTTCTTTGGGAAGAAGATGGAAACAAACTTGACAGACATTTAGAGAAATCTAACTAACGTTATTGGCAAGTGTGTAACTGTAGTGATAAACACGCTGTAAGATTCTGTGCATGGTATGTTAATTACTCGTTTAAGGCTTGATGTTTTGCAGACCTTTGCTGCTCAGAGTCTGTGCTTGATGACGTTCCCGAATTTCTGAAGATGCGAGGCATGTGTTTGCTGTAGAACATCGTGAGAGCAGGCCTTCGGGGGAGAGCCGTGGGGTTCTCCTCTCACTACACATCAATGGACAGATTTTTAACACTTGTCCCCTTGAGTGACTGAGCAAAAACCTTATGCTTTGAAGTCTTGTAAGCTTGAGGGATTTTGGTTAAAGATTTGTGGTGCTACAGCGCCATTAATCCTTCTTACTCCAGTGTCCATTTGTGTGAGGTGCCGTGGTGTTTGGCTTGTTGTAGGGCTGGGTTGCCCTTCCAACACGGTTGTCCTCTATTTCCACTGCAGTCGTCCATTAGTTTCTTCCAAGAAACGGCCTTTCTTGCCCAAGCAGTCGAGAGGGAGAGCTTTGGGGTGCTTTCCCTGGTGGCACTCTCCGTTTTCTCTGTTGTATTAAGAAGAAAACTGTTAAATTTGGTATCTGTGCAGCCAGTCCTTCACCAGTATAGCAAGGAACCAACTACTAATAATTTGCTGTTTTGAAGGTAGATAATTTTTGTGGTAACTGAAGCAGATCAAGAGTAATAATCAGAAATGTGTCCCCACAGAGGAAACGCATGAAAAGCCTGTGGCAACATGGCCCATGAGTTGTTTTTTCAGTGAAAAAAGTGATGCTACAGTGATGACTTTCAACCTTTTCCAGATTTTGCAGTAGAGGTGCAAACCCTTCATCGTGAGACTACCTGACTACAGAAACTTGCTTTCCTTCGGTGCCCTGTGGGGACTCAGGTTAAAACATTGCTTTATGGTAACTTCAGGTGACTTTCACAAAAGAAATTTCTTTTAAATTTCTTTCTCTGAAACTGGTTTGGTATTAACTTTTCTTAACACCAGTGGTGGGACTATTTCAGCTGCCACGTGTAAACATATTGAGCACTTTCCTTTCTAGTTCTTGTTTGGCACTAGAGGTGCTGGCAAAGTAAATAAATGAGAGTAGAGCAGTGAAGAGTAGTGAGTTGGGGCTGATAGAATCTCATTAACTGAAATACTTTCTGTCCTACCGATGACTGTCAGGGTATTAGGAACAGGCGAATCAAAGGATTTAATAGCTCAGTTGATATCAGCTGTTCCTGAGAACGAAACAAACCTGCCATTAACTTAATTTTATTGTCTTGACCTTTATCTCCTCCCTCAAATTAATTGGAAAGCTGAATGTAAAGCCGGTGTCATAACCTGCTGCCCAGGCAGATAGGGGCCTTTAAAACAAGCTCCACCTTTCCTTTTCACCAGGACGACTGAGAAATCAACTTTTTGCTTTGGCTCCCGTTCCTTTAGTCAAAGATTGTTTTGGTTTTTAAATCTCTTTCTTTAAATTAGTCGTGATCAAAATACGGCCAGTGCTTTTGCATTTCACAGGGATGACTTCAAGCAAGTACCTCTTGAGGGAAATGGGTCACTTGGTATTACTTAACTCACCCGTGGATTTCTTAACGGCTTTGGCAGTCATAGCAGAATGAGGGTGTGTATTAATGTAAACCACTCTAATTGAGGCTTGCTTTACAGCGATTGGATTAAAAAGGTGTTAGATTTCACCTCCTCATCCAAGTATTGGCTTGCTTAGCGTCACGCGGACGCAGCGGCAGAACCTTCTGAGCAGCACCAGGGTGCAGAGTCTCTGCAATAAACATAACCGCTGGGCACGCTCTCCAGCACGGCCGTGCGGACCACAGTCACTCCTAAACAGTGCTTTGGGTATTCCGATGCCTTAATCATAAAACTTGCCTTTTGCTATAAAATCGTTTAATATTTTTAAAAGCATTTGGGTTTTTTTTATGTGGCAGCAAAGAGAATCTTCAAAAGGATAATTGAGCTGAAACCGGTGCAGTGAGATCATTATCTACAGACATGAGTAAATGGTAAATGAGTAAATAAGTATTTGCTTATTCATTAACTTTGGAATCTGCTTGTGATACTTAGCAGTTTTCCTTCTGATGGCTGACAAAAAACATGGTTGGGAGGCTTAGCCCGCAGCGGGCTTGCTCTTCTGCACCTCGTCCTGTGCCCCGAATGCAGTTAAAATTAACAAAAGGGAAAGCATAAAATTGAATACATTTTTTATGTCTGGCATAGCAAACATCTGACATCTGTCAAAATTCAGAATGTGAAGTGTCGTTGAAACAAGCTTTGTGATGCTTTTTAGGGCTTTTTCCTTATCTGAAGAACCAGCCAAAGTATAAAAGCAAGGTATAAAAAGAAGTTACTTCACGAACGCTTTGAAGAATTGTTCAGTTTTTGGAACATCTACTAAATGCAGTGGCTTGGCCAGTAAAACCAGTTTAAAAACGTGTTAGAACGTTTCTGCATCTAAGCCACCTTTTACTAAGGTAGAACAAATTTTAAAGTGCGTTAGCTATTGCTGAGGATACATCTGGGGGTGTTCTCGCTCTCAGTAACGATAACCACGTGGGGACTTAGTCTGGAGCGGGTAATGCCGAACGCCCCCATGTCCTTGCAGATTTTTTGGTGGTTTCTGATGTGTTCTGTGGTTGAAGTCTAGCAGAAGAGCTAGCAAAGCTTCCCGGTGGTTGTGTACATCTGGTAGGAGAGCATCGCGTTCACAGTCCAGAAGTGAAACAGGAATAAGGACTGTTGATAGCACTTCTTGGCCATGAGGTAGATACCATTTTTTTTGCAGTTGGTACTCGGTGTGTGCTTAGATTATTGAAAAACAACTCATTATTCATTGCCTTCGCAAAAGGTCCTACCAGAAACATCATGTTTTCTGTTGATTTAGCTCTTTGAGCCAGTGGAGATCAGAGGCGCACCAGTGCCGGTGGAAGCAGGGCGATGGCCATACCCACCGGCCCAGAGGTGAGGAGAAGGATCTTGCCCATATTTGGCTTAGTCTAGCCTTGAGATGAGTTTAGCTAATTGAACCTCTCCCAGGCTGTAGTTCCACATCTACTCAAAGGCTGGCCACCGACCTGCAGACCTGGCCACCTGGCAGCGTGCTCTGGCCACCCCCTTCGTGGTCCCTGCTCAGGCAATTACGGACTCGGGAAACTCATTCAGGTGGTTCTTGAGGGGCAAAGCGGTTTCATTGGTGCAAGCCCTTCTGCGAAGGGTAGCACTGGTGCCAGGGTTGGGCCGCGGCTGCCCCTCGCGGCAGCAGTCTCCACTCGAACCAGCTGTGACGTGCCCATGGAGCGGCACCTCCAGCTTTCTCGGTGGGGTGGCCGTTACCTGCTGCCTGGCAGGCTGCAACCTGCTGAGCTTGCTGGAGGGAAGTAAGGTGGCTGCTGCAGAGCTGAGCCTCTGCCTGGACTGCGAAAGCTTGTGATCATCCGCTGGGTGTCTTCTAAACGTTAGTTGTACCTAATTCTTTAAATAAGCTTGAGAATAAGTTTGGTGGTCTTCAGTTTCTCTGTCCTTGCTCAGTTTTCCACGGCAAAGCCCCGTTGTTTATGGAGGATTTCAGTACCCTCCTTTGCGAGCAGAATCCCTTGGCTTGGGATTTCTAATACTTAAAAAAAAAAAAAGGCATTTTAATGTCCGGTTCATTGGAAGCTAGGGCAAGTGTAATGTGTTTATTATTACTAGCCTGTTTCGAGCAAAATCTGGATTTGGGGCTTGGTTTAAATTGGGAGTGACAATGTAAACTTCTGAAACGCATTTTAAACTGGTGAATATTTTGGTTGCAAAAAATAATGCATTATGATGGGCGATGCTGCACCCATTAGCTTTAGTAACTTTTGTCTCAAGGCCAGCACTCGCAGACTTTCATTGTTTCTTTTATTCATTTTATGGCCAAACTACTACAGCTGTGATCTTGGATAACAGTTTTTTTCCCTACCAAAAGCTTTGAGAAAATGCTGATTGGCAGAAAAGAACTTAACAGCGTAGGTGATAGAGACTGAAATAGGGAGGTGATTTTCTTTTCATCCTCTGTCTTGTAATGAATGTACCATCTTTTAGCTTTCGTGGAGTTTTTGAATACTGGAGGAGACGAGGAAAACACTTTGCCTTTGGCATTTCCTTTAATTTTCATTTTTTTGAAAGCCCTTAAGAAGAGACAATGGTACTGGTATGAAGATAGAAGTTGAGAGATTGGAAAGGAACATTTGGGTTAAGGACTAATTTTTTTTTTAATCGGTCTCGCACAGCTGCTTTATTTCTTGGAGACTACTTTTGTAGTGGGTTGGATTTTAATGACACATACAAAACCTTTACTGAAAACTGACATTTGTGTCCATTCATGTTGCAACAAGTAGTGGTGTGTCTTGGATCTCACATCAATAGAGTGCTTGTGAGCAAGATCTACCTTAAAAAAAAGGGTTTAATGCATTAGGAAAGTGCTGAAGGTCGATATTTGACCAACATATGTAGCAGAGTTTAATGTTTCTTCCAAGATGTAGTCAGCTTGGCTGTTTCTTCCATCGTAAGATGCCCTTGATCCTGTACGTTGTTTGGTGGAGGCGGTTGGTTTCACAGAGGTAAGAAGCCACGCTAACCAAAGTTTGAATCCTGCATAAGGGAGCGATATCACTTGAAGGGGTTCCTGACCCTTTGGGGCAGCTGGACAGATTGGCCAACTGGCTCACAAACCCGGCAAAGACTGAAATGCCTGGGTGTTAATTGCATCCCTCTTAACGGGCACAATTAAACATGCTTAGCCGTTTGCAGAGTCAGGGTGTTCACTGTGCTGTAGCTCACATTCATCTTTCTTTTTCTTCTTTCCACTAAAAATATGTACGTTTACACTTCAGTGCAATTAGCCTTTTGTCATTTGTGTGTAAATGTTGCGAACAAAAACTTGCTTTGCCTTTTAATGGGACTTATATCCTATTTGCAGGTTTGTGTTTTTTTTTCTCTCCAGTGCATTTGGAACAGTACAGGCTAGCCAGGCTGTAATTCTTTTGAGACACCGAGACTATTCTTGCTGTGTCTTGTTTGGCTGATACACGTACAGATAAATGGCAAAGCATCGTGTTGTCAGGCAGCTGAGATCTACCTGCAATGCAGACAACTAATGGGGTTTTAATGCTGTGAACAAGCCAGATTTGATGATGAGAATGGAGGAATTCGTACAGATCGGGATGGCGTGGACCGAGGTTGCCTAAAACGAAGCGCGAGCAGCTGCCGGAAAGGACCGTGGGGTCAGTGCGTGCAACTGCGAGAGGCGGCGGACTCGCTGAGCCAGCAGAACCGTTCCGGTTCATTCGTATGCAACAATTAAGGGCTGCTTTTTATTATAGCTCAAGACGTTATTTGGATTATTGTGCTGAACTGTTGGCATTTTTGTGTTGGAAGACACATATGCAGTAGTTGAAGCTTATCAAAGGAAAAAATATGTATGAGAGAGTAACTGACCGATCTATAAAGGACCAGATCGGTGTGTTGGCTGGGCAATGACTTTACTGGACCAGTGTCTTGGCTAGGTGATGAGTAAAAGGAAGCCCAGACACAGAGAAAGGACAAAGAGGATTCGTATAGAGAAAACTAAATCTCTGAAGTCTAGCTGGAAGTAAGGGGTTAAACGGGATGAGGGAAATAAGGCCATAGATGAACAGCATCCTGTAGCAAGAATATGGGATTGTGAAAAGTCGCATGGAGATGTGAGTCCTTTCCCTTTTTTTTTTTATTTCAGTAAAGACAAATTAGGAGGAAATGAGCTGTTGAAGAGAGCGTCCAGATAACGGGTGACCGTTGGGCTGGGCAAGAGGTGACTTTCTTCTTATGGTCCAAATGGCTGTGCCTGTTTTGCCTTGTAGTGAAAATTCTGGCAGTAAAACTTCTTGGACCAATAACTTGAAAAGTAAGAAATTGTCCTTCATCGGGCGAGAAAGATGAGCATTAACTTATTTCCTGGATGAAGCAGAAGCCTTCTTTGTTTCCTCTTTCCCCCTTTTTGAAAGATTTCAAAAGGCATTTCAGACCCGAACCAGGTCTGAACTGTAGCTTCCAGAGATTGCCTTCTGTAGGGCTCCGGAGAAATGGGCATCACTGCCTCAGGGGGAGCGGTGAGCTGCCCGGGCTGGATTGTGGGCTGGGAATGCAGAGGGAACGCCGCCCTCGGTGAAGCTTTTTTTTCACAGACTGCTTTAGCTGATAGTTGGGGTGCAGCAGCATGGGGTGCTTGGGTGGAGATCAGTGGTAAAGAGCCCCTCAAATAGACAGTGTTTTTCCAAAGAAATTTGGAGCAGCAATACATGAAGCGTGGCTCTAGAAGAGGGAACGTGTCACGGTTAACGAGAAACCATTCCGAGAAGCTAAATCGTTGCAACCAGCTTCTGATATTCCATATATGTGCGTGTGTAGAGAGAGTTTTGGGGTCTAGGTCATAGCCCATTCACGTGATTTGAGTGCCTTAGACAAATTGTAAATGCATTTAGAAATATTTTTGTGTTGCATTAAAGGATTTGGCCATTTTTTTTTTGTGCTTCTCAATATAGAAGTAGTAGATTTACATTGTGGTGGATCCTAAAGACTTAAACTGGAATATGAACCTTGTGTTAGGTATAAACATGGAAGACACGACTTAAGGGATGTCCCAGGACATGTCCAAAGCCTGGTCTCTTTTCTGGGCTAACAAGACAGTGGAGCCTTTGCAACAAACCTTACCAATTTGGTTTTGAAACTGAATTGTAAAGGTTTTTCTGCAGCCCCAATCGAGTAAACAGGAACTCAGGAGTGGAGTGTAATTAAGAGCTACTGTTCAGAGATGTAATTAGGGAGGTTACTCTGCTGAAATACAGAGCTGAACTGCCTACGTCCTGGGTTCCTCTCCAGAGCAAGTGCTGTTGGAAAAGTCATAAGCAATGGGGGTGAAAAGCAGTTTGAGCTGCTTTTTAAGGAAACTGTTGAGGTCTGCTGATTAGATTTGTTAAATAAGAAAAAAAAAAGGTCACTCTAGTACTTCTTTATTTTTTTAAAAGTTAGATAAAATCTGGAAATACCTTTTGTAGGCTGTCTGTATTCACAGCTCTTAAAGAATAAATTAGTGCTGCTATGGTTGAACAGCTGGTTATTACTATTCCTTTTCTTTGCTCCAAAGGTTAAGACACCAACTCTTTTTTTTTTTTGGCTGTTTAAGCTGCTTTTTGACTCTGTGCCAATCCAGAAGAGCAAAAGGGTACATTGTTCCCTGTAAGGCAGGGCTACGCTATGCTTTTTAACAGGTACCTTGTCTCAAGTGCTGAAGACTCTTCTAAAAACACAGCCTAGAGGTCCTTTGACAGAGTAAACGTGATAGCCCCAGCTCCCCAAAGTACGGACTAATGCAACTGCGAGGAAATGCCTGGGGGAAACCATGGAAGTGAAACGCAGCTCGGCTGTTGGGCTCTGTGCGTACGAAGTGCTTGGAGGTGGCCAGCAGTTTCTTGAGCTCTGACCTCTTTGGCTGATGCTGGCTGGGCCAGAGGGGTGGTGATTGCCACCTGCTGCGTTGTGCTGTGGAATCACTGAGGTTGGGAAAGACCTTTAAGATCGTCGAGTCCAGCCGTTAACCCAGCGCTGCCAAGTCCCACTGAACCATGTCCCTCAGCACCACGTCTACACGGCTCTGAAACACCCCCAGGGACGGTGACTCCACCACTTCCCTGGGCAGCCTGTTCCAGTGCCTGACAACCCTTTCGGTGAAGGAATTTTTCCTAATATCCAGTAAGCCTATACTTGGGCTAGGTGCCTGCGTTGGGTTGAGTGGTAGATGGCACAGCACCTAGCGCTCGGGGAACACTCAGCATGCCACTGCGGTCATCAGGGCCTTTTTCCCTAATTTTCCTTTCCTTCTATGCTCTCTTAGCCTGGATACCATTCACCAGTGTCTGTAAAGCACATTACATAGCATTGTCTCTGCCACAGCTCTTGCACAGCATAGTGCTGCGCAAATCCACGTCGACTGTTTCTGCTTCAGAATAAGATTTTGTACAGGTTAGCTGCATCGCTAATGCATTCATCCCACCGCTATGTGCAGAAAATAAGTTAGGCGTCACTTCTCCCTCCCCTCCTTTCCTCCGCCGAGTGCAGCAGAGCGTCCTGCAAGCCTGCCTTTGCGCGGTCGCTACGTGGTCTGTTCTTGCAGACGCTTCGTGCAGTTCTTGCCGCTATAATGAGCGGCTTCAAGTGAAATGTTTGGCTTTTTTCTTCTGTTGGCTTCAGCTTCTTGATGGTTTTAATCTAAAGGCCTTCTAATTTCTCATTTGTTGTTGGCCTTGGCATCTACCAGCTGCTTTGTTTCTGTAAACAATAAAATATTGTATTTTAATGTATATATAATTTTTCAAAGAATGAGCATGAATGCGAGCTTGACCTTGAACACAGTTCAGATCGGTGTTTCGGGGGCAAATCTTTAATCCGGCTCAGTCCAGTTTATACTGAAAACCTAATCCCAGATTTTGGAAGCAGGCCTTATAAAAGGCCCGTATATCTTTGCAAATGGAAACGCTGCAAAGCGTTAGCTCAAAGTCACACACTTGGCGCTTATTATGTGCCATAATACCAGTGAAATTGGGTGGATTCTCTTTATTTTGTTTGCTCAATTTGAGCTCTGTGACAACCCCTGACATACAGAAAGTTGGCTTCTCTATCTGCCTGTATCAAATGAACTTCGCCTAAGAGTAAGTTCAAAAAAACCTGGCAGCTTTTATACCAAGTACACCCAAAATAGCCTGGCATAACTCCTGCTAGGAAGAGCTGTACGCTGTGCAGACGCTGGCATCCCTGGCATCATTTGTCAATATACCCCAACCCCTCGCCCTGGACGCGGGACAAATGCCTTGCTTGCACTTCCCATTCTCCAGTAGGGCCCCGCGAGACCTGACTTAATTAAACCTCTGGCTTTGAGGGACTGTCTCTGCGGCTCTGAAGGGAATTACGTCTACGTTCCTATTTATGGTATGTCTTACCGCGGTTAACCGGACGGGCACCTGTCTCTTTTGTGATGTCTCTAGTCACTATGAACTGCGTTTAAATTTAACTTCTAGTATTGCATAAGCAGAACCGCTGTCAGGTAGGGCTAGCGATTTCCCGGGTGATTTGAACCCAGAGAGGCACGGCCGCCTCTTCCAGTGCTTGGGGTACATCACCTGAGCTCTCTGATGTGATCTTGACTGAGCGCAGACATCTCATTACACCGTCCTTGGCACAAATCTCCCAGATCGTGATGCAAGTCGCAGTGCACAGCTGAGTTCCTGCAAGCAACGCGCTCTGCCGGGTGGATGGATCTGTGCGTGCTGGGCTGCTTCTGCTCTTCTCTGCTGGACCTGGAAGAACATTTAGAGGGCCATGAGCTACGTTTAAGTCAGATTTCATCTAAGACGTTTACGTATTATTTGTGTGATACCGTTGCCTTGTTGTGCGTATTACAAATAGTTCAGCAGCCTTTTTTAAAACTCGAAGACCTTGGATCGCTCTGCAAGTGTCTATCTCAAGTGTGAACATTAGTTGAGCTAATAAATGTCAGATGCGTTCTCTTCTATCATGAAAATTATAGACAGAAACTTGCTGAGGTTCCAAATGGTTCAGCTATTACCCTTGTTATGCAGAGGCAGCTGAAGGCAGACGTGATTACCTCTCTTCCCACATTCTTCGTTAGCTTGGACTTTTCACTAGGCTTTCCCTTTTTTATTTCTTTTAAGCCCACCCACATTTGATTCTTCAGACTTTTTCTTCCATTATCTCAGTAGGTTACATTTAAATGCGTGGACATTCTTTGTTAGAACCCGTGTTACTTAGAAATTTTGGTCTTTTTAAATTGCCCCTTTCAATTTTGCTTCTGCTGTGCTCGTTAAATCCCATTTCCAAGCAAGCTCTTACGAACGCACTAAACATGGTGACTGATCCGAAGTTCAGTGAGATTAGTTGCATCGCCTGTTGTTCAGGGCTCAGGTTCTCTGATGAGCCCTGACAGCTCCCAAAGACTTTAGCTTTGCACTTTCTTGGAAATTATTATGTTATTGCCACTTTATGGATGGGAAAGCTGAAGTGCAGAGGACCGAGGGACTTGGCCAGGGTCCTGGAGGAAGGGAGCTGCCCATTAAAACCGGAGACAGAGTCTCAAAATAGATTTACTGATAATATGCCATGCAGCCATCTCTCATGCCTCTTAAACAGATTTTTTTTTTCTAAGAAAGATGAAAAATACACCAGGTTGTATGGAAGAAATCAAGGCAGAACCCCAACTGATGGCAAAATCCATTACGATTATAAAAGGAAATCTATAAAACTGCTAGGAGCGGTAGAATAAAAATACACCCTCTGCCCCCCCAAAAAGTAAGAGAAGAAAAAGGAAAGATCATGTCATTGAACAAAATGTCTTTTAAATTTTGAGGCCGGGGCGGGGGAAGTGCTCTAGAGGGAATTACTTTTGAACCCAGATTTGGGAGAGAGGGGGAAAAAAAAAAACCCCAACCGAGAACCATCAGACCAGTTGCGCGTTTGTACTGGGAGAAGGGGGCTCAGGAAGGGAAGGTGTGTGATGGGAACTAGGGAGAATCGAGGGGGTGATCTTCAGCACCATCAAGGTTTGTATTTTAACGTTATTAAGGGTGACACGCCCTGTTAGGAAATGAGATTGTCGTAGTCAGCACCCGGTGTTTGATGATCAGGAAGGTTATAAAGGGTGTATTGAGTGTTTCTTTTATTTTATTTTTTTTATCCCTCAACAGCTGTAACAAAGTATTCTGGCACAACCAGTTATAAATGTATTCATAACTAATGTAACAGAGAGATGCTTCTGACTGATTAGTGCTTGAGAAAACGTCGTTTTGCATGCAGATGAGGAACATTCTGAAGCTTTCCATGTTCGGTACGGGGATTGTGAAAGGCTTCTTACCCTCCTCCTCAGGCAGGGTTTTGCCAGAGGAAAGTGCAGACGGATTGCTTGCCGCAACTGTTGTCGTTTATTAAACTGCCAAATTCTACATTTTCTACAGCCTCACATGTTGTTCCCTGATGCGTATTTAAGCTATCCCTTTAGCTATGATCCTGAAGGAGCTCTTTTTTTTTTTTTTTTGTTACCTTTTGAGGTGATACCTGGTTCTGCCTTCCCGCTGGTGTCCAAGCGGCTGTAGCTCGGAGGCACCGCAGGAAAAGGGGGTGCAAGAAGAGGCGGTGACGCAGGTGGAGTTTTTCCTTAAGCAGATCAGCCTCTTGCACGCACACGTGCAGGTCGTGGTGAGGGAACGGAGGCTTGGGACACGCTGAGCTTAGAAGGAGCAAGCTGCATCGCTTGTGTTCCTGCGGGCTCTGTAATGCGAGGAGGAATCGTGGAATCATTAAGGATGGAAAAGACCTCCAGGACCATCAAGTCCAACCGCCAACCCAACACCCCCACGCCTCCTAAACCACATCCCCAAGTGCCACGGCTACATGGTTTTTGAACACCCCCAGGGATGGAGACTCCACCACCGCTCTGGGCAGCCTGTTCCAGTGCCTGACCACTCTTGCAGGAAAGACATTTTCCCTAATATCCAATCTAAACCTCCCCTGGCGCAGCTTGAGGCCGTTTCCTCTCCTCCTATCACTGTGACTTGGGAGAAGAGACCGACCCCCACCTCACCACAACCTCCTTTCAGGCAGTTGCAGAGAGCGATAAGGTCTCCCCTCAGGCTCCTCTTCTCCAGACCAAACCCCCCCAGCTCCCTCAGCCGCTCCCCATCACACTTGGTCTCCAGACCCTTCCCCAGCTCCGTTGCCCTTCTCTGGACACGCTCCAGCACCTCCATGTCCTTCTTGTCCCGAGGGGCCCAAAACTGAACCCAGCATTCGAGGGGCGGCCTCACCAGTGCCGAGCACAGGGGCACCATCCCTGCCCTGCTCCTGCTGGCCACACCATTGCTGACACAAGCCAGGATGCCGTTGGCCTCCTTGGCCACCTGGGCACGCTGCTGGCTCGTGTCCAGCCGGCTGTCAGCCAGCACCCCCAGGGCCTTCTCCGCCGGGCAGCTTTCCAGCCACTCTGCCCCAAGCCTGGAGCGTTGCCTGGGGTTGTTGTGACCCAAGGGCAGGACCTGGCCCTTGGCCTTGTTAAACCTCACACAACTGACCTCGGCCCATGGATCCAGCCTGTCCAGATCCTTCTGCAGAGCCTTCCTGCCCTCGAGCACATCGACGCTCCTGCCCAATTTGGTGTCACCTGCAAACTGACTGAGGGTGCACTCGATCCCCTCGTCCAGGTCATTGATAGAGACATTAAACAAGACCAGCCCCAACACTGAGCCCTGGGGAACACCGCTCGTGACCGGCCGCCGGCTGGATTTAGCTCCGTTCACCACAACTCTCTGGGCTCGGCCATCCAGCCGGTTTTGTACCCAGCCAAGAGTACGCCTGTCCCAGCCATGAGCCGCCAGCTTCTCTGGGAGGACGCTGTGGGAGACTGTGTCAAACAAAGGCTTTACTAAAGTCCAGGTAGACAACATCCCCAGCCTTTCCCTCACCCACCAGGCGGGCCAGGAGGACTGAGACAGTCGCCTAGCTAGTGGTTGAGTGCATCCTCTTGTCATCCCTCCCTCTGCAAAACCTCAACATTTATCAGAAGTAGATCCTTTGAGTTATTCCATGGAGCCTATTGAGCTACCCATTTAATCAATGATAGCACTCTGAATTCTAAAAGCGTTAAAATTATGTAGGTTTCAGAATTGCATGCCTATACAAAATACCCACTTTAAAAAAAAAAACAAGAATCTAGATGATTTTGGCCATAAAGTAGCAGCTGTGTACAGATTTTTCTGAGACAGATATTCCAGTTACTAGCCCCTTCTCAAGCAGAATATGACGAACGCTGCAACTCTTGCCATGCGTGTTAATTTGCTGTGTTCGTGTGCGCTGTTCCCCCATCCATTGCTTTTATAAAGACTGCAAATTCCACCATTGACTGAAATTGTCTCCTTAAACTGTTCAGGGTCTAATGCATCATCCAGGGATGTAGACATTTTCTTCTGACCGTCAGAACAGACTGGTTCGGCGATAACCTGCAGTGATAACCTCGCTTGAGCTCCTTTTGTCTAAATCAGATTAGGAACACCCAAAAAGATTTCGCTGGGCAGACTGGAGGGGCTGCTAATTTTTGCTGGGGTGGTTACTAGGAAGTGGCTAGAAGTGGTAGCATCAGCGCTTCCAGCTGTAGTCAGAAGAGTGTGCGTCCCCAGGTCTGCCAAAATTTGGGGGTTTTAATGTCTTTTCAATAAAAACAAGGAAATTGTGCATTTAAGTGTGTGTTACAATGAAAGCCATGTAAACAAAGGGATGCATTTAGCTCTTACCAGTAATTTTTTGGTTAAGAACTGATATGTGTAGCACCTGCTTGATTTTTGTAGTGATTTCTTTCATAATTTTATATGGATTAGTACATAAGGCGGACAGTTGCACCGAGGAAAGCAGATGGAAGGAAACCAGATCTGAGGGGACTACAGGATTGGAGGAAGCTCTGGAAAAGGGTACCGAATATTTCTCCTGAAAAGCACCGTGCGCGGAATCGGCGAAGCTTTGCTTGTTATTTATCCTTTAAATTATTAGTTGCTTTTAGTTTTAAGCGGGCACGAGGGCTGAAAAGAGTTTCCCGTTTAAATCTGTTTGAAATGCTTTGGGTCTCGGCACGGCTTTTTAATCTTTGAATATTGCTCTGTTGGAGGTGTGGGAACAGCAAGTACCACCCAGCGCAAAACCTCGGGTTTGTCACATCGGGTATCCCCTTTCAGCTGCGGTCCCTCGTGCGTGCAACCAACTGTACCATATTTTTTTTGCTGCGTGGAGCATTAGGGGAATTAGCTACAAGAGCCAGAAGGGATCTACTGATTTTTCCAAGCGTGTAATGTAGCTGTCCCGTGTTGACATGTGGAAATGGATACTCTGGGTCACGCAGCCGTGTTCCCGCTGTGTTCGACTGCGCGCTGAGATGTGCAGCGAGGTCTCAATTTGACTGACACTTCTGGGAGCTACAGTAATACCAGCAGCACTGAGACTGGTGAGTCTCCGTGGTGTCGATACCAGAATTTCCCTTGCAATCCCCGATTCAGTTGTAACTGTCTCTGTAACGTCTAAATTGCAGGCGCTATCAGGAGCCATCTCCATGCAACATGCGGCTTGGACAAACAAGTCCGTGGGTTTTTTGTTTTTTCGCTTGGGAGTTTGCAGACCCTTGGTGCTCTGCAGAAGATGGCTGATGGAAAAAGCGAATGTGTCATGGGTATGATAATACATTTGCTTTTTTTTGTAGTCATTAACCTAAAGTAGCCACTTTGAACTTGAATCATAGAATGGTTTGGGTTGGAAGGGACCTTTAGAGGCCATCTAGTCCAACGCCCTGCCATGGGCAGGGACATCTTCCACTAGATCAGGTTGTTCAGAGCCCCGTCCAACCTGACCTTGGATGTTTCCAGGAATGGGGCATCTCCCACCTCTCTGGGCAACCTCTTCCAGTGTCTCACCACCCTTGTTATAAAAAATGTCTTCCTTATATCTAGCCTGAATCTCCCCTCTTTTCACTTAAACCCATTCCCCCTTGCCCCATCGCTACAGGCCCTATTAAAAAGTGTGTCCCCGTCTTTCTTGTAAGCCCCCTTGAAGTATTTAAAGGAGTGCTACATAGCACTTTTCTCACTTGCCTTAAAATAACGTTGGGGATTTATGCAAATGGAGAAGAAGCATACGAACCACTTTAAAATGCAAGGTGGCTGTCAAAGGTCTGGTGCTTGTGGTCGTGATGTTGTGCAAGTGATCGGTGGAGGAGCGTTCCTGCTAGTGTTTTCAATTAGAGGCTTAGCTGGAAGTTTGTGTCCTGGCCTAAAAACTGGGAAGGTTGTTGGTTCGTTGATGTTGAAGGATTGGGAAACAGTAATGGGATGCAGTGAAGGATTGTATTTTTCTGATGATTAAGCTGCTCATGTAGCATATTCAGGAAAACGTTTTTGAATCATCGGTTCATTAAAAACCAATGCTTAGCACCCAGTGTTTTTCAGAAGCAATCTTCGATACAGAACTCAAAGCAATCAGCATCACACGTTACTAAATCTGCCTTAAAGCAGTGAAATGTTAGTACGTGCAACTCTCTGCCAGCTTGCAGCCTACGACATGCTCCCCCCTTTCTCCCGAGAGGCAGCGACTCCGACGGCTGTTACAGGCAAAACCTCACCTCGCCGAGACGCTGCCGCACGTGCTGCTGCTGCTTGCAGAACCGCATGATGCAAGGCTCCGGGTTGCGGCAGCGAGGAAGACTTGTCCTGCGTGGGAGGAAGGGAAGGCGGTGGTTACTCCTCCGCTCAGCTCCTTGTCAGTGTGCGTAGCCTCTACTCGAATAATAGCGGAGATGGGAGAACAGAGTGAGGGAATCCATCACAATTTTGATAGGAACAGCAGCCCTGGCTTTTCTTACACGCGTCGTGCTGCTGCTACGTAGCGCAGCTCCAGCAAACCTGCGATAGCTGCATTTGTAACCGGCCATCCTCTGCATTGGTTTATTTCCCGATGAAAACAGTTGGAGTGAGAGCTCTTTAACACAGCGACAACTCCTCAAATGACTACTTTAATGTCTTCCTTGACCTGCCAGCCTCACGATGAGGGTTTAGGCGGCGATTGTGTTCTCCGTGACCCGTTCACAGAGCCCTTGTGTTTGGGGAGAATATGAACAACTGAGAGATGGGAGAGAAGGCACGCGGAGGGCAGGAGTAGGCCTGCGGGCTTCAGGGTTTGATTTTCTTTATTTTTTTCGTGCTTCTGGTCCTGCTGGATCATGGTGTCCAGTGATGGAATCTCTGGAGTTTATTTTTAAAAAAAAAAAAAAAGAAAAATACTACCTTTCCAACCAAACTTAAATAGTCTCTCGTCTGGAGCAGCGTAAGCTTTCCTCTGAGCCTTCTGATGAGGAATATTATCCCATGTGCCATTTCAGCGTTACAGACCATAATTTCCACTGCAGACTGGAAAGCTTCTGTCCTAGTGTTATAATTGTAAACTTCCATTTCAGTTTGATTTTTAGTTTCATTTTAGTTTGATTTTTGTGAGGAAGAAGTTACAAGGCACGCTTTGTGCTTGGTAAGTGAAGTTGTTTCCATTTTTAGTTACGATTTTTTTCTTCCCCTGTGGAATGTGAAGCAAATGGGCAAATTACTTAGGTTTTGGGTTGGGTTTTTTTTATCTAAATTCGTGTGTGAATTCATCTGTGTGACAGCACAGCGCTGGCTTATTCAGATCCCGGTACCTCTCCTGTCACTGGCGGTGGGAGGCTTTGTGTGTTGTAAATCTCAGTTTGGTTTCCAAGACCGGCGTTTGCTAATTCACTTTTATACATACCTCAGGACTTACTAACGGGGTGTGCTTACTACTCGGCTGCGTTTAATTAAGCACTTTTAAGTTTTTGGGTACCTCCACCTCCCAGCCTTGTCCCCCCGTTATCCAGTTTAGTTCGTTAAAGCAAGCACGGTGATCCTGAAGGAACATCCATCTTCCCATGTTAAAACAATAGGGGAATTTTAGGACAAGGTTTAAGAGTTTAAGGCTTTCTTACCGTGTTAATAAGAAAGTTTTAAGCGTTTATATGTAATTGCAAGGAGATAGATGATAGGTTCTCTGTCCCTTTCGTCCTTTCCTAGGATGTGTTTTATTTTCTCCTTTTAATAAAGAGATACCCCAGAAGTAGAAAAAGTGGAAAAACACTTTTTAAAACGATTTGTTACGAAATGCAAAAGCAACAGAGCCCGGGCTGAGATTTCTTTGTCCCGTTCTTGGAGACGCTTGGGCTCACTTAGCTGAGAGAGGTAGGAGACAGGGTTGGGTTCCCAGTTTAATTCTCTCTCCTAAAAGAACACCACGCCTCTCCTTCCTAAAAGAATATACCTTCATGAAGGACATGAGTGAACTTGGATGTCCAAGGGGAAACATCAGCGTGTGTCTGTGTCCATCGAAGTTGCAAGTTAAGCAAAGAAGATGGATCAAGTGCTTGAAACGTGTGACGAGACATCTGGGTGAGGGTAGGATTTCTTGCAGCCCTGTGAAGCAGGACGCTCCTTGTGTCCTGCGGAGCAAGAAATAACTGCTAATCATTGCTGCCTGCACGCAAACGCGCGCCGTTGGCTGGGTTTGATGGCGGCTTTTATTGCATGTTAAGTTGTCCCTGCGTTTTACGATGAAAGCCCGGTGACATCGGTAATGGCCGCCGCCGTGCCAGAGCTAAAGACGACTGCTGGGTGGCCTGCGGTAACGCATGCACGTAGGTTAGGTACGAGGTGGTGCTCGCCTGGAGGGATTATTGCTATGTTAAACCAAGAGAGTAAAGGTTAAATGGCCTAAAAATGTCGTTAGAGCTGCCTTAAGCCAATTATTGCTTCTGTGTTATGCTGTGTGGAGGTGGTAGTGTTTGAAAAATGCAAGAGGGGGTACGTGGTGCCTGAACACTGAATATCCTGTTGGGTCATTCAAGATTTGTAGTGCTGACATCTCGTCTTCTGCAGGAGTTATCCCCTTACGCGGTCTATAATATATGCTGTTTATGGTTTATTCGATTTTGTAAGGGCAGCGTTAGTGTCTGAGCCCTGTGATCTCACCCTCTTGTCACTCTGGTCACGAGTCCTTGCTTATAAGTCAGCAGCGCCCTCAATGTATGGAGCATCTGCATCGATGCGCCGTTTGCTCTCGCACAGTCCGAAACCGCACGTGTCGTTCTTTGGGTAAAAACCGTTTTTGAACAGGCTGCCAGTGAGCTTTGCATTGCGGCGGCCAGGGCAGGCCAAAGTCATCCTGCTGCTGCTTCCGCGTGAATCCGTGGTCAACTGATAACTGCTACCTCTGAGGTTATATAAGGCCAAAGCCTCGCGTGTTCTTGGGACCTGTTGTTGCAGTGGGTGTTTCCTAAATCGCTCATGAAACGCCTCTGGGACCTAATGTTTATTTAAAAAAAAAAAACAAACTTGGGGGGAGATGATTAGCTTTGACAGCATGGCTTATTTTTAAGAAAACCTTTCCAAGTCTGAATGACATCTAAGCTTTAAACAAGTTTATCATCTGAAGCTTCTGGAGGCAACTTCTTTCTGCCGCAGAGGCGATGGTTCTTGTTTTGCTAAAATGAGCCTCTGGCAATTCCCCGCAAGGGGTTTGTTTCCTGGGAGCAATGCTGTCGTCGAGGACAGGCGGTACTTTGTGAGTTGTCTTCTCTCTGTCTCTACAAAAAGCAAACCTGATCCAGCCTGAGAAACCCAAACCATGTGCTGGGACAGCGTGCGCTGATTTAATTTGCTGGCCAGTCCTCCAGTGGGATGCAAATTAGAGCCATGCTATAATCACAGCAATTAGGCGGGTGCGTATGGGGAGAGGGCAGCAGAGAACGGATGAAGGGGCGGCTGCTGGCAGAAAGGCGGCTACAAAGATAAATCTACAAATTCTCGTTAAACCGAAGTGATACAAGGGCGCGTTGCCTTTGTTAACAAGGCGGCCAAACTGTTTGGGGTTTTGTTACGGAAGGGTAAAAATATCCATGCGGCTGATATTTCTATGTACGTATACACACACACACACACACACACACACACACATCTCTCAGTCAATTTATCCTTCTCCAAATATTGATGACGGAAGGTTTTGTCACTGGGTTTTGATGCTTCCTTTAGAGTTCTCAATCCGTACACGGCGAATTTCACATCTTTCAAATGCCTGTCACCTCCGTGTATCCCATTCCCAAGTGTGGGAGTAAATGCTAAGCCCACGTACGAAATAATAGAGCATTTGCCTTTTAAACTGTCAGAGCATTCTGGTTTGGGAGAGCGAAATTATTAGTAATCCCTCATTAGTCTAATTTTAAGTATCTCACATGGATTTAAATGTTCTTCTTGATCTTTTAATACACACGAAGAGTGCCTAATTGATTTACCTGCACTTCTGATTTCTGTTGTGCTTGTAACGCTGGATTTACTAATCTCGTTTGAGCTTTCTGTAGCCCTCGTTGCACTGGTGTGAGTCAGAGCCCCCATTTGCTCCTACCGGGGTGACGGCTCCGCCAAGAACGCTAATAGGGCTCTTGACTATGCAGTTTTCGATAATGGCTCCTTCATAATTCAAAGTATAAAGAACACCTTCGTTTTCAATTTGACTCCGGTTGGATTTTGTTTAAAATAACTCGCTAAGCGTGGGTTGCGATGTGCTTTACTGAGTAACGGGACAGGAGATTGCAGCGGAGGTGAATCTCTGCCGCGTTTGCTTCCCAGACCTTGAGAGCAGCCACAGGTAGCAAACGAAAAGGAACAGCAAATCACTGTGAACTCGATAGAAATGTGCTGCTGTTCCTGTTATCCAGAGCAATGCAGTTATTTTAAAAAGAAGAGTGTAAATCCGCTTATTAAAATACTTCACTTTGCTACTACCGAAGTGGTATTTTCGATACAGTCGGTGAAACTGTATTTGAGACAGCCTTGGATTTGGACGTCGTGGCATCGCTGCTGAATGCGGCTGGGTTCATGACCGCTTTGCCCAAAGACCGAGGGAAGCCGAATAAAACGTTTCTGACCTTGAGAAGCCTGGTGATCCCATGTCAGCCCTTGGAGCCGGGAGGTTGTTACGAAAAATTAATGTTTAACAGCAGGGTAGGATTTTGCAACGGCTTTCTGTGGACCGAGGCACCAAGGCGCATTCACAAAAATATTTGCTAACAGCTATTGTTCCTCTGGGACTGGTCGTAGCCAACACACGGCGCTCTCTGCAGCGCGCTGGATGCTAAATGATCGAAATGCGTAAATTAACGGACGTTAATAGCGCTTGTCAAACCTGATTTCACTGAGGCCTGATTAAGCTGGAGAAAGGACAAAAGGCGTAAGGCTAGGTTGTTCAATTTACAGTAACTGTTTCCCTCCCTCTCAGAGCACGTTTATTCTGTACCGTTTATTCTGGGTTTTATTCCCCCCCCCCCCCCCATAACTTTGTATTGATAAAGTGAGTTTGTATTTCAAATTCATACCGTGCTCTGTTCGTTACAGCTTCCTCTTAGGTAACCTAAGTTACTCGTCCGAAAGCTTGGTAACAAGGTGATGTCGCTAGGATTGGTCTACAGGAGGTAAAATACAATTAATGACTCATGTGGCCAACTCCTGTGATGGAATATTTTGTCCTTAATGGCAAAAAGACATTTCCTATGCAGAAGACGGCTGCCTAGTTTGGGCTATAACTTTGCTTCCAGTGCAGGAAGGTTAAAATCACTTGAATTATGCTGTAATTTCTGCAAGCTAAGAAGGCACCGAGTGACAGTCATGTTAGGAGCAGTTAATAGCCAGGGATTTCTGTAAGGCACGAGTAATGGGATGATGAGTCCAATCGTAAATAAAATTCTTTAAAATACTAAACTAAACATGAAATGGCTTAAAAATTGTGGATAGATTTCAGAGTAGTCCTGTCATTTTTACCTTTTCATTCCGCAACCCTAGAATTGTGTGCAAAACCAGATCTTTCCAAGTCTTGATACAGCACTTGCTCTGGATGGGCAGAGGGGAAGGGAAGTGTGTTTTCTTAATCAGGGTCACTCTAAAAAGGGTCACCGTGGGCAAGAAAACTGGTAAGAGCTGTGAATGAATGCTGTGACAAAGCTTGAAAGCAAGCCGTAAAGGATAAAGAATGCAAACTGGGGCTGAATGGAGAACGGCTTGTCTTTGTTTTTAGTATTGATAACGTGGTTTCTGCAAATACCTTCATTTCTGATAGCAGCAGTTAACCCTCGGCGCATCCCGGGAGGCTCGCGGCGTGTTCAGGTGCTGAAGAAGTTCCCTTATGCTGAGAGGATGGTTTTGTTGAGCTTATTGAGAAGACTCAGTAGGACGAGGTGCAGGGAGACTGTTCAGACCAAACTAAAGCCAGGAAGAAAAAATCTAGTGGTTTAGAAAGCAAAATTGTAAATGGGATTAACCTTCAGGGTAAGCAGTCAGGGGAATCGCCCGAGGAAGATGTGCATTAGGCAAACACAGGTTTATAGGCTCGGCTTAGGTGTGCTAAACGGAGGTCGGGCTCGGTGTGCTCCGTTGGTTTTAATACCCGTTTAATACGTCGGACGGCGGTAGAGTGTAGACTCACGGAGTCTAAACAGGTCGAGATCGTTCAAATTCAGTCCATGTGCTTTGACCATGGGAAAGTGAAGACCTAACGTCCCTCGGCTGGGGACGGCGCTCTTGGCTCACCGCTGTAATCTCCGTGTGACGAAGGACCTTTAGCGGCCTGTTAATACGGGTTAGTAAAGACTCTTAAACTGTGGCGGGGTCTAGACATTCCGTGGAGTAAAACTCGTGAGCATCTTGCCTGGAAAAAGTGCTCTGCTCTAAGGAAGCACCGACCTGCAGAGGCTAAGCAAGGACAAACCCCGTAACTTTGGGTAGATTTCAGATAAGCATTTGTTTTTATTTGCCACAAACTGGAATTAAACTGTTGCCCAGTTAATTAGGTGTGTCTCTATATAGATTTATTAGCAGAACAGCAATATTATACGAGCAAACATGTTTCTTCTCCTTACACCAGCCGTTGCTGATCCTGCTGTTGCATCTCCTGCGGTTCGGTTGCTTTCTGCCCCGGGAGGACGTGCGGGACGAACCGGTGCTTAGAGAAAAGCTGCATTTGTGTACGTGAATCTTTAATCTCTGATTTGAAGGTTTTTTTCTTTTCCGTTTGAGCCACCGTAACCTTCTTCCCATGGGAAAACGGACAGTCGGGGAGAGATGGCCTGTCATTACGTGTTCAAGGGGCTCTCTTTCTAATTACACCAAGGTCCACTGATTTAAGCTTTGCTCATTAACTTCATTTTCCCTCGTTGGCTGACAGCTGAGCGGCTCGCGCGAGGTGAGGAGCGGCGTTTCCAGCACCGGTTTGGCGCGTTGGCAGTTCCCCCAGAAGCCCTGCCGCCGTGGGTACCGCGTGTGGGAGGTGGGATTGCTCGGGGATGCTGAAAGCCGGAGTGAGTCTGCATTCAGACAACCTCGTCAGTCTGCTGCCGGCGTCTCGCTGCTGGCGGGGACGGGCTCCTCGGGGTGTATTGCTGATTTACTCGGTGAGATAGGCTTCGGTTTATATCGAGCTGTTGATGTGCGGAGACAGGAATAAATAAGACTTTGCTAACCTGATAGCTCCTAGCATGCAAGCAGGGAAGCTTTTTGCATCTCAAATGCCCAAGTTCTGGGTTCGGTGTTGGATCAGGGCATGGTTTTCCTATCAGCTTGGGGTCTTTTCCCAGCACTCAGATTTTTGAGAGACGTTCCCCTGAGCTTATCGACTCGACTGTGTGTGCGTTCATTTTTTTTCCAAATGCGGAGCTCACTATTTCTGAGTGTAATCACCAGTTCACCTCCTCCCCGTTAGTGCTGTGGCACTCAGGTAAGGCAGCGATATTTAGAGAGCCCAGGAGTCTTGATTTTTAATTTAATTTTATTTTTTATTTTTTAACCTTCCTTTCCCCACCACACATCAGAGTCTGAAGAAAATTTCCGGATCTCTCCCAAGTTTACACCTCTAATTCTTGTCCAAATGTTACGATGCTGTGGCTCTGTCAACTTGAAATACAGACGGCAGAAAGCTTACAACGCTGTAATGGCAAGGGCTGAGGAAGCACCGATGAGCTGGAATCTGTCCGTTGCTATTTCAGATCACCTGGCGAAGGACCTTTTTTACACCATTAATAAGACTCTCCTGCTAGGAGATATTTTAATGAGACCTAATGCAGCGGGAAGGATGCTGTACGTTGTCCTTACACCGATGTGGTCCTTACACCTCCTTCCATGAGGGGCTGCTGAACTTGTATCTGGCCGTCGTCCCCAAAATATTGGGAGTTCTTGGCTTTCTGTTCCTATTTACCACTCTCACCAACAGAGTCATGGTCATTTTGGCCTGACCTTCCCACGTAGGAAGCTCTCCAAGTAGAAACTGGTTTATAGTTGGATTTTATGCACAGAAACCAAGCTTAGACTAAAGCTTTCAAACGTTTGTGTCTGTGGCAAAATGCCAAATTTGATGTGCTGCTTTCATGGAGTCACTCTCACGATGGGCCGAACTGGAAGCGGTCTGCATCCCTTTTAACTTAAAAAACGTGTATGTGCGCTGCAGACATATTGATTAAATAACCATTGGCGTCATGCCGGGGAGCGCCTCAGAGTGCAGTAAAATATGGGTAAGTTGGTCATACAGGTGGCTCCACTAAGCCTTTGTTTGGCTCTTAAGAGGATACATGTTTCGACAGGTTGGTAATCAGACTTCTGCCTCCGCAAATAAGCTGCAGGTTGATCTCTGAAGGCCACCGAACTCTGAAAGAAATCAGGGGTACATCTTGTTACTGAAGAGCCTGACTGAAGTATAAAATAATGAGCACCATGCTTTAAAAAGCAAAACCAAGCCTCTTTAATTTGCCTAAAACTGCTCTCAGAAGCAAGTGGGAGCATGAGAGATTATGAGATACCGGTATTAAATGGTTATTTTTTTATATATATATATATACACACACACACACACACACACTGTACAAAGGCTGCTGCTAAATATGTGATATTTTGGTTGTATCTAAAGCCTATAAAATAATCTGTCCTAAGAGATAATCCCAACGCAGAGTGCATGGCGGTTGCCAGGAGCGGAGCAGATGTGAACCTTGCTGCGGATTTCATCCGTGGTGTTAATGGAGGAGAAGTGAAGTGCAGATGTTTGCGTGTAACAGAGTAGGAGGCTGGTGACAAACAAAACGATTCCGCTGACATCCGCTGGATAAAACGTGAAGATGGCAGAAATTATTTGGCGTATTTTCAAAGAACTGGTCAGTCTGTCTGGGGTGGTGCATAGAAAATACTGGGTTAGACTTGCAAGTGGATGGATAGAACAGGGCTTTTTTTTTTCCTCTTTTTTTTCCTTTTTCCTTTTTCTTTCTTTTTTCTCCCTTCTTCTCCCTTCTTCTCTTTTATCTTTTTTCCTCTTCTCTCTTTTCCTCTCTTTTCTTTTCTTCTCTTATTTCTTTTCTCTTTTCCCTTTTCTCTTTTCTCTTTTTTCTTCTCTTTTCTTTTCTCCTTTCTTCTCTTTCTTCTCTTCTTTTTTCTCTTTCCTTTTTTTCCTTTTTTCCTCTTTTTCCTTTTTTTTTCCCCTCGTAGCATTTTCCCTCTGACCGATCAAGTTTTCAGTGGGGTGGTTCATGCAGGGGGTGGGGTGGATTCACTATGCCTTAATCTTTTATCAAAGCAGTGCTTGGGCAATTAAAGCAGGTGCTCTCGTGCAGCGGTGTTGCCTTTCTTGCTCTCCTCTCCCGCTTCTCTTTTTGCCTCTTCTCCAAATGTAATTTTAACAGAAATTTATCGTTCAGGGGGTTTTGGCCACTGGTCAAAGTGATGTAAAATTTGCAGTCCGGACTTTTGGATATCTGACCACTGGGCGTAGTACTGAACGCAGGTGAGGTGGCTTAATTGCCGTAAACCCGTGTAAGACAACGATACAGAGAACAGTAAAAAAGCCCAATATTTAGTGAAGGTACATATGCACACCCGCATTAGAAGTCAACCCGTTCAGTTCCAGCTTTCCAGTTAATGAGCGGGGACTGTTCAGCTCCTGCAGCCAGGCTCGTCTCCTGGTTCATATTCTCATCCCCGAGGAGACGATCGGCTGCGTGTCTGAACGGCCCCGGTGGTTCTAGGTTTGACAGCCTTGCTGGGAAGGCAGGCTCTGCATTTTTAGGATATTGTCTGTAGGCATTTATTTCTCTAGAAGAGCTCCTCATTTTGCTTCAATCCAGTCTGGGTGACTTCTCACTCCCCAGTATTTTCCACATTGAAAATTTTATATTGAGTTAGTTTTCCTTTTCCGATTTTTTCCCACTTCCCAGGCATCTCACGTCTGTCGATAATGCTCTGAGCACATCTGTTCCTTTAGCCTGTTTCCCTGGGAGAGAAAGATGCTGTTACTTTTGGGCGGAGAGGAGATAGTCGGGTAAACGGCGGGGACTGTGTAACAGGATCGTGTACAGGTGGGTGGACCTGCATGTGAATGTAAGCTCCAGTTCAGAGCTTCAGCTCCAAAAATATTTCTGTAGATGGATGAACTTTAAAATAATTTCCAAATGCATGCCTTTGACAAGGTAGTAAAGTTAGAAAGTTAATAAAACTGGAAATCTAAGTGTACTGAAATAGAAATTATTCTTTATAGTATATCATCGTCTTGAAAAAACAAAACAAAACAAAAAATAAACAAAGAAAAAGCAGTGTCTTGACCTGTAGGAGTGTTCCAGTGCATCCAGTACAGGCAGACTGTAGAATCATAGAATAGAATCATAGAAAGGTTTGGGTTGGGAGGGACCTTAAAGACCATCTAGTCCAACCCCCTGCCATTGGCAGGGACATCTTCAACTCGATCAGGTTGCTCAGAGCCCCGTCCAACCTGGCCTTGAACACTTCCAGGGATGGGACTTCCACAGCTACCCTGACCAGCCTGTGCCAGTGTCCCACTGCCCTCATTGCAAAAATTTCTTCCTTATGTCCAGTCCAAACCTTCCTTCTCCCAGTTTAAAACCATTCCCCCTTGTGCTGTCACTACAGGCCCTACTAAAAAGCCTGTCCCCATCCTTCCTATAGTCCCCCTTTAAGTACTGGAAGGCCACAATAAGGTCTCCCTGCAGCCTTCTCTTCTCCAGGCTGCACAACCCCAGCTCTCTCAGCCTGTCCTCACAGCAGAGCTGCTCCAGCCCTCGGATCATGTTTGTGCCCTCCTCTGGCCCCGCTCCAACAGGCCCATGTCCTTCCTGTGCTGAGGACCCCAGAGCTGGACGCAGCACTGCAGGGGGGTCTCACCAGAGCGGAGCAGAGGGGCAGAATCCCCTCCCTCGCCCTGCTGCCCACCCTTCTTCTGATGCAGCCCAGGATACGGTTGGCTTGCTGGCTTTCAGTTTGCTTGTAATCAAAATTAATCATTTGACCCTTTGAAGGCTGATTCGATGTGCTGCTTATTCAAAGGTTTAGGAGTTGTCTCTGCACAGAGTCCTGAGCTGTGGTTGCTCATCCGCCCTCTCCGTGCTGCCTCTCCCAGCCGAGCAGCCGATATCTGTCCTCGTGCGACACGATGCACGTGGACATATTGTGAAAACGCGGAGCGGTTTGCAAACGGATGGGAGGGGATGGGATGTACCTACTGCTTGGGGTTTCCAAAGTACCAGGCACGTACGGACTCGAATTGTTTGGTGTCTCTGTTTCCGAATGACGTCATTGCCGTTGGAACTCTGTAAATGGCTTTTCTCTTCGGACCTCCTCATTAATCTTCTTTCTGCTCATGTTTGAGCCACAGCAAGCCCTTTGTCATCTGTGCACTGGAATGAAACTTGCTGTCAAAGACCGCACTGATACAAGTGCCCTTTCCTTCTCCTGGTTTCGGGCAAATTAAAAAAATATTTTTATTTTTTTTTTATTTGTGGGTTTGTGATGTTGGCGTTCCTACAGGCACAGAGCTCCCATGTAGAAGACAGCTGATTATCCCTGATATTAAGCTGATATTATTTTTTGACATGGTTACCATCTTCCTGGTATGTGGCAGCTGTTTGTTCAGCTACAGAGGACTCTGAATTCTCAGGAGGCGACAGGTATTGTGCAGGTGTTGGGACAGGAGCGTATTCAAACCTAACTTTCCCATGCAGATCAGGATTTTTGTACTTGCCTCCCTGGAAGAAAAAATAAATGTAAAATATGTAGTTAATTTTTTAAGGTAGACTTATGCTCAACTTTTCAGTGCCAAAGCCCATCCTTATCTTGGGGAAGTTAAACATTTTGCTCTTTCTTGTATTTTCCGATATACTTGGGAAGGAGCAATTTTATGTGTTTTAAAAATGAAAGCAAAACAAGGAGCGTCCTGTAAAACCACCGGCTCTGTGCCCTTACATGGGACCTTACAGATCTGTCGCCTCTTTGCTTGCGGCCTCTTGACAACCTCTTCTGCCTCCGGGAAGGTCAGTTCCTTGAGTCACTGCCAACTTGGAAACGCATCGAAAGTTTTGTCTTCTCTCAAGACGGCTACTAGTCTGGAAAGTCTCCTGTTGGGTTTTTGTGCTGTAAGTAATACTGGGAGTCTTCCAGCAGAAGCATGGCTCGTATTTGGTGCCTTTCCTGCGAGAGAGCACAAATGCTGTCGTGGGCTTGGATCTGACCCAGGTTCATCTTGCTCTAGTAAGCAGCGTGGCCATCTTGATGAGAAACGTAGACGCAGGATGGCCTCTGCGTTTGCGTTTGTTGAGCCTCATAATCTTCCTTTGAGCTTCGCTTTGCCTGTTAAAGAAGCCGTTTAAAAGCTGGTGCTCCACAGCGTAACCCATGGAAGAGCCGTTCTCTCCGAGGTCAGCCCTTTCTAATTCAAACTCAAACTCACACAATTGCTTTCTTGTCATTCTTAATGGCAGAATCCATTCATAGTTCACAGAAGTTCATAGTTCATCCAGGTTCATAGAAACTTTCCAGCTATTGAAGACCTTACCCCTTGCTTTTTATTTGATCGAGACACCTCTGCACAATCAGGCTCATCGGAGTTGGTGAATATGTGCCTGCAGCAAAGGCGTGCTAAGAAGATGCCTCTTTCTCCACCTGGTTTACACAATGCAGATATTTTATTCTGCAGGGACTGCTTAGAACACATTTTAATTCTGTTAATGAGAAAATATGTTGTTTAAGCTGTTCCTGGAGTATCTATTACGTTTCCTGTACTCCAAAAAGGGAACACACTCAAGCTGGTGGCCGGCGTGGCCACGCTGCTGGTGGATGGAGAGACGTTTCAGGCTGTTCCTCGGGGATAGGTGCTTGTCCCTGTCTGCTTCAGCCACCTTGTCTTTTACTTGTACTATCAGAGAGATGATATTTGGGAATTATTTATAGCAGGGGTGATGCTGTAATTCAAGAATGGCAGGAATTCCTGTGGTGCTGCCTTGCCCTTCTGCTTGATACCCACCGTCTGCTTGAGCTGGGTCATGGTTTCGGATGCAGAACTCTGCGTGTCCCTGGAGGATTTGAAGCCCCGTGGGAAAGTCAATTTTTTTAAAAAATAAATTTCCTCTGATGAAAAAATCTAGAAGCAGGATCTGTAAACAGCCTGATTTTGAAGCAGATCTGTATTCAAGCACTATTAGCTATGCTTCTGGATGCTCCTTATTTAAAAAGAAATAGAAAAAAGGAGAGCATAAATTAATTTACTATTTATTATTTAGCCTCAGCACCTGCAATGCGCTCATTTCACTTCTAGTGCCGAGCAGCTGATGATCTTCCCATTCGAGAGTGCTTTGAAACCGCGTTTAATCTTGAGTAAACTCATC
The DNA here is from genome assembly GCA_031468815.1 of Morus bassanus. Lineage (NCBI taxonomy): Eukaryota > Metazoa > Chordata > Aves > Suliformes > Sulidae > Morus > Morus bassanus. Next base: position 84,084,872 of record CM062571.1, on the reverse strand, counting down.
CCTCTGGTTGCACAGAGCTTTGGTGCTTTCTTCATGGATTGACCTGGAGCTCCTGCCTGAGCTGGAAGTTCAAGTCCCTACAATTTCTCAGGATTGCAGAAATTAATACCTGCTTTTGTACTTTTCAAAAACTGATGACAATGAAGAACTCGCTTGGAGAATTTTACAGCTGGAGGATGAGCGGGCAATGACCGGAGGAGAAGCAGCAAAGCAGACAGATGGTTTTTCTCTGTGCAGCACAGCAGAGAGGGCTTCAAAGGAGGCTTTGGCGTGAACACGGTGGACACCTGAATGTGCCCAGGCAGGTCGTACCGTGCAAGGGGTCCGCGGGGAATGTGGCAGAGGTGTTTGTATAAGCTGATTATAGAGCTCATTATAGCAGCGTGGTGAGACGCCGGCGGGGTTGTGATCAGCGGCAGCGCTGACACAACGGTCATCCTCTTTGGTGCAAGAGGGAGGAGGCTGCTCGCGGTTCTGCAGCGGCCGGGACACTTGCTCAGACCTTTAGGAGCAGGTTTTAGGAACAGCTGGGGAGGAAGGAAGGTGGTGTTCGCCTATTTATTAACAAATTTTTAGCTGTTGTGTCTCTTGAAGCCCCTGTGCGAACCAACGTCTTCTTTTTTGGATATAAACAGGATACCAAGACCATTACACTTACACTTATACACGATACCTACACCATTGCAACTAAAACATGATACCAGGAGCTACGCCTGCTTGTGAAGATGGTCCTGGCTGTAAAGCCCAACCTTTAGTTTCTGCAAACACTTTAACTAAGTTGATGGTTCAGATAGTCAACAGCATTATAAATACTCAAGAATCGGGCTGCCTGGAAGGCAAAGGGTGAAATACAGCTGAGAGAGTGGAATAAATTAGAGATAAAATGAGTTCCCAGTAAGTATTTGTAATAGCTGAGCAGAGTGAAGAGCTGACGTGAGCAGATTTTATAGGTGTCATAGAAAAGCCTAAAGGAAAGGGCCTTCCAAATCTAGTTTGGCTTATTTTTTTTTCCATTTCCCCTGTGGGGAAGAGGATTACTTGTCTATGCATTTCAGAAACATCATATCTACTAGAAAAAGAAGGGAGCAGTATGGAGGTACAGTCCAGCAGTGCTGGTTTACACTGCCCACGTCACACAGCATCTTGCACGCTTGCCTGCGGGGCCAGGCGGTGACCTGTCTACGTTAAAAATGACAAGTATCTTTCTATCTGTTGTTGTTGTTGTCCTGAGCTGGAACTGTTCCCTGCTCCGCTGTACCCGCACAGCTGCAAGGACGACTGAAAAAATGTTCAAGAAACTGCTGCTTGAGTCTTTGAAGAGCTTGATGCCTCCCTGCTGCAAGATGCTCAGTCCGTGGTCTTAATGGTCTGGGCTGCAGTAATATTCGCAGTAAACTAATATTGTATAAAACTGAAAAGTTCTACAGAAATTATGTAACTCCTATAAAGACCATTCTGATGTTGGCTTGGCAGAAAGGTTTAAAATGGGAGAATTTATAACTCAGTTGGGACAATATCACTTTGAAAACCAGAAACGGAGACCAGAGGCAGCCCGGTGTTAGCCAGGTGGTGCTGCGCTGGCATCTCCCGGTTGGTTGGGTTATGCCACGATGGAGCGAAGGGCGCGATCGGGATTTCAGAGGATTTGAATTTGAGGACAATTTCAGAACAAGAAGTTAGTGGGGTTTAAGTCTACCTGATAGCAAATACCTTGCTGGAATAGCGCAGGAAGGGGACGTGCCCTGCCTGCAGGCATGTCCCAGATGGGCTGTGCCTAAAGGCATTGATGGGGACGTGCAGGTTTGTGTTAGCGTCAGCTCAGGGACGCCAGGACGCTGCACGGGGACTCCTTATCTCACCTTTTACATAGGCAAAGCCTATTAATCTCTTGCCAATCTGCATTAATTTCCTGAGCAGCTGATCACGCTTGCAGGTTAGAAGAAGTTTCTACAAACACCTGAATATAAAGCTGGGTGATCCTCAAAGCCACTCAACTTTCTCTCCTTTTTCTTCATAGGTCAAGGCTTAAACTTTGGGTTTTTTTCCGCAGGCTCTCGCTCCCCCTCGTGTCTGCACAGAGCTTTTGCAGCCCGTCATCTTGCATTAATTTCTCATTACCTTGTTCTTCCAACAGCCCAGTGTGCTTTCAAGGCCTGGCTTGTTTTCATGCTTCTGCTGCAACAACTCTCAAGCAAGTCATTCAATTGTACCCAGCTTTTCAGCAGAAATGGCAAGCCACGTATTTCTGCGTATTCGAGCAATAATTGCTAATTCTTGTTCTCCAGTCAGGGCTTTAGTCCCGTTTAGCTTTCCATAAGTGAAAGCTGTATATTCACTGAGGTTTGAACCGGTTCTTTTCTCTGCTATGAAACATATTACTAAGCAAAAGAGTGTCCTTGGTTCGTTTGGCCTGGTGACCATTTCATCTCCCGGCTGAAGGAGGTTTTTAAAAGCTTTTTCTAATTGTTAGCACTTTTCCTGGAGCTCGGTACTTAGCACAGTGCAGCTTTCTGAGCAGCTCAGTGCTGGTATTTTTATACTTTTTTTTTTAAATAATAAACATTGATTTGAGTCATGGATGTTAGAAACCACCATCCATGCGCAGCTAAACGTTGGGTAGCATCAGACAGGATTTGTTTCGATGTGTTTTCACTACGTCTTCACCTCTCAAGTGAAGGGATCATGTTAGAGAAGAGGAGAACAGATCCTTGCTTACTCATTCTGGGCTAAAGCTTCATCTGAAACTTAAAAAGAACTTAAGTAGTAGCAGGCAAGAATACATTGCCCACTTTTTCTAGGTTTCTTTTGCTAAAATACGGCTGTAGGGCCCAGCATGAGACGTGGTGGGAACACAGCACTTGTTTTTTGCAGACAAATGTGGTCCAAATTCTTGGTCCAAGATATTGTCTGAAACTTTAAAGGTTTGCATTGCATGTGTTTTCAAGGAAAAATGCAATATCTGGGTGTTTAATACATCTGAACCTTTTGTTAGTAAGCAGAGTTGGATCAGACTTCACAGAATGGTTGAGGCTGGAAGGGACCTCAGGGGATCATCAAGTCCAGCCCACCGTGCTCAAGCAGGGCCCTCTAGAGCAGGTTGGCCAGGACCACGTCCACTCGGGTGTTGGATATCTCCAGGACGGAGCCTCCACAACCTCTCTGGGCAGGCTGTGCCAGTGCACGACCTCCCTCCCAGTAAAGAAGGGCTTTTTGTGGTTAAAAAGAGTTTCTTGTATTTCAGTTTATGCAAAAAATTTCTTCATGGAAAGGGTTGTAAAGCACTGGAACAGGCTGCACAGGGAAATGGTGGAGTCACCATCCCTGGAGGTGTTGGAAAGACGTGTAGCCATGGCACTTGGGGACATGGTTTAGTGGTGGGCTTGGCAGTGCTGGGTTAATGGTTGGACTCGATGATCTTAAAGGTCTTTTCCAACCTAAATGATTCTATGATTCTGTGGTGCCTCTTGTCCGTTCAGTGGTCACCACTGAGAAGAGCCTGGCTCTGTGGTTGTACACACTGGTCAGGTCCCCCTGAACCATCCCTCCTCCAGGCTGAGCAGTCCCAGCTCTTGGCCTCTCCGATGTTCCAGTCTCTTAACCATCACCATGGTCCTGTGCTGGGCTCGCTCCAGTATGTCCCTGTCTCTCTTGTCCTGGGAAGCCCAGCACTGGCCCCAGCACACCAGTGACGAGCAGAGGGGCAGGACCACCTCCCGCTCCTCCTGGCAACGCTCTGCCCAACACAGCCCAGCGCAGCGGTGGCCACCTTTGCGTCAGGGGCACATTGCTGCCCGTGGTCAGTGTGGTGTCCGCAGGACCCCCAGGATCTTCTCTGCAGAGCTCCTTTCCGGCCTGGTTGGCCCCCAGGATGTACTGGTGTGTGGGGTTATCCCTCCCCAGGAGCAGGAGTTGGCATTTCCCTTGGCTGAACTTCATGAGGGTCTTCTGTGCATGTTTCTCGAGGCTGTCCAGGTGGACCAGCCTCTCCTCCCACTTGTCACCTGCTGACTTGGTGAGGGTACGCTCTGCCCCGTCACCCGGCTCGTCAATGAAGATGTGCAACGCTCCTGGCCCCGGTATGGACCCCAGGGCACACTGCTGGTGACTGGCCTCCACCCGGACTTCGTGCCACCAGTCACAACCTTCTGGGCCAGTTCAGCCACTTTTCAGTCCACTTTGCTAACGTCTGTGCAAGACTTGCCAGCGTATGCAACAACTTCTAAATATTAGCTGCCTTTACAATTCTTTTTTCCAATCACTACCATTTGTAATTTGTTGAAAGGGAGGGTTAATGGTCAGTGTTTCTAGTTTAAGGTATTTTGAAGGCTAAAAGATGTGTTTGAGCAATAACTGGGAACGTTACTGTGGTCTGTAGTGCCAGTGAGTCAGTAGATGTTAGGGCTTACGCCAAAGATGTAGGTAGTCAACAAGACCGAATTTCTGCTGTGTCTTTCACCTGGGGACCCTGAAACTGCCAATCCTGAGCAGTTCTTAGGTTATTTTGGAAAAAAACGTAACTCAGTTCATCCCTTGGGTCTACAGCAGCCAGGCTGCACATTTTTTTTTGCAACCTACTGTGCCAGTGCAGTATTTTTGGCAAGGTTTTGTCTTGCCTGGCCTTTTCAAGTCAAATTCTGTACATAGATGGTTAGTTCTGTCTTTCATATGACCCAAACCCCCCCTGCATTTAACAGCAAAACTGAAGCTGGCCCACCTACGACACCAGCTACGTATGAGATGGTTTTGAGGTTAATTTTGCAGGAATACAAGCCCCCGTTTATTATAGAATTGTAGAATGGTTTGGGTTGGAAGGGACCTTTGAAGGCCATCTAGTCCAAGCCCCTGCCGTGGGCAGGGACATCTTCACCTAGATCAGGTTGCTCAGAGCCCCGTCCAACCTGACCGTGGATGTTTCCAGGGACGGGGCATCTCCCACCTCTCTGGGCAACCTGGGCCAGTGTCTCACCACCCTTGTTATAAAAAATGTCTTCCTTATATCTAGCCTGAATCTCCCCTCTTTTCACTTAAAACCATTCCCCCTTGGCCTATCGCTTCCAGGAGCATCTGAGATAAGGCTGCCCATGACTCTGTTGCAAAGCAGGCTCTGAAGATCGCTGGGGCTGGTGGTGCAGCAGCTGTTTCAAGGAACAACCTCCACTATAAGAGCAGGTGGACGGCGTCCGATGGTGAACCTTAGAAAGAAGTTGGGGAAGGCATAATTATTATGTGGATGCTGGGACGGGGTTTGCTTTCAAGCCATGAAGATAGCAGAGCAGCCTGGGGGATGTTTTGCACTGGGGCAGGGATGCCCAGCGTGCAGGGCCAGCTAGTGCTCTGGGAAGCGCTTTGCTGGCTGTACGGGAATATACGTGCTGTGCAAAACCCGTACATCTGGTGCCGGGTGGTGTGTTGGGTCTGGTGGGAACGTCTGCGATGCCTGCCCGATGAGGGACCGCTGCGCCCTGCCGTCTCTCCTGCTGCAGGAGGGGATGTTACCAGCCTCCACAGCTGGCTGAAGTGCTGCTCAAGGGTGTGCCTGGATAAAGAGGGGTTTTTCTGGCTCAAGTTAAGCTTAATGTTGCTTGGAGATGGGAATATTCAAGCCTCATCCCTGGAAGGTGCCCCATCCTTGGAAGTGTTCGAGGCCAGGTTGGATGGGGGCTCTGAGCAACCTGATCTAGTGGAAGATGTCCCTCCCCATGGCAGGGGCTTCGACTGGATGGTCTTTAAAGGCCGCTTCCAACCCAAACCATTCCGTGATTCTGTGATTCCATGAATATAATGGCCTGAAGGCTTGAAGGCAGCACCGAACAGAAGCTTCTTTCGGTCTGGAAGGGTGAGCTTGCCAACAGTGTGAAAATATCGCCCGGTAAAAGAACAAACTTTTCCTGGTTTCTGCTAATCGACTTAGGTGGGGAGGCAGGCAAAACGTATCTACCCGACTCGAGTTACGCGTGGTGTTTGCACAGAAGTTTCGAGTTACGCCTCTTCGACTTGTTTTCACCCGTAGCCTCCTGCCACCCTGTCTTAGCCAGAAACAGCAAACTCCAAAATTTCTGACATTTAAATTGTGCACCTGATGAGAGAACAGAGCAAGGAAAGGAACCTGAGAACTTCTCCTGTCCATCTAGGTGTGCTGGCAGCCCCACGGGATGTGGCTACCGGTGGTGTGCAAGCTGGTGGCCAGAGTAGGAGGAGGAAGTCAGTGAAGGGAGGTTTGTGTCAACTCTTGCCCCAAATAAAATGCTTTGTGTGAAGGAAAAGTAAAACAAGGAAATGTTTGTGCGGGCTGATGGCCTGCCAGACCTTTCCGGCAGAGAAGGGGAATTTCCTTGAGCATCTCCAGCGAGATGCTGCCAGCCCCGCCTTCGCTTCGCCCTGTTCGCTTTGCAGGTGGAAATGTACTGATAAAATACCAAAGCAGGCTCAGAAAACGGTCACAGACGGCTCATTAATTCCTAAGGGTAGAGTCCTTTGTTATTTTGAGTGAACCAAAGAGGTCTCAGTTAAGTTGAAACCTCAACTCAAGTCTTCAGCACTGCAAAGTGGCAAAATTTTGTTTGTATCCCAGTCCGGGCCGTAACGGAGCTGCCGGCTGTGGAAACGTGCCTTTGCAGGAGCGGGAGATCCCTTTGCAATCACCCTGTGTAGAAAATCTTCCTTTCCGTCCTCTTCCCCTTTTGCAGAGCAAGGGCAGAGCGTGCTCAGCAGAGGGAGCTGCAGCCCCGCCAGCCTGCTCCGTCCCTGCTCTTCCCTGCGACTGGGCTAAATGCAAATCATTTAAAAATATTTACCTGGTTCTGCGCATGGCCATGGGATTATGAAGTTCATTTCTAACTGTGTGGAGTTTGAAGCTGAAAGCTGTTCAGCATTAGAGGTGTCCGTATGCCGTTTTGTCTGACGTTGCATGAACTTTTGATGGTGCCAAGTATAGTCCTCATTGCCGGAGACCTATAGCTCTAAATAGAGGTGTGCCTCTTCGACCTTGCTGTTGTATCGATCAGGGTATCAGCGTTTCGGTGACGCAGGGCTAGGGGCATAGGCAGGCGATGGGTGGACGTCTCCTCCACGCCACGGAGAGGTTGCTCTTGTTTGCTCTGGGCTCAAACGTCAAGAAGAGCTGGGGTCGGCGTGAAATCATGGCTGCAAAAATGGGCTGGATCTGAGCGCTTCACCCAGAGCAGGGTTTTGAACAGAAATGAGGAACTGAGCTGCCCGTCTCACCCCCGAATGCTTGGCTGACGAGGCTGGTTCGTAACAAAGACCTCAGCTGGGAGAAGAACCGACCACTGAAGCCTCCGGTGAGCTCAAGAGCCGGGGTTTGGCTGCTGGGCTGGTGCATCCCACTGTGCATCCCTCTGCATCCCCTCTGCCAAACAAATGTGACCGTGGAGCGTTTCACCTATGGAGGGGTGGGACAGCAATGCCAGCACCTCTGCTTTCCATGTGCCCAAGTGGATGGTGAGTTATTTAGCTTATTATTTTAATCAGCACTGAACCAGCTGATTGCTACTTAATTTCTAGAGGCAGCTTCAGATCTCTCTGCTCCGCGTTGGGATACGATGGCGTTTAGCCAGAACGAGAGTCGTTACAGTCCGATCTTAACGAGGACGGTTAGACATCCTCCCTTGCCAGCGCAGCATTGTTCTTTGGTGTGAGCTGCCTAATTGAAAGTGGTCAAGCGACGGAGGGAACGGTCCCCCATGGGCCACCCCATCTTGCAGATATGTTATACTAAGAATAATTTTTATAGCAATTTGGGACCAGCGGGGAGGAAGAGTGGGAAAACTTTGCAGTGTGTTCCAGGAGACTTTGAATTTCATCAGAATCAGCATAGTAAATACTGTCTTTTTGGCTGCTTTAATTTTTATCATCAATTTAGATTCTGTTGTTGAAATAAAACCTCTAATACTTAAGACAGCCGTCAGGGCAGCGTACACTGCTCAGCTTCATTTTGGTGCTTAAGGAGGGTAGAGTATATACCAACAAATATTAAAATACACTTTGCTTTGCTTCTGCGGTGGAAGTAACTCCCAAAGCAATTGAAAATATAATGACATTGCTCCAAAAAGCAGGCAGCGCGTGGAAGACCGAAGGCTGCGTGTCTGGAGGTTGGCTTCACGTGTCCCCCGAGGGTCTGTGCGGTGTCTGGGGGTCCAAAAATGTTCATGATACTTCAGAAGCACTGAAATTCGGTATCAATATTTGTTATGTCTTCCAAGGTTTCTGCTCATATCTTCCATTTCTGTTTTTGAAGTCATCCCTCTTGGTAGTTCTAAAAATACTCAGATCACGACAATGAAAAGTTGGCATTCTCGTACTCCTGTGAAGGTATTCTCGCTGCTTTGATCGTTATCTACAAATAAAAGTCCACGCATCGTGATTCGATTCAAACTTCATTATTCCTCTTTAATACCCAACATTATGTACCCCCCACTATCGCTTTCTTAAGTTTTATGGATTTTATTTTTGTAAAATCACAGTTTATTGTTCTGCTTCTCACTCATTTTTTTATAGACTGCAATTCCTTCAGCTTTCACCCAAGTTGCGTCATACTGATATCAACAGTGGGGAAATTAATTTTGCATTTAAGGGTTAGCAGTGATAAACCTTGCATAACACACAACTTTATTGTTTCTAATGTGGATTTTTTAATACTAATTGTAAAGGTGTGGAGTTCTGCTTAAAAACAAGCAGCAAAACTCTCCCTCTGGATCTATCCCCCTCTGTAATTTTCTCCGTTACGAATTCGGTGCCGCTGGGATTGGGCCCAGATGACAAAAACTTATTTAAATAGATCTTTTTTTCCTTATGGCTGTAGTAATTTCCTTTTGCAGCATGGATGTGTGATTTTATAGATGGTTTAAAGCCGCTGTGGCACCAAACTCCATCTACAAAGGGCTTAAGGTTATATCCTCTAGCAATGTTTTTAATCAGGATTTTAACTTGACTGATTTGCATTTTATGTGGTTTCTCGGGACAACGTGGGAGTTAACAACCACATTTCAAGTAATAATTAGCCTAAGCTTTAAAATGCTCATTATCTTTAAGGTCATTATTTCAAGCAGTCTTTTATGTCTTAACGTTCTTACCAAGGTCCCACATTTACTACAGTATACCTTTTATTATTAGCCAAATAACCTAATATTGAAAAAATTAGTGAATAATAATAATCCCTTCTGCGTTGCTTCTCAGGAGAGCAGGTTAAAATACAAGTTCTCCCATATTCTGTGACTGATGGTTGGGAGGAGATCTGCAGCAGGTCGATTTTGGTTTTGCAGGACTGCATCTGAGCTGTGATAGAGATTTGGGGTTTTGCAGACCTGAGCGACGACACAAGATGAAGTCATTTAATCTGCTGCGAGCCAAATTAGGGATCACGGTATTTCCCTTATTGGGTCAACCCCCTCGATTTTTCAAATAATCTACAGCTTGGATTTAATATCGACACTGAACACCTTTGCACCCGCAATAGTAGGGGAAAAACAACTGTGTGCAGTTGTGGCACGTGAATTTCTCATCCTTGCGGGGATGGGATTGAAAGGAGGGGAAATTTTGAATTTTCAGGTCTGGACTCTCTGAAATCCTGCAGCCAGTGAGTGCCTGAGGCAGAGATGCTGTTTGGACTTGGTGTCTTATTTGTGAAGGTTTGGGCGATTTCGGGTTGTATAATTGTTTAGATAATCTCTGATTGCATAGTCTTTAATGGTAATCTTTAGAGAATTAACAGGAGAGGCTGTCGCTGTAACGGTCAACAGTTTTTTCTAGGGAAGGCGTGTGCTCCTGGATTGTGTCGTGGCATCAAGCGTATGAAGGAGCTGTAAGACCACGTGGGACGCTGGCCGAGTATAAATGCGCTTACTGCTAGAGGCGATGCACTGGCTCGTGATGACTCAGTAGGTGTTTTCCATCTCTGACTTCTGAGTTCCAACATTTTTTTAATTATAAAACACAAGTTACCCCTTCATGCAAGTTGAAGCCATGTGGAAATAACCGTTTCCTTTTTTGCCTGCCTTGTCATGGGACTGTGACCAACAGAGCCGGGGTGGACCGAGGGGTCTGTTTTACAGCTGGGGGAGAGGGTTTCTCTCTTCCTTGTCCTTCGCAGTGTCCCCACTGGAGCTGCCTGGTTTAGGCGTTTGTTATTTTCTTTTTTTTTTTTAAAGATTTCTCCTTCCCGTCCCCACCAGTTACAGCAGCAGGGATGGCTCCGCTCGTTCTTGTCGTGCATCGGGTGTAGGTGCTGCTGTTTGCTACCATGGAAGTGTGCTCTATGTCAATAAACGCTAAGATGTTGAAAGAGCCTCTTTTAGTTTTAACTCCAGGTTTTCCACCTGCAGCTTTTCTGCTGGGGGCCATAGAGGACTATTTTTGTAAAAAGAGGTAAACTAAGAGTGAGTCTCAGCCATTAGAATGAGAGCAGTGACTTGATACACGTGGACCGGGATTCGGTCCTCATTAGCAATTGTCTTGGAGGTTTGAGGACCAAAATGGATCTCAGTCCTTGTAAAATACAATCAGTTGAGATGTCTGGGGCCATGGTCTGATGTTTGCACTGTACACAACCTCAGCCCAATGCTGAACATGAGTCAGAAATTAGCTGGGCTGAGAGTTTGCAGAGCCTGGCGGATCCACCACTGGTGGGTGGATCAAGAATCATTGGCTTGAATCACAGAATCGTTAAGGTTGGAAAAGACCTCCAGGACCATCAAGTCCAACCACCAACCCAACACCCCCAGGCCTCCTAAACCATGTCCCCAAGTGCCACGACTACATGTTTTTTGAACACCCCCAGGGATGGTGACTCTACCACCTCTCTGGGCAGCCTGTTCCAGTGCTGACCACTCTTTCAGGAAAGACATTTTTCCTAATATCCAATCTAAACCTCCCCTGGCGCAGCTTGAGGCCATTTCCTCTCGTCCTAAACTGAATTTCTAACACACTTTGAAGCCGCTTTGGCCCAGGTGGGTGACTTTTCATTCCCATCCTTTCTGTCCCAAGTCCTGTAGGTAAGATCAGCCTTAACCTGCACATCCTCAAGCTGTTTTTTCAGAAGGAAGAGGCCAAAGGGTTAAACGTATGTGTTAATCCCAGAGTCGGTCTCCGTGTGACCTTTTGGCTGGAGAATTGGAATCTTAAACACTTTGAGCTCCAGTTAAAGTTTTGGCTCAGTGCGCAGCATCGTCAGGATTACGTATTAATTTAAGGCATGCGAAACTATAGAATAAATGGGTTTGGAGAGTCCCTTTCTTGAAGCGGTATGATCTAGGCTCAGGAGGCGGATTGGCAGAACAGAAGCTGCCTGAGACGTTGAAGCTGAGGGTTGCGGATCATTTCAAGCATGGAGTGAGCTCACGTCGTGGTGGAGGGGAAGGCAGGCATCGCTGATAACGCGCAAGGGGAGCGGGTCTCTTCTCAGGTGCCTTTCAGATGCCAACACCTGGTATCTACATACACATCTCTGCTTTCACGGGGGAAAGTGGAGCAGGAGATGAAGTATCTGGCTTGGCAGGTCGACTGCTGGAGGGAACTAGCTTTTCCTTCATGAATAGGGATGAGAGGGCAGGAGGAGAAGGTTTGGTCTGGGAGCTGCAAGCCCTGGGCTTTGGTGGAACATCAGAAGAGTCATGTTGGTCCCCTCCGTTCTAGTCACAGCTGCAAAATTATTTCTCTTGCAATCTTCACCCTTCTTTATTAAAAAAAAAAAAAAAAAAAAAGAGTAAATTCACTTTATCACTTGGCGTCATAGATGGATAAGAAGTCTTTTCACTGGGAAAAGACTTGCCAGGCAGTTTGTCACATGAATAACCACCTAGCGGCAGCTCTTGGAGAACTCAGACTTGACCTGCTGTTTCATACGTGAATAGATGGATTTTAAGTAGCTCCATAACTTCCGTTTTATTTCCCACCTTTGTTGCAGGTGGATTTGCAAGCCGTTAGCAGTGCCGGACAGCTTGTGCGACTTAGTCGCGGAGAAAACTGTTGTTTTCTCCCTTTGTTACTTTAAAAAAAAAAAAGAAATGTCCACAGCTAAGAACAAATTTAAGACGCTAGCACTACAAAAACGCTGCGCTCACAAAACGTAAAAGTTCAGAGAATTTAGAAGGATGGTTCCTCTTGCATGTTGCGCAAGCGGTGGGGGATTTGGTAGCTGTTACACTATTTTAAGGTTTCATTTAGCAATTTTTTAAAAAAGTAGAAAATGTTCCCATCCCACGGCATGGCTAAACTAACGCAGAGGGAGGCTGCAGTAAGGTTGGTCTCCAACTATGATTAAAAAGCAGATGTTAATCATGCATGGTTTATTAAATTATAGCCATAACTCAGTTTTTACTAGGATTGAACATGGTTCTCCCTGTTTTTATTTGAAGATTGAGCCAGATTGCAGCTGACATACGATTTGCAGAAGATACCTGAGCTGTGGACTGGAGGGGCAGGAAAGAACTTTATTTTGAGCGTATTTATAGAATAGAGGTTCTTAATTTTAGTGTCTTAGACTCAGTCTTTACTAAAACAAAAGGCTCCCCCCCCCCCGCCCCAGAAAAGCTATTTGATTTAAGTATCTTGATGTGATAACCTACTGGAAAAAGTAGTTTGTGCTTTGGTGGTGTGAGCTTCGTACTCCCTTTCCAGACTCTCCTTAGCTTACACTGGGCTGAAGTAGCATCTCCCTTAGGATTTTGCATGAAAAGGGTCATCAATAATGTTAAAAATTAAAAACTTACTTGAAAAAACAACTTTGGCTTTAGTATCAGTTGAGGCAAATGGTGCTAATCCCAGTCTCATATTTCCTGATATATTTCCATACTGGAGATAATCCATATTTCCATTTTCCAATTACTCTACATATTCATTAAAGTTGGGAATTCTGGGGTTTTCTCCCCCTTCACAAAGCGGATGTTGCTCTCATATAGCCCAGGAATTTTTATTCTTTTAGTGGATTCCTTGAAATCTGCTATGGAGATGTAAAATGCCATCATGGCTCATGCTCGTCCGCAGAAATGCTTTGGAGGAGCCCTTCCAAGCAATGTTTCCCTGGCAGCGTTTCCCATCGTACTGTACCATCCATTGGACAACAGTGGCAACTATTGCGGAGCAATATTATATATCAAATCAGCGCAATATTATATCAGATCGGTGGTCAATTATTTCTAAAGCATGTGTATATAATAGTACTTAGAGCTGGGGGGAGCTTTTTTCTCATATTTAGTTAGAATTGGCGTTGAGGTCAATCGGTGATGCCCTGTCGCTTCCCAACTCCCTCTTCTTTGGAACCAAACGTTGAGGTTCTCTATGGGAATTGTCTTGGGTACGTTGTCACGGGCAAAACTCTTTGGATAACAGCTCCAACCACTAAATAAAAACAAAAAAAAATTGGATGTGCTCGGTCACTGGTAGCAAAGCATTGCGCTCCCCAAACCCTGCTGCTGGACGAGCATCCCTCTGGCGTTATCCACAGCGTTTTTCCTGCTGCAGTAGGTACGTGCAAGGTGGGAAGAGACTAGATATAAGGAAGAAATTTTTTACGCTGAGGGTGGTGAGACGCTGGCCCAGGTTGCCCCGAGAGGTGGGAGATGCCCCATCCCTGGAAACATCCAAGGCCAGGTTGGACGGGGCTCTGAGCAACCTGATCTAGTTGAAGATGTCCCTGCCCATGGCAGGGGCTTGGACTAGATGGCCTCTAAGGGTCCCTTCCAACCCAAACTATTCTGTGATTCCATGATTCTCAGAGGAACGGTCCGACACAGGAATAGCCGGATGGGTGTTGGAGTCTGGACGCTTCCAAGGATGGACTCGCTGCACTTGCTGCCGTGGGGGACGGAGCAGGGACTGGCATAATTAAAAACCACTTTGCCATCTAACAAATGCCTTCGTTGTTCTAGTTGCTCATTAGTTAATTTTCTTCTAATGAGGTTCTGTTAACGTAATCATCTGACATTGGGGAAAAAGAAAGTGGGGGGGAGAACCCAAGTTAAAAAGAGCCTAATTAGCAAGTTAATTATAGCGAGCAGGGAAATGTTCTGGTTATATAAATAAGCTATTGTTATGCACACTCAAGCCGGGCCACGTTAAAAACTGCCGCTAACTGTCTAGAGGTCAGGCAAACGCTGTAATTCAACATAAAACAGAAGTAGGGCTTGTTTGGCGGGACGCCTCATTAAGTCTTGGGGTCCTTTCCTGCCAAAAAAAAAAAAAAGGGAGCCTGAAAATCTGAGCGGTTCCCCTTCCCTCCCTCCCTTTCTCCCTCCCTCTCCCTCCACCCCGCAGCTGAAACCAGAGCGGGCAGGATCGGGATCGGCGGGGCTGGGAGGTATAAATGGGGTGGCAGCCCCTGCCCCGGCGGGAGATGGTGTGGAGGGGCTGTCGGTGATGCCGTCATGCCGAACAAGAAGAAATACAACGTGAATGGAGATTCAGGGATTAAAGCCCAGGTGAGGGCAGTCTTTAATACTGTAATATCATTTTTCTATTTAAAAGTACATTCGTTTCTCTCTACCCCCTTTTTTTTCCTCCTCCTTTCCTTGCTGTTTCCTCCAATCACTTATTTCTGGAGCTGACTGCATCCCCTGCTTAGAGAAAATCCCCGTCTCCAGAGGACTTCTCTTCATTTTCTCTCAGGAGCAGGAGGTTTGAAACGATGAAGTGTTGAGCCAAACACGTTGCTCTGGGGTTGTTCTTCGGAGCACTTTGATGGAGGAGTCGATGTGTTTGTGAGCAGGGAGATTGCCCAGGAAAACCTCGGCTGGCGAGAATTTTTTACTTGGTGAAGTAGCGTAGAGCGGCTCTTCGTGGTGGAAACCCCAGGTCGAAATGAGAGCTCGTTTGAAATGTGATGAGCACACACCTGCATTTAGAAGTCATTAACCCCTTGTACCTCTAGAAATGAGGTTTTTCAGCTCGAATTGGTGTTTTTTCCTGCTGGAAGTTGAGAGCAGCAGCATTTGTGTAGCTGCAGAGCAGGTTGGACTCCTAAATCCAAGCAGCTGCAGCTCTCAAAGGCTGCGCAATCTCTCTGCGCAATTAGCCTGTTCAAAGGTGGCTGTTACCTTCAGAGGCATTTTGGTTTGAGCTGAATGAGTTCAACCTGGAATCAAATCACTGTTCTCATCCCGGCCTTGAACGCCCCCATCTTTCCAGTTGGGCTGGAACGCGGTGTGTTGTGCCATCCGTCGCCTTGTGCCGTTCGATAGGGATTTAAACCAGAGTTTTGGTCTGGGTAAGCAAGGTCTGGTTTTCTCCTTCTGGCTGGATCGAGTGTGCATTGCTGAAATCTCAACCCTAAAGTGAAGATGTACGGTGGAAACTGGCTTAAGGGTATATTGCTGCCAGCACTTTGTACCCTTCACATGTCCATGTGATACAAAATTTAGCACTGGAGGAAGATGATGTCTCAAATAAATCTAATTCCAGCACCCATTCCTGACAGCCTTCTCTGTTCGAAGGATAAAGTCAAAAGACGTTGGTGAAGGGTCAACGCCAGCTAAAAGCAGACCTGAGCCTTGACCTGGCAGACATCCTTTCCTGACATTCCCCTCTTCTGACGCCTCCTTCCACCTCTTGTCAGTCAGTCCTGTGCTCAGCTAAAGCTAAACCCAGCCTTTGGCAGCATTTAAAGTGTTTAAACCCTTGAAGGGGTTTAGGGCAGGATTTATTATAAAGTCTAGTTCTAGTTCTGCCTAATTTGGTTCATGACTTATTTTGCTTTTTGGCATGTTCTTGCCTATCGATGTTGAACGTAGAGGTACTTCAAGAGCTCTGAATGCAATTATCAATATTACTGTGTCACTTGAAATAGTTGCATTGAATGTCCTTGAAGAGATGATGTGGAAAAGGAAAATGTTAACTATAATACGAATTATTCATCCTTTGTTAGACTTCCAGCGTATCTCACTTTGCCGAGAGCATGGTTTTGCACAAATAACCCGATGCTTCGATGAAGCTGCTCAGCTGTTTTAAATTTTTGTTTTAAATGAAAAAAACAACAACAACAACAACAACAAAAAGAAGTTATTTTGGGCCAACAGCTTCTTAGAAAAGGAATAAAAATAATGGGGTGTGTGCAAAGACCCCGTCCCACCGGGATCAGAGATGTTAGTCTGCAATGCAACTCTTGACTGTAATGTGAGTTTGACGTGGGTTTTTTTTCTCCCTTATGTGTTTCCTGATCTGGTGTCATTCTGTTGTTCGGTTTAAGATCAGCAGAAAAAAAAAGAGCTTCCAGGTGTTGCTGCAAATCCTCTCCCAGGTCCTTTCCCCTCTCCCCATCAGCTTGGGCTGGCTGTCCCCGGACCAGCTTAGACTTGGCTTCACAGGGGACTCTGAATTAGCCGCCTGAGACCTCCATCACCTTTTTCCCTCACTTACAGGCCCAAAAAGCCGGGTACCAGCTCTACAGCATCACCAGCCCGTCTCAAGTGCAATGTCAAGTGCTGCTACTTAAACCACTGAGCTTGAATTTGAGTTCCCAAAACAGGATCAAATTCTTTATGGTTAGGTGACTTCTTTAAACAAAACTAACTTCTCAAAATACCCCAAAGGGTTAGTTAATAGACTCAATTAACGGCTTTCAGTGTTTTGGAGATGCAAATATTTAACCCCGTCACACCAGATTGAGTCAGTTGATGCCACAGCAAAGTCCAAGGAAATTTGCAATTGGAAGTCGTGTTCCCAATTTCCCTGAGATTTAGCACGAATCGTGAACATGATGGGAGCGTCGGTAGTTGGCTTACAAAGCGACGAGTTAAAATATTTCCTAAAACAAGAAGCCTGTTCTCCTGAATGCTTAAGTATGGCCCAGTAGCCACAAATAGAATTAAAAGGGACGTTGAGCTGCTGGTGTGGTTTTGAGATGCGTCGTGTCCCTTGGGCAAGGCAGGTGGGCTCTGAGCAGTTTTAGTGTCTGTTGAAATGTGCCTGATGCTCGTGAAGCCTTTTGGGGTCGCTAGCTGAAGGTTGGTGCTGATGTGAGCAGAGAAGCATTAAGACAAGTTCAACCCGAGATGCACGTCAACGGGGCACGGAAGGGTTGAGTTTCTGCTGTAAAATGACTAATAATCATCTGTAAGAGCAGTTGTTTGGGTTATGTGAAAACCTGGACTTGGGCAGTTTATAGTAAGGAAATACTGATTATTTGGCCTTCTTGCTGCTCTCTTCAACCAAGGGCAGGAGTAAAACGACGCTTGGAGAAAGAGGTTCTTCTCCTGCAAGCGATGGATTGTCCAGGGAAGGCGTGAAGCCACTGGCAGGAGCCTGTTCCGTAAATACAAATGTTAAATGTCATTTTCCCCTTAAAAGTGCCTAGATAAAAGTGACGCTTCTTCACTTATGTCTTCTCTCCTCTGCATGCTTTGGAGCAGGTCAGCTTTGCTGACTTAAAATAAGTATTTATCTCTCGGCTTGGCAGTTATTGCAGCCGTAACACGGGCAGGTCTGAGCCTGGTTTTGCTCAGCTGCTCTCAAATCCGCTGACGGTCTTGGGGCTTCACAAATGTTCCTGGGGCGTCTGGAATTTTCGTTCCTTGGTGATGACTGGAGTGGAAACGGGCTTGATTCTTCATCTCGGGTTGAGCAGGTTGCTGTTTATCATCCACAACAATTTGTTGCAATGAGGGGAGCTCCATTAAAAGAGAGGGTAGATGCAAAATGCCACAAAATATTGGTGCTACGTCCATTGCTGGATATTATTGTAGGCGTTGCTGGTCAATGATAGTTGGTTCCTTCTCTCCAACTTGGATAATTAGATTTTGCCAGTCTGCACATCGCTTCATTTACATGCCTTATCCATCACTTCTTGATTCATTGTATAAAGTTGTGGACTCTTAAATACAATACTCTTCAATACTTGTGTTCTCCAGGTGTCCATGCTCCCAACAGTTACAACGGCCTTGAGTGACATGTCTAATGTCAAATGTTTCTTAATACAGAGTGCAGCTGGAAGCGGTGTTCATTGCTTGAAGTGTTTTCAATTTTGCCTTTTGACTTTCGTAGAGCAAACAGGGAGCATCTCATACTGGTCACCAGAATAAATGTTGCGAGATAGTTCGGTGTCCGCATCAGCTCTGCAAATGTTGGGTACCCCTAATGGGGCTTCTTTTGCGACGAATAGCCCTTATTGTGAGCATTTGGGGAAAATAAGTTTGTAATGGGGACAGAAGCTTTCCAATTTGTATCGTTAAAAGAGGAGCTTCAAGGTATTTGAAAGACAAGTGTGTCTGGTGGAGGGTCTGAAATTAAACGAAGTAGGCAATTTAGCGTACCCTGTCCCCAGTTAAATAATAGGAATTGCGATTCAGCCTGTAACTGAGATGGTGTTGGTGCCTGCTCCAGGCTTTGGGTTCTGGGGATTAATCTTCTCTATCAGACTGTTGGATTTTTACGTCTGACTTAACTATTAATTTCGTTTAACAGATCCAGTTTGCTGACCAAAAGCAAGAATTCAACAAGCGCCCGACAAAGATTGGCCGCCGTTCGCTTTCCCGCTCCATCTCGCAGTCCTCGACAGACAGCTACAGCTCAGGTGTGTGCCATCACTGCACTGATTGTTCCTGTTTATTGTCATAATTAAAAGTTTAAGATTATTTAAAAGTAAACTGAAATATTGTACAGTTTATAAAGTTATGTACAGTTGTGCTCCTGCGAGGAGCAGGGAGTTGGACTCGATGATCCTTGTGGGTCCCTTCCAACTCGAGATATTCTATGATTCTGTGATCACTGCATCCTCTTACAGCATCTCTGCAGACCGCAGGGTTTGTCCTGCATTTTGCAGCAGCTCAAGGATCTCCCCGCTCTGCTGTGAAGTCGGTAGTGTCGGAGGGAAGGCATGGGAAGAGGGTTGTTGCTTTTTTTTTTCATCTTCTTGTATAGTTGGATGGAAAATCAAGTTATTCTGCTGCTCTTCACACTTCTGACCGCTCCTTATAATCCTCATGTGTGGTTGCTGCTGCCTTTCCTCCTGTCTCTCCCTTTCTTTTCCTTCCAGGCTCAGCAAAACAGTGTTTCTACTGCATCCATGCTTGCACGTCATCTTCCCTTCCCGTTCTTGAATAAATCCATGTGGATCCCACTGTAGGTTTGGACTCACCCATGGCACGTGAAATTGGAGTCTTTGGAAGAGCAATGGTGACCTTTGAAGGCCACACGTCTTCTGTGTTTTTCCTGCTGGAATCTGAAATGAAACTTGTAGTGAGCGGTGGACTTGCTGTTTGGCCTTGCTAGCTGTACTTACGGCAACTCACTGGGGAGAGAGGTTGGGTTTGTTGGGTTTTTTAATTTTCTTCTAAATTTTAGGGCTCTTCTGAAGGATTGGTTCTGGAAAGTTGATTTGTCTGGTCTAATATTTGGTTGTGGTGCAGCACTATCCAGAAACCTTCAGGCTCTGGTCGCCCTGGCAGCAGGCTCGTTCCTTTGAGAACGTGGCACAGCAAAGTTTTGGTTTGTCCTGCATAGGTGCTCGAATTGTTTTGTTTTCTTTGAATATGCATGATTTTCAATGTAGACAACTGAAACAATTTCTGGAACAGTCCATGAAGATTTCATAAAACCCAATCAAAAGCAGATCCCCATGAAAACCAGACTAATTTCATTGAGTGCCCCGTTCATCAAACATTCAACATTTAGATATCAAACATTTAACGTTTAGAGCTGATGCAAAAAAGGCAGCACGAGAAAGCCCTGAAAACAAGTCTTCTGGTGGAAATTGGCGTTTTTCCTTACAGGAAAGAGTGCAGCTTTGAGAGAACTAAAGAGAGACTACTAAAGAGAGAGACTGCTAAAACTTACCTTGACTTTGAGTGAAGAAGGCAAGCTGCCCTGCACTTCACAGTCTCTAGCATTGGTTTATTCAGCAAATAAGTCGCTGTGACCACAGAGTGCTGAGGAGAGTCAGTGCCACCACACTTCCCAGCACGTAGGAATGTCTCTGGTCCATTCGGTAAAACATTATGCCCCCAAGTGGCACCTTCAGCTAAATTTTCCCTAGTCCAGTAACACCCACGTGGGACCGGTATCGTACCTCACCTTCCAGTGTCCTCTTTTCTTTGTTTCTGCCTATGTCATTAAGTACCATAAATGTGCTGGAGAGCTTCTGTCACTTCAGGAGTTGGTTATGAGGATACTGGCTTTCCAGGAAAAGGGAGAGGTCATCAGGGATGTTCTCAAATTGTTCAGGATAGGTTCATCTGGAATCCTTGGCACTTTGAAGGGAATACTGCTTGCTACCTGAAATGTTACAGCTACTGTCCTAGCTGGGACCACCACAGAAAGGGATTTGGATCCAATTCCCTGTCCCTCAAGGAGTCTTAATGCATCTGATCCCCTCCTGGTCCTGGCCTCTTGAAGAAGATGCAGAAGAAATCGGCTTCCAAAGCAAGGCTACAAAGGATGGAGATGTAAGCAACTTGAAACTGGAGGAGGTATTATTCCTCTGTTCCTCATGACTGTGAAGGCAAATGATCAGGCCTTTCTGGTGACGTGTTCCAAAACTCACGGTGGAGTACCGTCAGGAGCTCTCAGATGGGTGTTCAGGTCTGGCTGCAGACCTTGCAGAGGTCCGGCTTTATGCCAGAGCCATGGGGAATACGGAGCATTCACGGCGAGGCTCCACCACAGTCCTTCACTTAGTCCCTGTCCACGACATGGATGCACCCGCCCGTGACATGGATGCATTTTTTGGATACTTGGTAGGTCACAGCATATTTGGGGAGAATCTGGGTAGATATCTGGTAGTTCGGAGCATCAGAGACCACGAGAGCGCAAAGGTGCATCCCACCCTGACCATCTCAGCTAGATACCTCGTGTATAACAAGAAATATTTCTGCTTTGGGGTGGATGACATGCTGTGAGCTATGGTTGGTTTTTGGTTGCGGAGTTTGCTGGCCATGGACAGGTCCCGTTCTGCACGCTGAAAGCCTGTGGCCGAAAATCAAATCTGAAGGCGGTCCAGCCACATCTGCTTGTAGGAGGGCGTTTTTGGCCATATCCCACCTGCAGCTTCCAGCTGCGTGTCTGCTGTTGAAGGAAGCAGGACAGAGCCCATGGGCTCGCACAGGGCTGTCCACGCTGTCCAGTTGTGTGCATGGATGGATGTGAGCTGAGCTCTGCCGCGCCGGCCAGCCGCAGCACCAGAGACCAGTCCTTTGCCTGTTTTATTTCCCAGGGTGGATGTAGCTGACAGCTACAGCTGAAGTTGTTGCCTGTCTGAAGTCCAAGTAGGTCTTGAGTGTTGAAGCTGTAGGGTATGTCCCTGTTCTTGTGCCCGTCCAATCATGGTACGTGTTGGGAGCAAATAGGATAAAACCTCCCATGTATGATGAACATGAGCAGATCTATACGAAGTGGCTTTGTGGCAGTAGTGCATTGCCCATAACAGAGATTGTTGCCAACACGCTAGAGGAGGACCTACAAGCTTTTCATCGTTTTCAGCAACCCAGGATTAGAAGAGCAAAGATAAGTGGTGGAAGAGTCATGGTTAATCAGTCCTCTCTGCTCCTGGCAGAGGCAGGTGCCCATTTCCAGAAGATGCAACTGCTGGAGGTTGTGATCTGATCCTCTGTGCACAAAAAGTGAAAGCCACACACAGTCTGATGGCTTCATCCTCATTCCTCTGGAATGAGCAACTGTTCTTTGTCTCTTTTCCTGGCTCTAGTGTTCCTTCTTGCATGCTTGGAGGAACCTCCAGAGGCTCCTCCAGAAGATTGGAGGGCCCCGCGCCAAGGTTGGGGATAACCTGGATGACCCATCACCCCTGCAGTGGCTCTGTTCCCATGCAGAGGGCTTTTAGGAGAACTTGAGGAACAATACATGCCATGTCCTCCCCAGAGAGACATCAGCACGGGCTCTGTTTGCTCTTTGTAAGCCACCTGGATTATGTTTGTAGTGTTATCATCTTCAGTAGCATGTTTTAAGCTGGCATTAATGATTAGACTTCTCTAATACAGGTCTGTGATTAACATAACATTTATACAGGTTTTACAACCCCATCTGATATCTAATCAGCAGGGTAGATTTTATGACTGTCGTTTCTGAAGACTAATAGGCTGATTAGCCTGGCTAATGTCATCATGTTTGCTCCCCATTCACACCTGAAAGAACTTGGAGCAACGTTGCGAAATTCTCCTCCGCCCCTTGCACTTAGCATCTCCTGCTAAAACATCAGCAATTGCAATTAATTAGCTTGTGAAAGTATTATATTTCCCTCCTAATGAAAGCTGCTGGGCTGACAGTCAAAACGGAAGACTTCTGTTCTCAGGACAGTTGCAAAACAGGTAGATAAATCCCCTTAGTACCTCTCGGCGTGGATCTTTGTCATTCTGCTTTTAGGGCTGCGCAGTAGCACAGCCTAAAGAACCCATTAAGCCCTCCTGGGATGGGAAGAGGCTGGAAAAGAAGAAGCATGAGGAGCAGAGAGATGATAATGGAGGGGAAGAATCATAGAATCGTAAAATCACTGAGGTTGGAAAAGACCTTTAAGATCATCGAGTCCAACCATTAACCCAGCACTGCAAAGCCCACCACTAAACCATGTCCCCAAGTGCCACAGCTACACGTCTTTTAAATTCCTCCAGGGATGGTGACTCCACCACCTCTCTGTGCAGCCTGTTCCAGTGCTTGACAACCCTTTCCATGAAGAAATTTTCCCTAATACCCAATCTAAACCTCCCCTGGCGCAGCTTGAGGCCATTTCCTTGCATCCTATCGATAGTAACTCAGGAGAAGAGACCGACCCCCACCTCACCACAACCTCCTTTCAGGCAGTTGCAGAGAGCGATAAGGTCTCCCCTCAGCCTCCTCTTCTCCAGACCAAACCCCTCCAGCTCCCTCAGCCGCTCCCCATCACACTTGTTCTCCAGACCCTTCCCCAGCTCTGTTGCTCTTCTTTGGCTACGTGAGAGGTGTGTGGAGGTCCTGAGGCTTGGAGGTGGTGGGCATGAGTGAGTGAAACCCAAGTGACTCTTCCCCAAGACGTCCTTGGAGGGAAGGCAGTTGTCCCAGCATCTCTGCCCAAAATGATGGGGAGGTACTGGTGCCGTTTTGGTGATGCAAGAGAGGCCTGGGTGTGGAAACAGCATCTCTGCAAACAGCCAGCGGTTTCTTGCCCTTCCTGCCAATCAAAACTGGAGAAGTTCTATCAAAATCATCAGCTGGTCTCCAAAATACGTACAATCTGTGAAGTTGCAATACGGAGCAGCATACTCCAACACACAACACGTCGCCAGCTGGGCTTTGCTAGAAGCAATAATGGGAAAAATGAGGGCGGTGCAACACTGGCCCAGGTTGCCCCGAGAGGTGGGAGATGCCCCATCCCTGGAAACATCCCAGGTCAGGTTGGACGGGGCTCTGAGCAACCTGATCTAGTTGGGGATGTCCCTGCCCATGGCAGGGGCTTGGACTAGATGGTCTTTAAAGGTCCCTTCCAACCCAAACCATTCTATGATTCTATGAAAAACCAGCAGAGAGACCATTGAACATGAAAACTTTATAGCTTGGTTGCTGTAAAGTACGAAGAATGAAAATACTAATGATCCTTGCTGATCTGACTCTTCAAATTAAAAGTAAAAAGTCTCTTTTCTCATTACCCTTGCAATAAGCTGCCCATTTTCTGTAGTTATTCCACTTCATTTGAAACGAGTAATTTTTCTCAGTGGGGAAATTAATTGTTTTCTGCGCCGTTTGGGAGTGGTTTATATGCCCAAGGACGCGTCGTGGTGTTTAACAGCATCTGCTGTTGCAAACCAGGGAGAGGCACCAACCTGACAGCTCAGCTTTGGAGTCAAGGGGATGTTTTGGCGTTGTGCTGGGCAAGTCGCTTAGATTTTGGTAACTGTTCTTTCCCTTTCTGCAAAGCTCAGGTAATTGTTATCTGCTCGAACAAAGATTTTTGGGGATCAGCTGGTTTATATCAACCCAGCACTTTGAATACTAAAGCGCTCAGCGACGTGTATTATGCACCATGTACACGTTATGTGGGCACTGAAATGAGATTAGAACAGTAATATCTTTAATTAAAGGCGATTGACTTCATCCTCATGCTGTTTCATAACTTTCAAAAGGTTGTGCAGAAAAGAAGCACGGTTTGTCTTTTTAGCTGGGCTGTAACAGGGGCGAGTTGCCCCTTTTTGCCCGTACCGATGCCAATACTACAGATGTGAGTGGATCCTCATCTAAAATATTAGCAAAGCTAAACTTTGCTGAATTTAGGCTCTGACATGGTCTTTGCTGGGTTAGGACATGGGCTGCAGGTGTCTCCTTTTCCCCCCCCAACATTTTTCCACTGGATAACAGTGCCTGAGACCTGCTGCTGTTTTCAGGTCATTCTCTTCGAAATAATACAGTTTATTTTAAAATGCTACGCGGCTCTTTGGAATGCCAACCCCAGTTATGAAGCTTTCCTTAACCACCTTTTGCGTGATTTGAGATGATATTTAGGAGACTGTCTATCCCATCAGTCAGTTGGGTATTTCTAGATTACGGGTGGTAGGAATCCTTTCCTTTCTGTACTTGTTTTTTATTCTACAGGAAAGCAAAGGCAAAATTTACTGTTATATGTTAGTACACTATTATACTACACTAACAATATTAGTTTAATTACCATAGTGCTATATGCACTGTTATACATATGTAACAGTAAAAACCATCTGCATCTGAAAATCTGGCTCCCATCTAGGCGGGATTTTTTGTTTAACATAATTACTTTCAGCCCCCAGTACCAAGATCTATGGTTTTAAAGAAACCTCTGCACAGATTAGCTGTCTTCAAGGAAATAATCTTCCTTTAACTAATTAATCCTTCTGGAGTCCTTGATATACAAGAGCTTGGTATTATATAAGGTGCTCTTTTGTTATTAAGCCAGGCTCCCTGTCCTTCAAGAGCTGCTCTGGGATTGTGAGCACAAATTCAGAAATACATTGCCGTCAGCATGTTGTTTGCAGGGTCGGACTTGCCTTTCGCACCCCGCTGAGGATGGAGTCTTTGCAGAGAAATTTCAGCAATGCATAATTCTCCCCCGTAAGCGGATTAAGACCCGAGCGGGTCTTGGGGAGCCTGGCACACCGACAGTGGCAGCGCTAAGCTTTTTTACCTTGGAATCATTCAAGCGCTTCACATGAGCCAGAAGAGAAAGTAATCAGCTTGCTGGGTGCTGTGGGAAAGATAAACCCATGGCCATGCTCGGTGGGGAACGGTTTAACTCCTTGGGTTGGGTTTTCTGGCATGAAAATGTTAACAGAGCTATTGAAGTGCTGGGTAGAGAGGTGGTTTGCCTTTACTCCAAGTTCTTGGAAGGGGCTCTTGGTATCGGTCTTCACTTGAGGTCTGGACGCCTCTGGAAAGCTGCAGCTCTTTGGGAGCGCTGGTGGGTGGTGATAAGACCATGGGTTCAACCATGCCATTCTTCCTATGACACTGTGTAAGAAGCGTTCACCCTTCATGCTACCAAATTCCTTTGGCACGGAATTGGGGTAGAAAGTTGGGAATCTGTGCTGGCTGTTGGGTAGAACAACTCCCTTGGGTGTTTGGTGTAGATGATTCCCTTTTGGAGACTGTGCCTGGGAGAGAAACTAGCTCACGCACACAGCAACTCATCACCCAAAGCCAGTAGCTGTTGAGTTTGACTATGCAACAATTCCTAGGTAAAGATTTAACCAGTTCTTTTCTGGTGTTGTGACAGAAGGAGAGCTCATCATCGTATGGGATGCCTTCACACGCGGACATCATTTGTAAGCGATGCATAATATTGGCCAGCTGCACTGAGGCTGTCGTGGACAGTGCTGTTCTACAAAGGTGGTCCTCTTCGGCCGTAACAAATAATTTGATGCCAGGTCTCACGTTCATTTTAGAAGTACACATGATCTGGAGAGTAAAGACTTGGAGTAAAACTTCAGGGCAATTTCATGAGGAGTAGGGGTTGACCATGTGGATGAGGCTCTTGAGTTGGGTCCCAAGGTGTAGCTCCTGCCAGAGAGCAGGAAGAGGAGGAGGAGAAGGAGGAAGTGGTGGTAGTGGTGATGGTGGTGGTGAGGAGCTCAGCTGGACCAAGAGCTCCACACTCCAGGTGCTTTGTCTCTGGAAAGGAAAGAGGAGTGCTTCCTAGTTCATCTCCAAGCCTTAGGTGTTGCTTTGACTGCTGATGCCAGTCCTAGAAGATGAAAGAGGTCTATTTTCCCACATGGGGGCATATTCCAGAGGAGAACATGGCACAAATAGGCTCTTCAGCTGATCCTGATAAACTGGAAGCAGAAGTGGTGGCTAATTCATAACGGCTCAAATCGAAAATGGACTCTGCATGTGATTTTAGTAATCAAAATAAATGGGAAGGGGGATTTCTAACTCCGTGAAGGGCTCGTCTGTAGATCTCCATGTCTGCCATAGAAGAGCTGCCCAAGCAAAAGTTTGGAGAACATTGATAGGAAAAGAAGACAGTTATTGACAGCAACTGTAATTAATTCTGTGTTCACATGCACATCTACGGCCGGTACCCATATATTGTCTTAAATAAGAAGTATAATCTCTGTGAGATCGTATGCTTGCTATCCCCTGTAGGCTCCTTACTACGGAGAGTGGTGGTACCATCTTCCTTCCTCTTCTCTTATCAAAAGAGAGAGGAGGGGTTCAAGAGGATCCAGAAATGCAAAACATTAAATACATCTCCAAATGTTTGTTATTTATAATAGAAAAGAAGGGGAAAATCCAAGGGCTGGACTGAGCTGTCTGTAGATGTACAGAGATGTTGGTTGGAAAGAACCACCAAGGTCATCTCGCCCCCCTGCCCACTCAGAGCAGGGCGTTGCCAGCACAGGATCAGGTGCGCCATGACTCTCTCTAACCAATTCCTGAAGTCCTCCAAGGACTGAGTTCCACCACCTCTCCGGGCAACCCGTGCCTATGTTGCATTAACCTCCCGATGAGGAAGTTTCTTCCTACTGTCCCATGTGAGCCTCCCAAGCAGCAACTTGTGGCCATGGCCCTTATTGAGGAACATTGAAATTGAGCAAATTCGAGGGCTGGGAGTACCACCGTAACTGAATTCACTAGCAGGCTCCGCCGTGCCGTTGTTTAAAACAAAATCGGGTCTTGTATCTATCCTGTCTTAAATTACAACTCTTAATGTTTTGGATGTACTGAAAACATTAATAGGCATTTTTGTTGGCTATTTTAGAGCTGTAAAGGCTTAACATTCAGGAAGAGAGATGGGAGAAGGCCACAGAGGAGCTGCAAAGCGTGAGGAGATGAGCCCATGGGGGACACGGGCAGTGCTCGAGCTAATTCCCTCCAGTGTGGTGTTGCAGTAGAGGTAGATGAGAGTGAGGAGGTCATTGCAGATAAAAGCTGACTGTGGGGAGATGGTCATTGTAAGGAGAAGAGGAGATCCCAGCCGAGGACGGAGTGAGCTGGCACGTGCACATGGAGAAGCGCATCCATGGACACGTTCAGCAGATCATCTGCGCCCTTCCGCTGCAGGTGGCTTGGCTTTAGGGAATATTTTGTTCTGTCTCTGACCTCCTTTTCTTCCTCCAGCTGCTTCCTACACAGACAGCTCTGATGATGAGACCTCCCCCCGGGACAAGCAGCAGAAGAACTCCAAAGGCAGCAGCGATTTCTGTGTGAAAAACATAAAGCAGGCAGAATTTGGGCGCCGAGAGATTGAAATTGCTGAACAAGGTAAATGGGGCGCGTTCCTCAAGCTCCACGTTGTCCTAGGCTGTCTTGTGGGGTTCTTCCTTCCCCCAAACCCTCTTCTTGCGAGATGCAGTATATTGGTGATTTCTTGACACCGTTCCTGTTAGAGATGGGAAGACTTTTATGGGATTTTGTGGGATGGAAAGGAGTTACAGGGTTATGCCGTGTAGCTCCAACCAACCAGCTACTGAAGGACTACTCTATAGTCAAATGCATTTTGTTAAAATCAGTAGAAAAGATTAAATCCATCAAATAAATTAGGCAACTTTGGTTTAGCGTGGTTGCCTCCAAAAATCCGTAGCAAAGGCAATGCAGTGTTTAGGTAATTGGCGGGATATTGGAGAGGCTGATCAGGGCAGCGAGTCCCAAGTCCTCCTCGGTCTGAAGCAGATTTTCCTGCAGCCTCACTTGGGCGTTTGCAGGTAGAAATTTGAAAATGTGATGACGCTGCATCTTAAATAGTAGGAAAAGACCTCAGAGGGTTATTTGGACCTTTTCAGCTGTGCCATGACTTATTTGAATCCTGCTCTCAAGGGTTTTGCTTTTTTTGAAGCTGCCCCAGCTGTGCAAATTCATAGAGGTACCAGATAGCAGGGCAAGAAGTGATGCTGGCTGTTCCTTCTGTGCTCATCCCTCTTTGCATCGCATTGACGGACTTCTTTTTTATTTTGCCTTTCAGAAATGCCTGCGCTGATGGCTTTGAGAAAGAGAGCTCAGGGAGAGAAGCCGCTGGCTGGGGCCAAGATCGTGGGCTGCACGCACATTACAGCGCAGACAGCGGTAAGACCTCGTCAATAAACTCTAGACAGGGATTTTTCACTGTTTAGCCTCTAAAATAGACCCTGAGCAGTTAATATATATATACACCCACACACATATATGTGCTGCATATATAATATACTTTGAAGTTCGTATTTACTGCATGCAGTTCTTATTTAGTTCATCCATTTTAAATTGTAAAAACAAAAAGTAACTGCAAAATTGTTTTCTGTGCAACTCTCTAACGACCCTGATGCTGCTTAAAACCCACTTCAGATACCCCCCAGAAGCCTTCCCATAAATAGCAAATAAAAATCCCAGCTGTATATTGCTCTTTGCATTGCTCTTTCTGATTTTTTTTTTTTTTTTTTTGTTTAAATCCAGGTCCTAATGGAGACTCTCGGTGCGCTGGGCGCACAGTGCCGATGGGCCGCATGCAACATCTACTCTACTCTTAATGAAGTGGCTGCCGCCCTCGCTGAGAGCGGTAGGAAACTTCACCCTCTCTGTTCCTTCTGGTTTTAAAAAGATTTCTTACCGTCCCATCATATTTGTCTCATTTACCATCTCTTTTTTCCTTCATTCTCTTCAATGTAGAATAAACCTATAGGAGGTAAACAGCACAAGATCAATCCCTTCCATTGCTCTGAAAATCTTAGAATGGTTTTTCTCTGGAGTATAAAAGTATGTAGCACAACTGATGATGACGTGCATTATTAGGCATCAGGGCTGCGTGAACCTGAAAGTTATTTTGCTAAAAGAAACGAAGCTGAATTTTTTATTTCAGTTCTATAAATTTGAGTCATAACTTTGGCTAAAAGGGGTGAAAGAGAGAATTTTGGGGGGACATAATTCACAAAACCGAAGCTGTCCATGTTGCTGCTCACCTGGGAGATGCCTTCATTCAAATCCTGTTTTACCTGAGTAAGGCCCAGGGAAATTGAATTTAGGATTTTACCTAGGATTTTTTACCTAGGATTAGGGTTTTTAATATCCTAAATTGAATTTAGGATAAACTGAATTTAGGATTTTACCGTGAGAGCTGGGAGACCCAGAAGAAGCCAAACCCACCAGCTTGCCCGTTACCTGGTCTCGCTCACTGAAGCAGAGTAATAATTGCTCATGAGTCAGAATGCATTCAAGTAAATTTGTGGCTAATGTGCGTAACAGGAAGGCAGGACATCTAACGTGCAGCGAAAGCTTGATTTTGCAAATAAATGTTATTCTTGAGAGCATGTTGCCCTCTCGTCTGGTGGCTAGAGCTTTTTTTGGGGGAGAGGAAGAAATTAGGAAGGCTAAAGCTGACTTCTGTCTGCTGCCTTCAGTGTGGATCTTCAATGTATATCTCTGAAGCTTCTTCTACTAGGTAGATGTTGAAAAATCAGACTGCAGGCAAGACTGCAGTGGTGTTGGGAGCCTGGTTCATCACGTGTGGACGTAGGGAGAGCTGGTCCCCCAGGGATTTGCTCAGGCTGTTTAGCACCCATCTCCCTCTCTGTGCCAGGGTTCCCCGTCTTCGCCTGGAAGGGAGAATCCGAAGACGACTTCTGGTGGTGCATCGATCGCTGCGTCAACGTCGAGGGATGGCAGCCCAACATGGTGAGACGGGGTCGGCTGTAAAATGCTCGGCGCGTGTTGAAGCATGGGTAGCTCTCATCTAGAGAAAAGGAAGAGGGTTTAGTGCTGGTCTGTGTTTTCCTCCTGAATTTAGACCTAACTTAGCTGTTAAAGCTTGGTGCTAACACAGCACTTATCCTCAGAGTACTTTACAATTAACTACGCGATGCGGGAGGTGGAAAGTCGGGGAGAAGGTGGGTTAACTGACTTCTGCGTGGCTGTCGCACATGTAGGTCACTCACGCCTACGGAGCCAAGTCTTGTTTAACTATTTTCTAAACAAGCACGGCTGCGTTAATGCAAAGTTTCTGGGGTGCTTAGTTTGCCTCCAGAGTAGCTTGCTACAGTTTAAACCAAACTGATTTAACGTAGCCAGTAAAAAATGAGTCAAAATCAGTATGTTCTGAAAAGGGGTTGCATCCATTTTACTGTATTTGATTAAATTCATAGCTTTGGTTGTTGTGATTTTTCTTATCTAGGCAAGGCTTCTGTTTCGGAACAAAAATTAGATTTTAGGTGATGTCCTTACTGTACGAACACAAAACCTCAGGTAGCCCAACTCCATACTTCGCTGGTTTATGCTGGCCTTGTTTCCAGGGAAAACAGAGAACCCTGAGCTAGGTGAGCGGAATAATTCACAGCTGTTAAATGTGCTGTTTTCATCATGCTTCCGGACAGATTTTGAGCCCTGGAGCTTATGATCTAAATTAGACAAAAAGTAATCAAAGGTGGAAGATAAGCGTGTGTCTGTATTGTTTGTTTGCCAATATCAGCTTGTTTGAGGTGGGTTTTTTGTCCCTTCGAGTCTACACCTGCTCACTTCCTTGCTGTCACCTTTAAAAAGAATTTTGAATGTCAAAAAATCCACCCCCAAGCTACGAGTCTGAGTCTAGACATGAGAGCAGCTTTTTTCTTCTTTTTGAGGAATAATTTCCCATTGAAAATGTCAGTAATTGAAGAAGTCAATGTACCAGAATCTGCGTATTATGCTTTCCCAGGATCTCTTCAGACCTCTTGATTCTGCGACGTGTCTCTATCCATCAGTGTATTTTCAGACCTGCTTCTGGAACACAGAAATAATCGCTGGGGAGTGCCAAATGCCTCAGATCTAGCAGTTCCCAAAGATGTGCACGCTGGATTTTGGAGGTCCGTGTTTTTAGAGATAAGAAACAGGATGCTGGACACTGGGTGACGAACAGGCGTGGAAAGGATCTTCTTCATATGATTATTTCAGAAGATATGAGCCGGCAAACTTGGCCAAAGAGGCAATCTGACCTCTTTTCATAGAGTCATAGAATGGTTTGGGTTGGGAGGGACCCTTAGAGGCCATCTAGTCCAAGCCCCTGCCATGGGCAGGGACATCTTCAACTAGATCAGGTTGCTCAGAGCCCCGTCCAACCTGACCTTGAGTGTTTCCAGGGAAGGGGCATCTCCCACCTCTTGGGGCAACCTGGGCCAGTGTCTCACCACCCTCACAGTAAAGAATCGTCTCTCGTCTTGTCTTCTCTTCCCATCAGCAAAACGCCAGCGATGTCTTTCAGCGTCGTTGATGATTATTAGTGGCTGTGCAGTGCTTTGAAGATGTTCTGTGCAGTGCTACATGCCACGGTGTGATCAAATGGGAAATTCTCTCTCTGTGGAAAGTGATTTAGTACCATGCCTGTCTCTGTCCTGCGTGAAATAATCTGCCTGGACTCGTATGCGTGGAGTAATCCAGAGCATAAGTATCCAACTTGTACTTGTTGATCCATCCAACTTTTACTTGTTGATCCGAGATGAAAGTAGCATGGAAATGCATCTTCACTTCCCAGCTTCTACATCTTTAAGCTCAATAAAGAGAAGTGCAATCTCTATTTCTACTTGAGAGAAAGCAAAATGGGTCAAAGTAGTTCAGCAGCTTGCTGTAAGCCACGCTGACCTCATATCAGGGCTTGAGATGCACCCCAAGAGTCCTGTTTAGCATTGCTTCGCTGGCCCCCACTGGTCCTGCGTCCAGGTAGGCACTGCAAGGTGTGGTGGAGCTGACTTTGTATGTCCCATGCAAATAAATAGGGAGGTCTTACAGTCCAAAAACCTCAGTATTCAATGTTTGGGTTTCTGTGTGGCTCTACACCATGGGAACAGTTAGCCACAAACGCTGCGAGTCTCCAAAAAAAAACCACATTGGGTTTTCTGGTGGGAATAGCAGACCGTTAGAGGAGTGCTCTGTCTGGACAGGAATGGCTCAGAGGGTTTTTTTTCCGAAAAACACTGAATCTGCAGGGTTTGGTTTCCTTTGCAGCATAAAGTGATCTAGGACCATGCTGCCACTGGGGCATTTCGATGCCGCCTCTGACCATGCCTTCCCGCCATCTCCTTGTGTTTTCACCAGTCATTTTCTGTAGTGCTTTATTTTCAATCATGTTGTTGAGCTGATCCTAGCTAATTTTAATCAGCTTGTTCTTGGCGAGATCGGCTGTTGCCCCAACAGAGTTGGAAGGGGGTGAGACATTTGTGGCAGCGGGATCTTAGATGGATTCAAAGAGGTTGTAAAATGGCACCTTGAGACACCAGTTTCTTTCATGGAAGAGCCAGAGATTTTCTGCTGGAGAAAAGATGAAATGGGAGGACTGAGGGAGTGAGAAGTCACAGCCCTGCTGTGCAGACAGCAACGTGAAATTGGTTACTTGGCGAGAAAAGCACTGAGAGAGAAACGCCTACCAAGGGGTTACGGATACACCAAATCAGTCAAAGATTGTAAAAATTCAGGGTGAGTACTGCTGCAGAGGAGCAGGAGTAGATATCTCCCCGTGCTTGGGTCAGAGGATGGTCCCATCTCCAAAGAGAGAAATGTCCCTGCAGGCACAGGGTGATAGGAAGACGTTTTTTACAGTCGCGACCACTCCAGCACGCTCTGCTCCGAGATGAAAGTGCCAAAATCAAGAGGGAGGTTGATGAACTGCAGCCGGGAGCCTTGGTTTGCAGATCGTGCCTCTCGGTGGGCGTCAGGCAGCAGCGCCGGGAGGCAGAGCAACGCTCACATCTTATAACGGCTGATTTTCTGTACAAAAAATTCTTCGCATGTCCCAGAAAAAAAATCTGCCTGGGAAGAGTTCGAGTGAAGGCGGATAACTTGTGTAAAGCTGAGAAAACCGCAGGAATACGGGGCACATACCACGGGCTTTGCCGTTGGCCGTTTGGGGCTGCTACACAAAGGTGACCTTCCATCAAAAACTAGTTCCTCCATTGATTTAGTTTGGCTTTTTTTTCATCTCCTACGCTCGTAGGAAAGAGGAAACTGCCAACCCCCAGAATTCTCTCTGAGAAAGAGGATTATGCGCCCTATTAAATGGGGATTAATGAAATGAAGACATCCTGGGAGCCAGGCTGCTGAATTCCTACCTCAGCCGGCCCAGGAGAGCTTCTCAGCCCACTTAACTCTTACCTGCCTCTGCTTCCCAGCCTGTGAACAGGAGGGGGATCTGGGGGTTCCCTGGAGACTTGAGAGAGTCGGTTCTGCGTGGAAGACGCGTGCTCTGCTCTGGCAGGACACCATGTGCTTTCCAGACATTCGCGGAGGAGCAGCTGCTACCCACCGCATTTGTCTTCAGTGGAAAATTATGCAATTTAGAGAGAAAAAGTTTGTGATAGTACGTAGCATTTCCAAGCAACTCTTTGCCCACGGATGTCGGAGTGGTGGCTCCGTGCAGCCACCACGTCGTGTCGTGACAAAGCTCAGGAACGTCATCTTTATGCCCGCAATGGGGCTTCTGCTGCAGGAGCATGGTGGGAGTGTTAATTTTTCCTGGGTGGCTGCAGATGCTGGTGGGAGAGCTACAGATGCCTGCGGCAGAGGGTCCCTGCCAGGCTCCACCGCCGGCCAACGAGCAGAGACGCTTCTGCCCAGGTTTGATATTTGCATTTTAGGACACCGGCAGGCATGCCTGTAGGTTAATAAGGGCTGGCTTGGCAGTCAGAAGTCTTGAACGTTGGTGTAGGGAACACGCGGAGAGGATGATGATGATGCAGTCAGAAGTCTTTGATGCTGATGTAGGGAATATGCAAAAAGGATGATCATGATGATAGGGAACGTGCAAAGAGGATGATGATGATTCAGTCAGAAGTCTTTGACGTTGGTGTAGGGAACATGCAAAGAGGAGGAGGAGGAAGATAATGATCACAGAACCATAGGATGCCCTGAGTTGGAAGGGACCCACAAGGACCATCGAGTCCAACTCCTGTCCCTGCACAGGACAACCCCAAATTCACACCACGGCTCTGAGGGCCTTGTCCAAGCGCTTCTTGAATATCGCCAGCCTTGGCGCCGTGATGCCTCCCTGGGGAGCCTGTTCCAGTGCTCCACCACCCGCTGGGGGAAGAACCTTCTCCTAATACCCAAACTAAACCTCCCGTGGCACATCTTCCTGCCATTCCCCAATAATATGGGGCACTGTGCTGTCAGCCAGCCCAGCTAGCACAGGTCCTTGGCACTTCACCTGCTGCTCAGTGAAATCTGCTCCCTGTTTTCTCGTGAGTCTAACGGGGGTTGTCACATTTCCCACCTTGCTTGGGCACTGCTGGGCCACCTGAGGCCACCAGGGTGTCAGGAGGGCTTGGGAAATGCACGTTTGGGTTTTTTTTTTTTTCTTTTCCTGTATCTTTTCTTCTGTCCCGTACACCTCTTTACGGTACCCCAGTGGGTCCCCTTTGAAGCATGTAGAGCTCAGCACCGTCCTTGGCTGTGGCTGACCCAAAGTGGTTGGGACTGGGGCCATGTTCATTACGAGGTAAGTGTGTAGGACAGAAACAACGAGACTCCTAATCAACTCCACTGGCTATCACTAGCAGTGAGATTTTCTGTAATTATCAGAGGCTTTGTATTTAGAGCGGTAAAAAATAAGCCTTGGCTTTAAGTCTTTGGTTATCCTGGCGATGCTATAGCACATCACAAAAATACCTGAATAACATCAACCCGTGCAAAAGCGTATCTGGATGTACGTGTTAGACTTCTAGCAGTGTTACGACTTTCACATCCAAAGCCATTACCGGGTGCGTTTCCATATGCTGGAAAACGCATATGCATATTCTCACCAGCAGAGAATAGACAAGCTCTTAGACGTCTCTTTTCACTGCAATTTTTAGATTTCTGTGACCAAATTGTTTTCATGTCTGTCCTTTCCAAGGCACTTTTTCAAAGGGCACCTTTACTAGCTCATCTTGAATGTTTTTATTAAAGCAGTAAGTCTCTGGCTTTCCCCACCACCCTGAAATGTGTCATTAGGAGGAAATGGGTGGCTTGGGAGACTCGTGATCTCATAAAGAAGAGTTCTGTACTTCTGAGATTGAGGTTCAAAGCCAGATGAAATGGGCAGAGACCCAAAGTTGTTGTCTAAAAGAGGTTCAGTATTTTTAATACGCAGTGTTTTATGATGCAGTTACATTATAACTGGCATTAGTGGCTCTGCACCCTCCTCCTCCTTCTCCATCCTCTTCCTCCTTCTCCATCCTCCTCCTTCTCCATCCTCCTCCATTAGCAGTCATATTAGAAAAGCTGATGACTCTGTGTGGTTCAAAGGCTTTTCCGTCTGTGCTTCTGGGAGATGGGGAGAGAGGAGCTTCCACAGCGATTTTCCATGTTTCCCCCGGTCTCGTTATAAACATCAAGGCCTGCCGTGTTTGTCTGACCCGTTCCCTTTCCAGCACGATATCGATGAAGCAGCACTCCTGCTCTGAATAGTCAGGCCGAGTAGTCTCACCTAAGCTGTCACAAAGTGGTATTTGTGATGATGCCAAAACATGGGCTTGATTAGGAATGATTTGAGTGTGTGATTTATCCCTTGTGCCTTCCTGGGGTCCGCAGGCCTACTGGATGTTCAGAGCGGTGACTTTGTGGTTATTTTTATGACAGATCTTGGATGACGGAGGAGATCTCACTCACTGGATTTACAAGAAGTATCCCAACATGTTTAAGAAGATCAAGGGGATAGTGGAGGAGAGCGTGACTGGTGTCCACAGGTAACGAATAGGCCAGGCTGGACTGTGAGCACGGAGGTGTTTGGACAAAACCATCTTCTGCCTCGGGGTGCTGGTAGCAAAAGATGCCCCAGCTGTAAGATGCCACGGACTCAGCTGAATGTTGAGCGTCCTAATATGTGGTCTGTGGTTTTCCTTCAGCATGGGCTTGACTTTCCCGTAAGAACTGCTTTAAATCTCTCGTATAGTGAAAGCAATAGACTTGGAACTACTGCTCTGAATTTCAGACGAGGAGGAGAAGCACCTACTGACCATTGCGCAGCTGGAAAAAGCGCGTAAGGTCTTGTTTTTCCAGCTGGGAAATAGGGGCAGTGGTTATCTCACCTCGTTTTGCAGACGAAAAAAGGAAGGGATGAGGATGTTGCACAAGAAGGGGCGGACTTTGGAGAAAGTCAAAAGCGTAGTCCTAAACTAGATCTATGGGAAGTGAGATTTGGAAAGAGGAAATGAGTCTCTAGTTGGGGTGGGGGTCTGGAAAGGGAGAACCATGGAGATGCAGCTGTACGGCTGAGTGACATCCATCGCTCTGCAGCAGAAGCAGAATTGTGATGGGAGACGGGGCTCCCAGGGCTAGGAGGGGTATCAGAGGTGCTTTTCTAGTGGCGTTAGTCATAGCGCAGGTGACAGAAAACAGGGGGCTGAGGAGAAGAGCAGCAGACTCTGCTTTTTTCTTTATTTTTGCAGGGAGAAAGGCTTGGCTGCAGCTCTTGGAGCTGGCTGAGAGTTTGGCCAGAGGTGCAGGCAGCCCTTGAAACAGGGAAACGAAATATATGAAACAAGGAAGCGACCAAATCAGGTTTGCAGCCAGTGAGGTCAAGAAAAGGACCTGATAATATTTTTAGCATCAGGAATCGTTCCCTGTTTGGGCAAAAGAGACGTGAAAAACCAAAGCAATGTCAAAGATTGTTCCCCGTGGTCTCATGCCAGGAGCGAGGTTCTTTTCTGAGGTTGGTGGTATCGATGCACGCGTGTGGGGAACGCGTGCCCCTTACCTCCAAGGGACAGACAACGTGGGGACCCCAGATGACAAAGTGAGACTGGGGAGAAACCTGGAGGTGGGCTGTGGAGACTGACCGAGGGAGCAGGTTCTCCTTCCCAAGGTCTAAAGCAGGGAGGTGATTTTCAGATTCTCTTCATAGCTGTAGTGTAGCGTTTAGATTCATTTTTAGTGGTTTTGCTGCTGCTAGTTCAGTCTGCTCTCAGAAGTGGGAGATCAGGTTTGTGCCTTCCTCACCCTGGTTGCTTCTTGTGCTGCATCTTGGTGATTACGCTCCTACTGCTGCTCAGATGGGTGTTTTGTTGCAGGTGTTGATCGCAGCAGCTTCACGTTGCTGTCAGTGTTACCCTTCTGTGGCCGTTTCTATTTGTCTTGAGCTCTAAGTGCTTGAGGAATTACAGGAGCTCTCATCTTAGGTTATCTGAGGCAGGATTTGGGGGTTTTTGTCCTTTTGAGGACATCAGGGAATGGTCGTAATATCAACAGTTATGAGGCACATGGAGTCTAGAGCACCTTCTGAACTTTGCTACCTGACATTTTTATGAAATGCCTCTTGCCAGCCTGGTAGTTCTTCAGTAGGGGAGGGAGACGGGTGGAAAAGTCTGTGGAAGGAAGGGTGCTACTTCTCCTCCTGAAATGAGGAGCTCCTATTAAGAGGTTATCTTTGACCCTCCAGATGGGTACTGCTTACTCCAGCGAAACAAGACCTCGAGAGCGCGCAACACTAGAGTGTAGGGAAGTAGTTTTCCATTGACCATCTATTTCTTCCCGTATTCGTAACAGGCTGTACCAGTTGTCCAAAGCGGGGAAACTCTGCGTCCCAGCCATGAATGTCAACGACTCGGTCACAAAGCAGAAGTTTGACAACCTGTACTGCTGCAGGGAGTCCATCCTGGACGGGTACGTACACCTCCACCCAAACGGGGCCGTGGCCCTTGCTTGGGTTGCGTTAGACCCCACAGGGAGCTGGGCCCATGGGTCTGTCCTACCCGCCACTTTCGATCATTTTAGATCAATTGATGTGTCAGAAGAGAACAAAGACCCTTTGTTACCTCTGGTCCATCCTATTTGTATGGGGATCTGCAAGGCATTCTGAGACTGCAGCTATGTCTCTGGGGGTCAGAAGGTCCTGAGACTCGTTTATACAATTGAATGTAAAGCTCTACAAACATAGGCACACCAGAAAACAAACGTTGCATCTTGTGTTTGTAGGAGAATGGTCTTGCAGCAAAGACCTCAGCATCTCTAGAAGTCTGGATTCAATATTTTTAACCCAGCCACGTGTGTGAATGGGGCACATCACTTAAATCCTGCCTCTGCTCCTCTTTTTGTGGAAAGCACGTCTTCTCTTTTCCCAGAGTGTCTGGAAGACACATCAAATATTTTATTAGCCACAGTGATAGAAGACACTTCCCAGTGCCTTTCAAGAGAGCTCACTGAGTCTTTGTGCTCTCAGGGTGATGTTGCCCTTCCGTGTGTGTAGGTGACTCGCACGCATTTTCCCTTCTCGGTGAGTGTGACTGGAGCTGTGTTAAGCCTTGCAGCTTCTCGTACTCCTGTGTGAGGATTTCGGAAGTCCTCACATATGGCTACGATACTCCTTCCCATCCCTCTTACCTTTGCGGCATCAGGATAAAACCCACCTGTGTCTGTTGTGTGTGTATGAGTCAACCGGCTGCTTCATCACAACATTCTTTGCCTTTCTAGTTTCCTTTTTTTATCCTCTCCTGTGAATATACAATAAACCAAAAGAAAGAAAATAGAAGAGGTTGTGGTAGACCAACACTTCATCCCATTACAGTTGTGTGTCCAAAGTGTAAGCTTGACTCTCAGGATTAAACCCTGTCCTTCAGCTGAGCATAAATAAATGGGTGCAGAGGGTGGGAATGACGGGGCTGATGAATGCTTTATCCACCTCTCCCCACCCTGGTCCTGCAGGATTTACAGCCACATGCCACACGATCAAGCAGAAGAGCGTTTGCTTCCCTCTGAGCTCCCTCCCTGCAAAAATCCCAGCAGGCAGTCCGCGGGATTGGGAGCAGCTCTGCAGCATCCTGACGGTGCTGTACTTTTTAGGATCGGACGGGAATCAGTCACTGACGGATACG
Source organism: Morus bassanus (assembly GCA_031468815.1). Classification (NCBI taxonomy): domain Eukaryota; kingdom Metazoa; phylum Chordata; class Aves; order Suliformes; family Sulidae; genus Morus; species Morus bassanus. Next base: position 84,045,708 of record CM062571.1, on the reverse strand, counting down.
TGGGCACCGGGAACATGATGTATCTTCTGAGATTGTTGGTCTCGAGATGCAGTGCAAAATACTTGAAGTTGTGATCTAGAGAGAGCGTAAATCTCAGTGGGGTTTTTTTTCTCTCTCTCTCCCTCTCTTTTTTTTCTCTATTTTGATGGAATTGGGTGTCTGTGTCCCCTCCATCGCCAAATTATGTCAAAGCCAAGTGAGATTAGGACAAGTTTTATTCTTACAGTTCAGACTATGCCATATTGCATCTGGTAGTGGTCGCAATAGACAAGTAAGCACAGAAGCAAGGACAAATTTGACTTCCCGGACTGGCGTTGATGCTGATGAGATGAATACCAGAGAAAGATTGCCTGCTCTGTGCCAGGTAGCTGCGGTGCGGAGGAGGAACCCTCCACGGAGAAGACAGCCTGCTTCAAGAGAAAAGACTTTTTGCATGTTGATAACTTGGTGTGGCTTAAAGTTTAAACAAGTCTTGAGATCTGCAGTTCTCGGCTCCTTCCTGACGCAGAAATGTCGCCTTCTGTTCAATCAGAGTCCATCTGGCAGTGCTGTTGGTGTTCAGCTGTGCGACCGCTGCCTTCAATCTGGTAGCACCATTGGTTCTCAGAGACCCAGCGTAGGCTTCCCTGTGGATGGCGGGCTCTGCTCTAACATCTTTCTCCCAAATCTTTGCGGGATCTGTAGGAGAGTGCCTCATTCGCCACCTCGGCTTTGAAGTGGTCTTCCTGGTAGTGGTCATCTCGACCGGGAGAAGTGAAGAAGACTCATGTTTGTAAAACCTGTGGGTCCAAATACAGGGGCATGAAGACGATCTTTAAAATGTGTGCAAGTGCCATAGGAGTTAGTGAACCACCAAATACGCTTCCCTGGGTGATCCGCTGTACATGCCGTTTCTTCGCTGCACTTCCATCACACGTTGTTCTAAAAGATTAAATTTTGGGCTCCTTGTCAAGTCAGCGGTGATGGTACCTGGCTCTTCCAAGCCACAATGGTTTATTACAGAACGTGACACTGCAGACAGCCAGCGGTTTCTTGCCCTTCCTGCCCATCAAAACTGGAAAAGTTCTATCAAAATCATCAGCTGGTCTCCAAAATACGTAATATGTGAAGCTGCGATGTGGAGCAGTGTAGTCCAACACACAACATGTCGCCAACTGGGCTTTGTTAGAAGCAATAATGGGAAAAATGAGGGCGGTGAAACACTGGCCCAGGTTGCCCCGAGAGGTGGGAGATGCCCCATCCCTGGAAACATCCAAGGTCAGGTTGGACGGGGCTCTGAGCAACCTGATCTAGTTGGGGATGTCCCTGCCCATGGCAGGGGGTTGGACTAGATGAGCTTTAAAGGTCCCTTCCAGACCAAACTATTCTGTCATTCTATGAAAACATCTTGATGAAGTAATTCTTCTAATTAAGTAGCCCTTCCTTCTTTATTATGGCCATGCCTCTGCTCTGTGGTCACAGGGTTCAAGACACACAAGGCAGCCTCTGTCTTGGGGGTCGGCTGCCCCCAGAGTTCGAGTGTCTGAGGAAACAACTTTTAGCTCCGTGTTCCGTGTGTGGCAGATGCTGTCAGTGGCTAAGAAACGTTAAAATCTTTAAAAATCTTCTTTATCTGCTTGTCTTCAGTTGTGATGGATGATGGACGTCATGGGTGGGCAAGTTGGAACCTGAGTTAAGTCTGGCCCAGGCATCTAAATCTGGGCCAAGGGAAGTCTGAGCAGAGGTGCAATTAGATCTGCTGTGTTTTTTATCTAAATTCTTTTGGAAATGTGAGGGAATTTCACCTTCCCTGCACTGCTAACCTATTTACTCGTATGCTAAAAATAGCCTGTAATGTAGGACACTCTTCAGGAGAAACCAGAAGGAAACCATGTGGAAAGGAGAGCTTTATTTGTGGGAGGCACTGGGATTCTGGCAATAAATTACCACTTTCCTGCTTCTTCTGTAGTTATTTCTGTGGGGTATTTTGACTTTAAAAAAAATTTAAAAAAAATATTTTTTAAAAGATTTTAAATATTTCTGGAGTACTGAAACAAAGGGGTCCAGCAACAACGACAAAAAACACCCACAAAAAAGGGATCCAAACCCCAAATCCTTCCTCTTCGTTGCATTTCACTGGTAGCACCCACCCTTACCAAAGAAAAAGGTCAGTTTTTAGGTGCCTTTTGGGTCCTGTCTGCACCCAGAGTTGCTGTGTGTCCTCAGGGATACAGGATGCAACCACGGTGTTTAGGAGGAGCAAACTGAGAAGGACCGCTGTCCTTCACAGCATCGTCAGTGGAATATCATGGAATGGTTTGGGTTGGAAGGGGCCTTAAAAATCATCTAGTTCCAACCCCCTGCCATGGGCAGGGACACCGTCAGCTAGACCAGGTTGCTCAAAGCCCCGTCCAACCTGGCCTTGAACACTTCCAGGGATGAGGCAGCCACAGCTGCTCTGGGCAACCTGTGCCAGTGCCTCAGCACCCTCATAATGAAGAATTTCTTCCTTATATCCAATCTAAATCTACCCTCTTTCAGTGTAAAGCCATCACCCCTTGTCCTATCACTACATGCCCTTGTAAAAAGTCCCTCTCCAGCTTTCTTGTCAGCACCCTTTAAGTACTGAAAAGCTGCAATAAGGTCTCCCCGCAGCCTTCTCTTCTCCAGGCTGAGCAACCCCAGCTCTCTCAGCCTGTAAAAATAGATCTTACTGCTGTTCTTTAATTATTTTTTTTTCTTTTTCCTTAGCCTTAAAAGGACAACAGACATGATGTTTGGAGGAAAGCAAGTAGTGGTTTGTGGCTACGGGGAGGTAAGGGGTTCATATTTTCCATGCGAGTACTGCATGTAAAATCGGCACATCCTTTGCATGGCTTTATCCGACGGGGCTTTTCTGTCCTCATGGCTTTTCTCAGCATCTGCAGGTATCTTCAAACCTGACGGGTTTGCCCAAACTGAAGATTTCCAGTATCTTTCTTTAGTATTAAACAGATACCAAGCCTGAGTCTTAAAAGACATGACTATCAAGTATTCTAAATATCTTTAATATTGACATATCCGGATATTACGATAGCACATATTAATATTATCTTTTATATTTATATATTATATGGGTTCTGCAGATGCACTGTGCAGCCGCAGCGTTGCATGCTGAAGCGTGGTCAAGAAAGATAAATTAATCTTGACTCACCTCTGTGATTTCACCCCCAAATGGAGGAATCGTCTCTCGAGGCGAGACTGGGATGTTCACCCTTCGCAGTTCTTGTTGGGACCATTTAACGCCAGTTACGGTGGGCTGTGCTGTGGGTGCTGTACTGGGACTTTTTTTTTTTTTCCAAAGAGCTGAAATGGGACAATTTTCTCAGGTGTAATCGCGCAATTTTTGGGAACCCTTGGTCATTTAACCATTCCTCTGAATTCCCCTGTGAACTGCACCGTATATGCTGTGTAAAGGTTAAAGCTCGTTAACCCTTGGAGATTAAACCATTAAGCTTCCTAAATAGAGTAAAGGTTACAAGAGACTCTTAATCTTTCCCTGAGATAAGCGTAATCGTTCGTTATCGTGGTGCTTTCTAGATGTCAGGAAGTTTTGGGGAGAAAAGAACTCTCTGGGACCAAAATCAATGGCACTTTTGTATTTTTTAGTACCTCTCTTAGCTAAGCTGGGCCTGACTCAGGTCCTAGATTACTCCAAATCCAGAAATTTCACGCACCCAAAAATTGAGTATATACAACCAGAGTTGCTAAGAGGGTTGCAAAGGGCTCTCGGGGCTGCAGAAGAGACGCCCGGAGTTGTACACCCCCTGTGAGCTTCCCCCAGCCGTATTGATGCTCGGCCTCTCCCGAGCTCTCGGCATCTCACCCTTCCTCTGTGCTCTTCTCCCTCCCCAGGTTGGAAAGGGCTGCTGTGCTGCTTTGAAGGCCATGGGCTCCATAGTGTACGTGACAGAGATCGATCCGATCTGTGCCCTCCAGGCCTGGTAAGCAGTCGCACCGAGCCCGGCTTCTTCTTCAGGCTTTTTTTTCTCCCCAGGAAAACCGTGGCCAGAAACCACTCGGCGGTGGTCCCTCCCAAGAGGGATGCTGGTGAGGGGTTCGTGGCTTCTCCGCACCCTCGGAGGGACCCACAGCTCTCTCCTATGGCCAGAAAAGGGTTCCTGCACCAAAGCATCACCCAGTTTATCTGTATCCCACGTGCCAGCTTGCATAATCATAACCACAGTGGCCAAGAGTTTAATGTTATGGCTTGAAAGGATGTTGGGAGCGAACTGCGACCTTTGGAGTGCAGAGTCAGGCCCTACTGTGCTATGCACGCCCCTCACCCGAGGGGTGTTTTGGTTTCTGTGATCACCTGCCCCTCACACACCTCTCCTCACTAACGCCGGTACCCTGACGCAGGGCTGAAAGCACACGGCCGTCCCCTCGCACGGGCACGATGCAATTAGACCCGACCTCGTTTCCTTCAGGTAAAGGTTGTTTTGGTGCAGAGACGCTGCTTCTGCATTCCAAGGTGCGAGGTGGGATGTGACTATGAAAGCAGAGTCGCAAAAACACCCGGAGCATTATTAAACCCACAGCCTCTTCCTAACAGCAAGCTTTCGAAGGGCTATCGCGGTGAGAAGGCTCATGAGCCCTGCTTAATTAGCAGAGCTGATCAATTTTCGGTTTGCTTTGTGACCTTCACAAGTGGTACATCCAGCACCCTCATCCTTAGTTGAGAATTTGGTCGTTTGCAGCAACCCCTTCCCTGACTCTGCACGAGGCAGCACTGTGTGGCCCCTCCTGTGAGGAGTTTGCAGGGGGAAAAAAAACCAGTAAATGGGACATACAGCAGAAAGAAATTACCTTTTTTTATAGTAACTATGATTTTGCAGCTTGTGAGAGTCACAGAAATAAGTTCTCGGGAGGACTGTCAACAAATCCTAAAAAAAATCCTGCCCTTGTTATCCGACGCGCTGGATTCACCTTGCTCGGTGAAGTCAGGAAAGACTTGCTGAGTGCTCAGCATTTCTAGAGATCGTGTAGGTGCCTAAATACGGATTGCAAGGTTAATGATAGACATCTGTGGGTTTGGGGCGTTTGGGTTTTTCTTCAGATGATCTAACTCCGTATTAGAAAGGATCCTGCAGCAGGAGGGCGTATCTGCATCTTCTGGATGTACTTTGCAGGAGTAGCAGCTTTAAAAAAGCCGTCTCGATTGAAAATTGAGATTTGCAGATGCGGAGGCCTTGACAGAAAATGTGAAACCCTCAAAATCTCTTTTCACTTCTCCCCACAACAGTCCCGAATCCTCCAGGTTGGCTCCAGAAACCCTCCTAACGGCTTGGGGTACATGGCCCTTTGCATGCTGCCTTGCTGTTTTCCAGCCTGGCATTAGAAAGTTAAAATGAGTATCTGAGAATCACTTGATGGGGTTTTTTTTCTATTTTTGGCATGGTTTTGCTGCTTCTTAGACTGCTTTTTCCCCCCTTTCCTCTTAGCATGGATGGATTCCGGCTCGTGAAACTCAATGAAGTCATCAGACAAGTTGACATCGTCATCACCTGCACAGGTACGCGGTCCCTGAGGCAGGAGGACGGGTCACCAGGGATGTGCACGCCAAAATCGGGTCCATCTTTTTCCAAAGGAAAAGGCAAAAAGGTGGGAAAAGTGACCATGGGTATTTATTATGGATATTGCTATCTGGCAGGCAACAAGAACGTGGTGACCAGGGAACATCTGGATCGGATGAAGAACAGCTGCATCGTCTGCAACATGGGCCACTCCAACACTGAGATCGACGTGGTGAGCGCAGGGACCTGCCATGGGGCGATAGTGCTTTCGGGACCCTTCAGCAGCCGTGTCTGACCCGTTGCCGCTTTAGCAAGCACCTGGGAGGAGATCAGATAATCCATCGCTCCCTGTGTCTTGGCAGACACTATCAGATATGTCGTTGTCATTCCTGCGATCCCAAAGGATGCCAATGAGCCAGACAAATTGCTCCAGCTTCCAGCGTAGTGTCTGGTGTCCACCAGCCTCATTCCTTCACCTAGAGAGTCAGTGAATCGCCCTCTCCAGCCCAGTCCCTCTGCTTTTGTGTTATTGTACCATTAAGGCCCAGCCAAGAGTTCAGCCTGGTGCAACACGGCACGCTCAGCCCCACTACGCTTTACCGAATGCCACTGAAATCTGCTCATCTGTGCTTAGAGATGAGTAGAAAAACAGGAGAGTCTTGTCTAAAGGTCAGTGGAGAACTGCTCGGCCAGACCCATGAGTTTAAAGCTGTTTTCTGTGGTGGTAAGAAATGACCGCAGCCATGCACAGTGTAGTTGGTGACTGTGAATCCTCTTCAGCGAGAAGAGCTTGAACAATAGTTGTTGCTGGAGCTTTGATGTATTGTAGTCATAAAAATAGTTCCAGGTTATGATTCATAAAGGTTTCATTGGTCTGGGACTGCGACCGGACTCAAAGGAAACTATAAGTCCAGGCCAATGTCAGCGAGTTGCTTCCTCTTCTCCTTCCTATTATGTTGCTTCTAGTTTTTTATCTTTTGCCAGTGCTTTAACTATTTTAACACTGTGTTCCAGGCAAGCCTGCGTACACCGGAGCTGACCTGGGAGCGGGTGAGGTCCCAGGTGGACCACGTCATCTGGCCAGACGGGAAGAGAATAGTCCTTCTGGCGGAGGTGAGTTGCAGGCAAAGGAGCAGGAATTGCAACCTGGTTTCTGCTTGCGGAGGAAGAAAACAAGGGCTGGGTGCGCGGTGGAGCCGAAGGGCGTCCAGAAATCACCGCCTTGGGCCTCAGCAGCCCAATAGTCTCTCTGACTGAAAGGCTTGGTGTGACCCTGTTTTGGCCCATGAGTTACTGGAACGCAGAAAAGCTCCTGTATTTTTCTTTATTGCACTCCGGGGTATCTCCCACAGGGTATTTTATCAGATTTTCACTTCTAAATAGTTTTACTGAGTTAGAAGGGCAACCAGTTCAAGTGCATGTGATAAACGGTGTTTCATCCCAGAAGGGATGCGTTTCACTGGCGGTTCTTGTACCTTCTGTAGGGTTGTAAAGTGGTTTTGGTGCCGTGTTGAGATAACAACCAGGTTTTGCTTCCCAGGGCCGCCTACTGAACCTGAGCTGCTCCACCGTCCCCACCTTCGTCTTGTCCATCACTGCCACCACGCAGGCAAGTAGTGTTTGGGCTGAGCCGAAAGCGGTGCCTCGCTCCCAAGCGGGCAGCAGTTACTTACCTAAGTGTCTTCTCTATCCAGGCTTTGGCTTTGATAGAGCTGTACAACGCTCCTGAAGGGCGCTACAAGCAAGACGTGTACTTGCTGCCTAAGAAAATGGGTAAAGATGTACTCGTTGCCTTCTCTTTTTTGGTTTTGAGATTGAACAGATGGGAGGTTTTGCTAGGCTGGGCTGAGGACGGCAGGGCATCGCAGCCTCCTGGGCTCTCTTCTTTGCCTCCCTGCCAAGCTCAGGGTCTTCCAGCAAGTTCTTCCCGCTGGGTCTGGGCTCTGGCTAAATTGGACGTGTTGTTTCTCCGTCCCACCTGGGGAAAACAGGCTGACGCACTTGGCCGACTGCAGGAGTCCATCCGCGCTGATGCAGGGGATTTTCATGTAGGGCTTCTGCCAGCAGAGCTGCCTTCGTTGGCTGTGAAGACATGTGGTCCCTGACTAACAGCTCTGCCAGCAGAACCCCCTTCTGAGGACACAAGCTATACTGACCATGCTTTTGCTGCAAAGCTGGACTTTTTTGCCTTCAATTGTCTTTTTTGAGACCAGGTGCAGCTTGTCCCTAGCTTGGGCGTTAGGTTTCACCTACCAGAAACGTCCAGTGGCTCCCACATCAGTAGAGCACCCAAGCTTGCCCAAGGGTTCAGCGTAACACAGCAGTGGACCCACGAGTCCTGCCAGAAGGGTATTTCAGAGAAAGGTTTGGTTTTCCCCTCTAACTCAAAATAGACAAGAGCTGTGGTTTTACCCATTCAGGGTGAAAAGCAGTCCTGCAATTTAGCAGCAAAGGCGTGAGGAGCGATGCCTTTCCCAGCTGGGGCTTTAGGGACGTGGTGCACAGCAGGAGGGGGCGCGTTGCCTTCCCCTTACCCATACTAATGAGGCTTGAAATCGTTTCAGACGAGTATGTGGCAAGCCTTCACCTCCCAACGTTCGATGCCCACCTGACAGAACTAACGGATGAACAAGCAAAATACCTGGGACTGAATAAGAACGGACCTTTCAAACCAAACTACTACAGGTGCTGCTCCTCAACCTCTCTTTCCTCTGCCATGAGCGTGGGGTACACGTGAGGGGGGACAGAGGGGACAGGGTTTAATCCCACCGGTTCCCTGAGAAGATATCACAGGCTTTCTGATAATTCCCATCGCCACGTAGAAAGTGGTCCGGCCAGGAAGGGAACGGCGCGGTTGGAGCTGTGACGCAGAACGCTTGGCAGGACACGAGCCCTTTGTATCTGGCAGCAGCTGTCACCCAGACGTGGCAAATGGCAGAGCGATGCCATGCGGCCAACTCAGATGACAGCTTTATTTTTAAAGTTTGACGAAGGATGAGATGGCGCAGAGCAGCGTTCGCCCCTCGCGCCGGCGGCTGCTTGGGCGGGCTCGGCTCAGTGGCTCTCCTCCCCCAGCGCAGGCTGTGCTGGCCCCCCAAAAATAATAGTTATTTTCAATGTGAGTCCCTGGATCGCTTCCCTTTCCAGGCTTATGTTTGTAGCAACGCATTTTTTACTGTGAAAATGAAAAGGCTTTGCACAAAAACAGATCAGCTTGGGGGTGGGGGTTGAAGCCTCGATCCTTTTCTTGCAGGAAAAGGCATTTTCTTGGCATACGGGTCTTCAGCACTCACGTGAGAGCAATGCCGCACCAAAATGCTCCAGTTTTGGGGTTCAGTGGGTTTTTGCAGATCTTGAGCTTTTCTTTTCGTGCCCTGTGCTATGTGCAAAATTATCATGGTGCTGCTGCACCGCCGTGCCGTGCCGTGCCGTGGGGGAATTTCCTCCGGTTCAATTTTCTTTGCCCAGTTTCAGTGCCTGGCTGTAGTCCCAACCTTGCAGGGAGCGTGGTTTGTCCCACGCACAGAGAAGTTGGGATAAGCAGAGGGTCACAGGAAATTCCTTGCATGGAGGGAGAGCCGTGCTGGCTCAAACATCCCCTGTGCACCGTGGGGTGGAGATGTACTCAGACAGCTTCGGTTTGGTGTCCTGTAGGAATTTAAGCCTCCAGATACAAAAGGCAAAGAGCCAAGTTTTCCAAAGTTCCCTATTTTGATGTGTAGGTGCGTAGGATGGGAAGTGAGAGGAGATCTCCAGGTGCACGTAGCCTCTTTTTCTGGATATAATGGGCAATTAGGCTTCATCCCCATGCAGCTCAACAGCTTGCTTCGTTAAAGCAAGCACCTCTCTCTCCTTACACCTAGCTTTGCTTGTGATGTGAATTATCTGCTTTTAGTTCCCAGTCTAACGGGAGGTTTCCTGATAAATTCAGCCAGTTTGAGCCAAGTTTTGGTGTTTAAGGCATTTGCTCTTGCACCTTCAGTGCATCCTCCCCGGTTTCTGAGCGGAGGTTGTCGCAAACCGGTGAGACTCGGTCCCTGAATCAATTGGGTGCCGTTGGATTTTCCCCTTCCCGTACTCAAAGTGAGAGGCGATGTTCAATCAGCGAGGGCAGGCGGCTAAATATAATGTGGTATTTGTCAGGGAGGAGAAGAGGACCGAGTCCCTTTCTAAATAATTTCTTTTCTTGGTTTCTACCCCTCCCAAAATACACCGTGTTGATGCTGGGGGAGCTTTGTGTCTCTTCCCCAGCGCCTCACCAAAACCTTATTTTTCTCTTCTTTTCCCCAGATATTAAGTTCCCGCTGCTGTATCCCAGAGAATTGCGAGGAACAAGAACCCAAGTCTTTTCTCAACTACTGTACAGGATGAAACAGCGCAAGCTTCCTAAGTTAGAGCTGGGCTTGCTCACATAGTAGACAGTGTGTTTAGGTTATTTATTTATTAAATTAGAATACTGTACATGCGGCCTCTGCCACTGGTGTTCGTACTGCCGCGGGACTGGGAGACGGTGGATTTCTTTCTGTTTGTTTCATTTTTCTCTTTGGGTTGTTCTTTTTCGGGGCTGGGAGGATGGAGGAGGCAAGGAAGAAGCTGGTGGAATCGAATCGCTGCGATGTACTTGGAATAGTCCGTTATCAACGTTAATCCAATGCACGCGACGGGAGCCGCGGGATCCGACTTCGAGGTTGCAGGTTGCTTTTGGTTTCCTTCGCATCCCAGCGCTTCTTCCAGGATCCCAGCAGCCACGAGAGCCTGCGGAGGGCGGCTGGGTTTGCATTTCTCATGCCATTTGACAACGCGGCTAAAAACCATGTTTGCTCCAGGAGCCGCCCAACAGCCAGCTGCCACCTTGGCAGCAAAGCGGTAAATCTCGCCGGCGATCACTGGAGAAACCTCTCGTAATTCTGCCGAACTGCCCGAGGGACGGTTCTGCCACCAAGTTGGTGAACTTCGCCTTAGCACTGCTGAAAGCTGTAACGAAGGGTCCGGTCGTTAGCGTCAGCTGGGGATCGCCCCTTGCACGCGGTAGGAGCCGGGAGGGCAGAGCAGTGCCCGCTCGGAGGCAGACCCTAACGGACGTGGTGGCGGTGGGGTAGGACCCACCACCGCTCCCTTCTTCACAGCTCCGCAGTATTTTCCTGCTGCTTACGTTACGAGTGCCAACCTCCTATGGTTCAACCAAAGTCGTGTTCCCGCTGGGCCTACGGGGCAGCCTCGCGTGCCCACGCTGGTGGAAGAGCCTTGCAACCTCGCCAACAAATGCTGCTCACGTGTCGGGGAGCTCTTCCAAACCCAAGCGGAGCTTGTCGGCCGTCCCAGCTGGGAGGACCCATGTCCACGCAAGGTCTTTCTCCAGCTGAATTTCAGGCCTTGTTGGAAATCTTTGGAGTCTTATTTTCTAGTAATATTTGTATGATAAAATCTGGAAATCCCCTCTGAGTGTGAGAGACGTATGCCAGAGTAATCCCCACCCCGATTTTGTGCGCAGGGAAGAGTTTAGCATCACTAAAACCCTTCAATCACCTCAAATCTTGATGCATCAGAGCCGATGGGAAACAAATTTGCCATAGTTACTTGCTTTAGCCCAGGATGTCCCACCTGAATGCTGCGGACGGCACGGCACACCGACCAGGGTGACTTTCCAAGTCTCTGTGTCTCATCAGAGTCACTTTTATGGTTCATATGGAGAACATGGTCCTTCTAAAATAAAATCACCCGACCCCATGAGCTTAAAAGCCTTTATCCTGTGGTTGCTGCCTTGGTACCCGAGTACCTCATCAGCTGTAGATTGGTGTTTTGTCCTCCCGGACTTCCTTGCCATCATGAAAAAACTCTTTTGTGGCAGCTCATTCACGCACAAGAAAGGAAAAACTGTGGAATTACGATCTTGGCGGCCAGGTACTTCTCGCGGCTCTTGATGCCAAGGTCTGAAGTCAGCTTGACCACAAGCTGCTCGTCTTTGGAGCAAACGTTCTCATATGCTTGCTTATTCCAAGTTTCTCTTTGAAATTTCTCAAAGTCTAGAAGTAAGGCTTTAGGGTTAAGGTTTGAGGAGACATTAGGGCTTTGATGAGACTTTGAGGAGACGTTAGGGCTTTGAGAAGACTTTAGGAAGACCTTAGGCCTTGGAGAAGACTTTATCATAGACCGATCACTAACCACAAACTCAAAATAATCTCTACTCACTCATGAATTCTATCCAGATTCTGAGACTTTTGGGAAGAGTCCCCTGAGCTATTTGAAATGTCACATTCGGGTCTTTCCCTGCGCTGGATTACCTTGGTCCGCATCAGCCAACGAACCCCCGAGTTTCTGTTGTTCTCTGCAGGTGCGCAGCGTGAAATCCTGGTCTCGGTCAAGGTGGAAGGCGGTTGTGGGGTCACGTTGAGCAAAGCAGCTTTTGGAAAATAGGTGTCCCCACCGCAGCCACTGCTGCCCCGGGAAAACCCCTCTCCATCTGCATGACCCTTCAGTACAGCTCACGCAGTCGCTTACCTCTCCCGTGTCCATCGCTCGTGCAGCATACGGTGGTGCTGTCCTCATCCGTGAATTCCTTCGTGCCGATTTTTAAGCCCGTTTTATCTGCCAGGTAGATAGGAGAAAAAGAAAAAAATAATAATAAAATCCCAACTGGCTTTTCCCACCTCGATTTTTAAAGCTCTTCTCCATGTCGTTCTGCTTCTTCTGTAAGCTTTTTTGCTTGCTTGGCTTTTTCCTAATCAATCTGGAATCATATTCTGTGATCATCTCTAAATTAAACGTGTAATGGGTTTTGGGTTTGGTTTTTTTTTTTTTAATGTAACACATTTTTAAAGAATTAGGAAAAAGGAGATTTAGGTAACACCAGCAAAATTGTAAAAGGAAATTAATTCTGTTCTGAACTTTAGAAATAATAAGACAAAACCTGTCATCAGCCTGCAGTGAGGAAACGAAAACTTTGCAAACGTAACATTTTCAAAAGGATGTTTTAAATATTAATGTCTGAGTGATTGTATTAGATCAGCAATAAAGACTCTGTAATCTCAAAACACAAATAAAACATTGGAAAACTCAAAGCTTCTCCGGAACATCTTTTGGGTCTGACAGGAGCAGATGGGGAATTTTTTGGGCTGGGGGATACAACGAGGGGGTGAGGGATGGTGCTGCCCTGGGGTGGGGACGGGGGTGTTGTCCCCAAGCCCGGTGCCATGCCGTAGCCCTGAGCTCCCACCGCTGCCGTACAAAACCTGGCTGGGAAAGCTGCTCCGGCAGCCGCGCGTCCTTGGGGCAGCTGGGGCTGTTTGGGCTCCGGGCGGCTGTTTTGGCTCTTGTCCTTGGGGAAAGTGGGATGAGCGGTGCCGGAAAAATCCCGTTATCGCTTCTGTTCCCGATCTGTCACCTCCCTGCTGCAGAACTGGGAACACTGCCGGGGTGGTGGAGGGAAATACCAACCAAAAGACTTTGTTTTTCCAGCGGCTGGGGAAGGATGCAGGACACGAGCGGCACCAAGGCGGAGCGTCCAGCACCTCCCCGGCCAGATGCCTGCGAGGTCACCCCTAAAACCAACTGTCCCCCCCATGGCGAGGGAGGGAGGAGGGGAGCGGGGAGGGGACACCCCCACCTCTCCCACCGCTGGTTTCCAGACCCTCGGGAGCTGCTTTTAACCAAAATTGTGGTAACAGGGGTTTGGACAACCCACCTCAGCGGGTGACGCTGGGGGGGTGCCTCGGGGATGGGGACCCTTGGCTCCTGCCTGCAGGGGGCAGCTGCGGCCCCCCAGGTGCCAGCGGGACCCAGCTCCCCGTTACCCCCACGGGCACGCCCCCCCCCGCACCCCCATTAGCCCCACGGGCACCTCCTAGTGCTGCCAGCACCCCCCTGCTCCCCTCAACCCGTCACCCCCAGGGACACCCCATAACCCCCCCAGCACCCCCATGGACACCCCTAAGCTCACCCCATACCCCCCCCAGGGGCACCCCCAGGGGCACCCCTGTTGCCAGCAGCCCTAGGGGCACCCCATAACCTCGCCCTGCACCCCCAGGGACGCCCCTCCCCAAAGCCCCTTCCAGCCCCGCCCCCCGCCCAATGGCAGGGCGGGGGTGTGCCCTTTGTCCCCGCCCCCGGGGAGCGGCGGACCAATGGAGGCGGTGGGGGCGGGTCCGGGGCGGGGCTCGGGGGCCGGCCCCCACGTGTGCGGAGGGGCGCCGGGCATGGAGGCAGCGGGCGGCGCGGCCCCGACCCCGACCCCGGCCCCGGCCCCGGGCAGGGCTCGGCCGGCCCAGCCCCAGCCCCAGCCCCAGGCCCAGCCCCAGGCCCAGGCCCAGGCCCAGCCCAAGAGCCGGGAGCTCTTCAGGACCCAGCGGAAGGAGTCCGAGGTAAGGGCGGGGGGCGGCAGTGCCACCCCCCCCTTGCGGGGGGGGCTCCCTCTGGGTGCTGCTCGAGGTGGGGGGAACCTCAAATGGGGTGGGGGGTCCCTGCCCCGGGGGGGGGGGGGGTGTCCTGCGGAGCCGCGGTTGGAGGGTGCCCGATCCGGGCTTGGGGGGGGGGTCCTGGGGCTGCCCTCCCCCCCCGGCCTGGGGGTTTTGGGGGTCCTGCGGGGGGTGAGGGGTGTCCGCTCCGCAGTGGATTCCCCCAGGGAGGCAGCCCCCGGCACTGGCACCCCTCCGTCCCGCTCCTGGGAGATGGCTTTTGGGGTCCCAGCTGGGCCCTGGGCTCCCCCACGCCCTCCAGGCACCCACTCACCAGCATCTAGGGGCCACAGAGCCCTCCGCCACCCTTCACCCCTCCTGCCCAAATAACCGCTAAACCCGCCCTGGGCTGCATCGCTGCCGCTGCTCTGCCCTGTCCGGCTTCGTGGCTGCCAGGCTGGGAAAGCAGGACTGGGCTTGGGTCACCAGGATCCGGCCCAGGACTGATGTTCCCAGCCACCGTAAAGCCACTGAGGAACCCCTGTGAGCGGGAAGACCTCGCTTCCCCGCCGGGGAGCTGCGGGTCGAGGGGCTCCCTGGGGACGGCTGACCCAAAAAGGGGGACGGTGCCCAAGTTGTGGCCCCAAGCCCTGCCCAGCTCTGGGGGTTTGCTTTTTTCCTCTGGCTCGGCCTCGCAAAGCGGATTAGCACTGCACGCGCTTCACCGAATTCCTTGCCGGTTTTAGCTCCCTGAACTGCCCTGCCAGCTAGGCTGCAAAAATTGGGCGAGAAACCAGTATTTCTGAGCAAGTTGGGCTCAGCCCGGAGCCACGCATCCTCCAGGGTCATCAATATTAATCGTGATGATGCGCATCGGTTCCAGCCCGGCTGCCAAGAAGGGATGCTGGGACTCAGAATGAGAAATTATGTTAATTTAGCTGATTATCCATTCACGTGTTCCCTCCCGGGGGCACGGCGGCGTGATGCCGGCCTTGGGTTGTCTGGCTGCGGCCGCCTGCTCCCTGCCCTGCCGTAATCCTCCGGTGAAGTTTCATGCTCCAGTTCCTCATCCGCAGGGGAGGAAGGGGGAGATCCACAGCCCTACGGGCTTCAAAAGCGCAAAGCCCGGCCCCGAAAGCTGTCGGATCTGGGATGCTAAGGACGGAGCACGGGGCGGGGGAGGTTTGCATCCTCCCACGGATCTTTGCTTCAAACCAGCCCCAGACTTCGTTTTTAAGCATGTGTGAGGCTCTGAAACGCATCAAATACTCCCCGGCACTTTGGGTCCTGCCTCTGCTTTCCCTGGGACTTGAGAAATGCTATTTTTACACTCACCTTCCAAATTTGCACTGTATTTTAAGTAGCCTTGCGCGGATGTCCTGCTCAAGCCCTGGAGACCCATGTCAAGATCATCTGTGCACGAGTCGCGGCTCCAGCGGCTGGAGGAGCTTTAATGCAAAGGCTGGGAGCGCTGGCAGCCTTCCCACCTCCCGAAATATCCATGGGGATGCGCCAGCCCCGCCGCTAACCCCAGTCTCTCTCCGCAGGGCTCAGTGGATTGCCCCAACCTGGAGTTTGAATACAGGGATGCCGACGGCCATGGCGCCGAGTTAGCAGGTGAAGCAGCGTTTGGGTGCTGCGTTGCTATTAATAGGTGCCCACTGAGGAGGAAAAAGAAAAAAAAAGTCCCTCAGGGAGTCGGGCGAGCGGGATAGGGGATGGATATCTGGTGGTATCATCCTTGCGGTAATAGAGCAAGAGGGATTTATTAATAGAGAGCCACTTGCTCCCCGGGGATGAGCAAAAGGGACGCATGGGGGCACGGGGATTACCCCACGCTCCGAGTTATCCAGGACACGATGACAGGCGTGCAGGGGTGGGAGGACGGGCAGCATGCCCGGTGGCACAGCTCAGGGTGGGAAGTGTCACCTTTTATCATGGCTGTCACGATGGGTTGAGTCCTCGTCCTGTATCTTTCAACTCCGGCTGCTTCAGCCCCGTAACCCTCGGGGTCCCCAGCGTATCTCAACCAGCAAAGGGGTTATTTTTAGCTCTGTGTGTCTCAGCTGCATGAGGTGGCCTGGCTAAAGCACATTTTTTTCTTTGAGAGATACTTCATCCTCCCTTGCAGGACCGTTTCAGTCCCCCACGGTGCTGCTCAGCATCGTAGGACCTATAGGAATTATATAGAAACAGGTCGGAATTATATAGGAACAGGCACAACATCATGTCCCTCCAAGTCTTCTTTGCAGGTCGCAAAATATCCGAGCTGCTGGGTATGAAATCTGTGCAGGTCTTGCCCGGGTGCTCCTGTGGTCCCTCCCTTTGCAAACTGGCTTAACTGGGACAGAAAACTATCCCCCAAAAAACCTCTTTGAAATTGCAAATGCAGCTCGAGCACCATCGCTGTGAGAACAGCCCAGCCCAGACACGGGGATGAAAATGATGAATTTGGTAGCACTGGGTGGCTCCAAGACGACCCTTGGAGCTGCAGGAGAGCTCAGGGATACGTTCAGGTCTCTGCCCCATGTCTCCTTGGGTGTGTAGGGATGCTTCAGAGTTTCCCACAAGGAATTTGGCGATGAAGAGGAGGGTGAAACTCCTCCAGGTCCCTGCTGACCCCTTTCTCCATCAGAGCTGTACAGCTACACCGAGGAGCCGGAGCTCAGCACCAACAGGAGATGCTTCGAGGAGGATTTTCACGCTCAAGGTACCAGCTCTGGGCTCAGCACCCCAGGGCTCGGGGCAGCCCCCCTGGGCGAGAGCGGGACCCGCGGGGAGGCATCCGGCTGGTTGTCATGTCCCCTTTCCAGTGCAGGGCAGGAGGTGGCTGGAGCTGGACGGGGCTCAGCAGAAGGCCTACGTCATGCGCCTGCTGGATGGGCTGGAGGTGGTCAACAGGGAAAAGCGGCTCAAAGTAGCACGGGCCATCCTCTACCTGGCACAGGGTAAGGACCACATCCCCTGTATCTGGACGTGGCTGCATATCTGCTGCCTGGCTTCAGCACAGGGGCTTGGGAGAAGCCTTCTCTTGGGGTTGTGCCATGTTGGTGCAGTGGAGCTCCTTCCCGGGATGGTCCTGTGTGCTCCAGGGGTTCAAAGGCAGCTCCCCCCCAACCAGTGCCTGCCTTTGGGCCTCTCCAGGCGTATTTGGAGACTGCGATAATGAAGGCGATGTCCTCCACTGGTCTCGGCACAACAGCTTCCTCCTGTACCAGCTGGGAACCTTCACCGCCTTCCTGGAGCTCCTCAACATGGAGATTGAGTGAGAGGATCTGCACTGCCCTTGCCCTCCTCCCCCTCCTTGTCCTCTTCTTCATCTTATTCTTTCTCTTCGCCCTCTTCTTCATCTTCATTCTCTCCCATCCTCCTCACCCTCCTCTGCTTCATCTTCTTTCTGCCCACCCTTCCCGCCCCCTTCTTTCTCCTTCCTCCTCCTCCTCACTGAGGACCAAGGAGGTGCCACAGCCATGGCGTGTCCCACAGCATGGTGTTTCCACTGCTGCAAATGTAGGCTGGGGGTCAGGGCGAGGAGGAGCCTGTGCCCGGTGGCCAGCACTGAGCTCGTCCCCTTCCCTGCAGCAACAGCCAGGCCTGCAGCAGTGCGCTGAGGAAGCCAGCCATCTCGCTGGCCGACAGCACGGAGCTCAGGTATCCCGTCTCAGCCCTGCACTAGCACGGCGGGTGGAGGCTGTGGGACAGCTTCAGGGGACAAAGTGGCCTCTGGCTGGCAGTGTCACCTGCCTGCTCTGCTGTCTTGGCAGGGTGCTGCTCAGTGTCATGTATCTGATGGTGGAGAACATCCGTGTGGAGCAGGAGGCAGATCCCCCCGAGTGGAAAACCTGCCAGGAGACCTTCAGGATGGAGCTGAGTGAGCCACAAAGTTCATTGTGCCCTAACGAAGTCCCTTTGTCATGCTGGACCGTCGCGGAGACCTCAGGGATGAGGGATCTGCTCTGAACCTGCTCCCGGTCCTTCTCTCCACCAGGTTTCCCCATGCACAATGAAGAGCCGTTTGCTCTTCTGCTTTTCACGATGGTGACCAAGTTCTGCAGTGGCCACGCTCCACACTTCCCCATGAAGAAGGTCCTGCTCCTGCTCTGGAAGGTGCTTCTGGTGGGTGCAAACCCTTCCTTTTTCCAGAAACCTATCGTTTTGGGAATAGTGCTGATGCAGCCTGGATGTTCCCCACTATTCAGTCTGACCATAGCGAGGTTATTTAGGAGGGCACAGGAAGCTGACACAAGGCAAACAGTTTCTTCTGGGATGAGGGTGGGCTGAGCCATGCAGAGGACATGGGGTGGTGGAGAAGTCTGGAGAACAAACCAGTGATGTGGTGTCTTCATCCTCAACTCCCAGTTTGATGGCCTGGAAACCCAGAAGAGCCATGCAGTCCAGGTGGGATGTCTGCTCCCTGCTTTCTCACCTCTCTTGTTGGTCCCTAGTTCACGCTGGGTGGATTTGAAGCCCTGCAGGCGATGAAGGTGAGGAAGCGGGAGGAGCTGGGGCTGCCGCCCTTGCCGGAGGACAGCATCCAGGTGATGCGCAGCATGCGTGCCGCTTCGCCTCCCACCTACTCCATCGAGCTCACAGAGCAGCAGCAGCAGAAGCGTGGTCACCGCAGCCGGAGGGTAAGAGTGGGCACATCCTCCCAGTGCATAGCCCAGGATGCTTTTCCAATGGGGACTATCATCCATTCAAGGAGCCAGCCTGTGCTTGGGAGCGTGTTTCCCTTTCCCCAGAAGTGCTCCTGTGTTCTCCACTTTCAAACGCCCTGCATTTAACAGCAAAACTGAAGCTGGCTCACCTATGACACCAGCAGTGTATGAGATGGTTTTGACATTGATTTTGCAATAATATGAGCCCCTGTTTATTACAGAATCACAGAATGGTTTGGTCTGGAAGGGACCTTTGAAGGTCATCTAGTCCAAGCCCCTGCCATGGGTAGGGACATCTTCAGCCAGAGCAGGTTGCTCAGAGCCCCGTCCAACCTGACCTTGGATGTTTCCAGGGATGGGGCATCTCCCACCTCTTGGGGCAACCTGTGCCAGTGTTTCATCACCCTCATTGTAAAAAAATTCTCCCTTATATTTAGTTTGAATCCCCCCTCTTTTAGTTTAAAACCATTACCCCTTGTGCTGTCACAACAGGCCTTGCTGAAAAGTCTGTTCCCATCTTTCTTATAAGTCCCTTTAAGTACCGAAAGGCTGCAATAAGGTCTTCCCAGAGCCGCCTCTTCTCCAGGCTGCACAACCCCAACTCTCTCAGCCTGTCCTCACAGCAGAGGTGGTTCAGCCCTCGGATCGCTTTTGTGGCCTCTGGACCTACTCCAACAGGCCCATGTCCTTCCTGTGCTGAGGACCCCAGAGCTGGACGCAGCGCTGCAGGGGGGGTCTCACCAGAGCGGAGCAGAGGGGCACAATCACCTCCCTTGCCCTGCTGGCCACGCTGCCTGTGATGCAGCCCAGGGTACAGCTGGCCTTCTGGGCTGTAAGCGCACATTGCCAGCTCACATCCAGTTTTTCATCCACCAATTTCAGTTGTGGCAGACCAGTCCCGCAATGCATTTGATCCAGAGGAAGCAAGAGGACATCTTGACCCTATGGCAAAGGGCTGATAAGCACTGAGGAGCAAACTGCTCACAGCAAACTCATCATTTTTTAGCTCCACTCTTGGAGTTGCTGTTTTATGGTCCGAGGATGAAAATGCCTCTTTTGCTAGGGGAGAGATGTCGGATGGTAGCTCCAGAAGTTAAGATGGAAAATGGGGTCACATCTCCTAGAGCAGCAAGGTTAGAGGTACAGAGGAGGTTATTCCTTGTCCAGGCTTTGGTGGCAACAGCTAGGAGGGAAATCCTCACCTGAGGACCATCTGGGAGCTTGATCCTTCCAGGATGGAGAGGTCTGGTGCCAGCAGCTGAGAAGGAGATAAAAATCCATGGAGTGACTTTAATTTCTCCTTCTGTTGCAGCCCCTGGTGAAGCAAGACAGTTTGGATATCTACAACGAGAGAGACCCCTTCAAGAATGATGAAGCAGGAGTCGATGAAGAGGAGAACGATGATGTGGACAGCGGGATCGAGGGGGAATTGGACCTGATGGAGCGGGATGCGATTATCCCCGCGATGCCTGCTCAGCGCCCGCCTATCGAAAGGGTGTCATTCCCCAAAGGGCTCCCCTGGGCCCCCAAAGTCAGGTAAAACTATCTGGAGTCACTGCCATCCTTCCCAGTCCTACCTGTCCTGGAGTTCATTGCAGGCTGAACGTCAGTCTGTGGCATATTTGTTGGCCTCTGGCAAGTTGTACTGAAGTGACTCCACTTCTTTTTTTGTCTCGGTTGGTCCTTTCTGGACTGGGTTTAGCTAAGCTCTTCCTCAGGCTTTACAAACCAAGAGTGGCCAAGCTTGGCCAGTAAGTTGCAATCCCATTTTGGACATGCCAGGTTGTACTGGGAAGGCGGCTTGTGCTGGAGTGCTGTGGGAGCAGGGTCAGCTTTCCCATCCGGCACCAATGGATCTCGGTAGGACAAGGTCCTAGACTACTCATCTTGGGAACTGGTTAATGACATTGCCTCTTGCTTGTTGAGTGGGACTCTTGTGTTGCCAGATGAAACCTTCTTGAGTGGCCTTGTTCTAAGGTGAAAAAATTGGAGAAAAAGATCTGAGAATAAAGAAGTTGGTGCCTTCCCTTCCTAAGACCAGTTCTGCTACACAGAATATGGGAGGGCGTTAGGAAAAGAGGGTGAAAACCTCTGCCCCTTTCCCTCTAATCCATGTGAGCTTTTTTGCTGTTGATCCAAAGCCTGGATTTAATCCAGTATCCTTAAAACACAGGAGCATATACATCTTTTTGATGTGGGAGCAGTGGCAGGGTTAAATGTGTCTATCCAGAGCACTCCTCACAGGGACACAGTAAGAACTGGTTTCCCACGTGGGGCTCTGCACATGTGGTGCTGTGGTACTCCACATAATGCTCTCAGCTTTGAACTCAAATGACCGTTGTTTTTCTTGGCTGGTGCCTGGAAATCCAGCTGGGTTTCTTTCTGCCTGTGAGAGCCTTGGCTCACAGTTCATGTCCTACTTGTACTGCCGAGACCCTGACCAGTTCTCATGAAAGATGCCCAAGGTGGACAAGATGTCAGCTTGCTCCCTCGAAGCAGCACGTGCTCCGCCAGACTGCGGAGACAACATTTGTTCGCACAAAGTGAGCAGATGCTGCTTGAAGATGCATGTGCTAGGAGCACAGAAGGAGGATAAAAAGGTGCTGGTCATGGAGCACTCCTCTCCATTTAGTTGCACACTCCCATGGAGCTGCAAAGCAATTACAAATGGTTCACGTTGCTCCCAACCGACGAGAGCAATGGTGGCTCTAGCCTGCTGCTATTAAGACCTCTAGAAATCAAGCCTAGAAAGCCCAAAGTTCTTGCTGGTCCCACGCTGCTGTCCCTTCTGAGCAATGTAGGCTGTGATCTGGTATATGTCTATTTTCCAACCTTCTCCTTGTTTTTGTTTCTCTGCTGCTCCTTCAGACAGAAAGACATCGAGCAGTTCCTGGAAGCAAGCAGGAACAAGTTCATTGGATTCACGCTGGGACAGTGAGTGTTATGTGTGTAGGTCCAACAAAGTCTGTCTCATAGCTCCCATCAGTGCAATTTCACTGGTGGGAGGTGTCCACAGGGTTTAGGTTTTCTCAACTCCACCAGCGTAAGGCATGCTCGGGACAATGCGGCGCAGTGCTGGATTTCACCGGGGCTACAGCAGTGCACTCGGTGTTATAAAAACATGTTCTTGGAGATGCTGGTCTCCAAGGACCTCTTTCTATTAAAAATCAGACCTAGCCCAGAATAAGTGACCCCTGACCCAAGCCAGAGACTGGTTTGATGCGGGAGGGAGTTGGGACAATCTGGTATCCACAGCAAATTACCCAGTTTGTGAATAAATCAAGATGAGGGTGCAGAGTCATCCTGCAGGTATATTCATTTTAGGTGCAGTGCTGGGGCCATGCAGAGACCTGATTTCACCCAATTCTTCACCCCGATGTCGCCCCTCTCTTGTGCAGGCTTTGCTGGGGAGGAGGTAGGAGGGCAGGCAGCTCACGCCAACACCTCTCCCACTTCCTGACCCATGTGGGATGCGTTCAGTAGATTCAGTAGACTACAGGCTCCCTCTTTTACCCTGTACATCATGGAAATGTTAAACTCAGATCTTCTTCCCAGCCTTATACTTACCTTCCTTCATTCCCCACAGAGACACTGAAACCCTGATAGGGCTACCACGGCCCATCCATGAAAGCGTGAAGACACTGAAGCAGGTAAGATGGCAGCTCCATGCTCAGCACTTGGGTGAAGCAGCCCATAAAGCCTTGCTGAGTGGCATTCAGCTTGTCTAACCTCATCCCTTGCTCATTTTTGCTCCCTGATGCTCAGCAGATGCTCTGAGGTGGGATCTGACCCATGGGGATCTCATGGAAGTGGGGAAATCACTGGCTCAGATCACCAGGGCCGTAGGGGGATTGCAGGGCATCAAGTCTAATGCACATAAATTTTGTGATACAGCACTTAAAATTAGTTTCAGGTTCCTCAGATGTACTCTCTCAGCACCCAGTCAATATTTCACATGAATTTAGTCTTCTGTTCCTCTTCAGCTGATGTACAGCAACGCGTTTGTTCTGAGCTCTTGCTGTCTCTGCCTTGGGAAGTCAATCTGGTGAATCCAGTCAAGGTTTGAACAGCTTGAGAGTGGCTGGATATCCATTGCATGCAGTGTGGGCTCCTCATGTCTAACCTCTGGCTGAAACACAGTTTCTGGAGGCAGTAAGAGGATCCCTTCTTGTTAGTTGTCACAGGAGAAGCTTCTGGAGCTTCTTGCAGGAATTGAGGCAAAAAATGGAAAACTGAGTCCTCACTGCAATTCCAAGTAGATTGTCCAGCACTTGGACTTTCCATTTATCCCAGCTGTAACATTGCTGCATCCCAGTGAGCATTTGCCACACTGTGCTTTGACAGTGACAGACTTCCAGAGTTGGGTTTGGACATACATGCCTAGACCTGTGCTGTTCCCTGGGGGAAGCATGGCCAGCCTTGGCTCCTGCAGTGCTCCACGTGGAGTAAGACACCTCTAGAGGTCAACTGACCCTATCTAAGGTCTGGATTGCCTTTTGGAGGTGATTGTCCCTCTCCATTTACTTACAGAGAGATCCTAGAAGGATTAGGTGGAAGTAATCAAAGGCATAATGTGTGAGAGGCTTCAGGGGCAGAGGGATGTCCCACACAAAGATGAGTTCTCCATGTATCCGCTGTGACCTATACACCTAACTTGGGTATTACTGAAATCAGCAAGCGTTGTCATCGCTGACTGTGTTTCGTCCTTCAGTTGTGATATTGTTCTGCCTCTGTCTGTGTATTTTGCCAGCACAAGTACGTTTCCATCTCAGACATCCAGATCAAGAATGAGGAGGAGCTGGAGAAGTGCCCCATGTCTCTGGTAAGAAGTTGCTGCTCCCCATCACTAGACAGATGTGCGGAAGATTTCCAAGATGTCATAGAAATCCATACATTCTCTGTGATCTTTAGGATACACCACACCTTGGATGCTCTTTTTTCTAGAAGTCCCTATCTTGATCAAATGTAGCAGTGGAGAAAGGCCTGGAGGCTTCTGCAGTCAGCACACAGCTATGTCCATCCTCAAGCTGGGTTTTGTGGAGGTGACTGACATATCTCAAGTGTGTGGACTGGAAATACTTAGTTTTCCCTTGTTTCTAATGTTTCCCTGTGCTAGGGGGAAGAGGAAGTCCAAGAAACCCCTTGTGAGATCTTGTATCGAGCAATGTTGTACAATCTTCCCCAGTATATGGTAAGCCTGTGTTTCTTAAAAGTAAAGAAGAGCTTTTGAGTGAGGAATGGTGCTAATCTGTGAGCTGCAGAGCTCAGCACAGGGCTGCTGGGTGTGTTCAGGACTTGAATGGTGAGATTTTGGTGGGAATCCAGAGCAGAGTTGGGTGGAAAGTACAGTCAAAGAGGAGGGGTTCAGAGGATCAAGGGGTGTAGATACCCAGCGACACAGCCAAATGGTTGGAGACAGGTCAGTGGTTAGAAAATAGGATGTGTGCGGAGGATTGGAAACAAGGAACAAAGTTCTCCATGTGGGTGGCAGCTCAAAACTGGCTCCTGTCCTCTGGACACTGAGGGGAACCGGTCGGGGATGGCCCCATGTCTTCTCTTGAGCTGCGTGAGCTGTAGTATTTACCAACAAGTTGTTGCACACTGATGCAGGCACCTTCACTTCTGACCTCCAGAAGCAACCTACGGACTTCACTGGTCCCTTGAGCCTTTGTCCTTCTTGCTGAGATTAACTTTCCATTATGATATCATGCTGATCTCTGAGCATGATGGCTTGCTGGGCCAGGAACCAAACTAAACCATCATCATGCTTCAGGTCTTTGCCAACCTGGCTGTGCTCTCAATAACTATTCAAACTGTGGAGAGTCTGTAGGTTATGACCTTCCTTACATGGACAGCCCTTGCAGCCTTCCAATGGCCCCAAGAGATTCCCAGAGGAATACAATGCATGTCCTGAAATTCAGCTACATTTCCAGGTTGGATGAGGCTTTGAGCAACCTGGTCTAGTGGAAGGTGTCCCTGCCCATGGCAGGGGGCTTGGAACTAGATGGTCATTAAGTTCCCTTCCAACCCAAACCATTCTGTGATTCTATGATTCTAAGATGCTAATTGGGTCACATGCACTCTGTCCATAGGGAGAGACAAACACAGCTTTAAATGCATTAAGCTCCAGGTGTCCCTTGTGTTATTTTATCCATACTACTAGAGTTCAGGTGCTCATGATGCCTTAAGTTAAGGCTAAGACAGAGCTGCCGTGCTCCCCACACTTGGCCTGTCTGTCCAGGGTATAAAAGGAGAAGTTGAGCCTTGGCATAGTCAGTCCATCATGGTGAGCAGAGCTTGGGCTGGTGAAACCCTACAGAGTTGGCTTGAAGTTGTCCAGTTTCAGCAAGTGAAGGAGAAGAAAGGGATGCCCCTTCCTGGTAACATCCCTCCGTGCCTGTCCTCCCCTGCAGATAGCTTTGCTGAAGATCCTCCTTGCTGCAGCACCCACCTCTAAAGCCAAGACCGACTCCATCAACATCCTGGCAGACGTGTTGCCTGAAGAGATGCCGTAAGTCCTCAAGGAGGTGGCCACCAGCCATCCCAGCTTTGCCACGAAGTCTCAGACTGAGCAGGAGAGTTGGGGTTTGCTGATCAGTTTGGGGGGACTCCACGTTTGGGGATGTCTCTTTGGATAGGTGCAAGCTACTGCAAGTCAGGGCAGAGGGGTGAAAGCCAAGGATGTGAATGCCAGTTTTTCGGGAGCATAACAATTCGAGCACAGTTGGCAGCTGCTGTGCTCTGATAGCTAAGTGACACAAATCATAAAATAATGCTAATTGACACAAATCATAAAGATACGGAAGTATATGGTAGGTGTCCTTCATACCACTCCCCCAAGATTGCTGGCAGAGGGCAAACAGCTTTTTTTTTTTCCTTTTTTTAATGCACTTTGGTGTCACCAGACAGGAAGGAATGGAAATGTAAGTCCCAGGGGGAAGCGAAGGTCTCTGTTTCTGTGGAGACTGTCCAGATGAATAAGAACTCAACCGTCCCTTAGTCCTTCTTGCTCCCATACCCATTGTGCTGTTGCCTTCTTTCCCTCCAACCCAGCATCACCGTTCTTCAGAGCATGAAACTGGGGATTGATGTGAACAGACACAAAGAGATCATTGTGAAGAGCATCTCGGCTCTGCTGCTGCTGCTCCTCAAGCACCTCAAGCTGAACCACATCTACCAGGTGAGCGCAGAGAAAGGGTCAGCTGATCTTGAAGCTGGTGTGTCCTGATAGAGCTTCTCCTAAGATTTCTCCAGGAAGGGTTTTCATGAGGAGTTGCAGATCGCTTTTCTGTAGCGGTGAACCCTAGCCCCAGGCCAGGATTTGTATAGCGTTACTCAGGCAGCGATAACCTGCCTGCAATATATCTCTGTGTTTTGACAGGATCGTTTCCACTCACATGGAAGGAGTTTTTAGACTTCTGGAAAAATTCACACTGTGGCTGTTCAGGTTAAAATGTGGGAGATATCACGAGCACGAGCCTCCCTGGTAGAAGGGGGAAGGCGATGGGGGTTAGACAAGACCCTCTTTTGCTATGTCTCATCTCCAATGACCAGAAATAGTGCTGGGTAGGACCTCATGAGGTCAACTAATCTGGTCCTCTGTCCCTCAGCGGGATCAGGTTCTTGGGGCTCCAGTTTCAACAGAGCCTGGAGGTCTGGGTCCTAGATGCAATCTGGTTTGTGTTTCATCTGCATGGCACCAATCGAACTGCTCCCACATGAGGGCTTTCCTTGATTAAATAAAGACAGAGGACTAATTTGAGCTGTGGCCTGGGCCCAGTTCTCCACCCATTCTGCAAGTCAAACAATTAGTGTTTTTTAATTTTTTCTTTAAAGGTTTCAGCATGGTACAAATCCATCTGTATTGTGAAGCCCACTGATATTTATCTGAGGATAAATATAAATCCATATATTGGATTAGATAAAAAGAAACAAACCCCCACATTTTTACAATCCTACATTTGTTCTGGGTCTCCCTGTGTCCCTTCACTAATTTTTCTCGCTTCACCCCCAAAATGGCTCCTCTCATTTCTTCCTCGATGGCAGGAGGACCCTTGCAGTCTGGTGCTAAGGCTGGAGAAAGCTGTGGGGTCTCCCCCCGATTCTGCTTTTGTGCCTGATTTTGGGTGAGCCATCATAATTTCTTTCAGTGCCAAAGCTGGTCTCAAGGACCACCCCAAAAACCACTGCGAGGGCTGAGCTGATGCTTCCAGCATCAACAGGGGCAGTGGAGGGTAGTGGAGAGCATGACTGGTCCAGGCTCTGCTGGGGGTCACCCTGTGCTCCCCAGCTGCCACATCAGTGAGGCAGCAACTGCACAGACCTGCACACCAACAGAGATCATGGGGTTTTTTGTCTCGGTTCTGTCGAGATTTGGTGTTTCTTATGCCAACAGAGAAACGCCATCAAATTATTGCAGTTCAGCAAGGTAGGATTGTCTTTGGTCCGATCCTATATAACATACTAGTTACTGGCAGCTGCATTTCAAAGCAGTGAGAGCATCTTGGATCCTGGCTAGTGGGGACTGCTGATTGCTCAAATAACGGCGGCGGTGTGTCATTGGTGGCATACCAAGTATCGACAGCTTGTACCGGGCTGAGATGAGACATGTAGGAACAACCTGTTTCTTCGCTCTCAAATTTGGGGTGTTGATTGCAGGTTAGTGAGAGATGTGGGCAGGATAGGATGAGATAGTATAGGATATTGCAGCTATTTGTGTCTGTCTCTTCAAAGGACAGTAGAGATTTGTTGTATTATGCAGCCGTACATACGCAGAACATTTAACATTTAGAGGGGGAGAGAAATTAAACACATGTATGAAGGTAAGGGTACTTTTCTCAGTTGAAATTTGAAAAGGGTTAGCGTGTGACAGCAATAGGAATTATTGTATTTTCTCACGTAATAGGTACATCTCCTCCTTCCCTCTTCCCCATATACTGTTTTGCCACAGTATTTTATCTTAAAAAGCTACACTGCAGTCATTAGGTGCAACTATTCCCAAACTACTGCCGTAAAATTTGCGTGTCCGCTCTATGGCAAATTTTCCAGTTGGTGGAAGTTGCTGTATATGATGCAAGCTTTATACAGCAGATTTCTGCAAAGGGAGGATGGTCTGCAAGGTGTCTAGAGCAAACCATCAAGACTGCTTCGCTTTCAGCTGGAAATGGGTTTCCATTCCCAGGTGGTGCTCCCGGTTGTTCCAGCTAACATTGACCCATTTCACTTCTCTTCCTCAGTTTGAGTACGTGTCCCAACATTTGGTGTTTGCCAACTGCATCCCGCTGATCCTGAAGTTCTTCAACCAAAACATCATGTCTTATATCACTGCCAAAAACAGGTACAGCCACTTCTGGGGAAGAGAGAGAGGTGATGGAGCAGGGAGACTTTGTGCATGAGGAACACATGGTGGGATCAAGTGACCTCTGGTCCCAAGCGCAGCTTTGGGGCAGTATGTTCTCCATTACAGGAATACACTGGAGGGGAGCAAATCCCTTCTGCTTAATGAGGAAGACTGGATGGGGAGTTTCCACTCTCTCACTGGACTACTAAAATACACAGAGACCCATTTCCCTTGCTGACAGTAGGCTTGTTTTCATCTTTACGTGGACTCCTGGAAAGCAGTCCAGTGCCACGGGCATCTGTGGGCCACAGCTTCAAAAAGTGTAGATGGGGTAGAGTCTTCTAGGTCTTTTCCACTTTTTATAGCTATAATTCAGCTTTCCTGACTACTGGTTTTGCATAGTTGTCACTGCCTTTTAATTCTGATTTGAGAAAGACACTAGCCCTGTTTTGAATCTGTATAGGGACTGGCTGGACTACTGCAAATCAGTTTAAGAACTGAAAGAGCACAACTCTTTCACAGCTCAGTAGGACTGAGTAGGATTTCCCTGCTCGGGAGGGAGCGCTGCAGGGGATGTTGCTGTTGGAATGATGAAAAGATCCTTTTTCTTGCTTTCTGATACTCTTTTTGTTGCTCTTCAGCTGCATGTGTAGGCTGGTCTGTCTCCTGCATGGTATGGTTGTGTATGTGTGAGAAGGCATGCATGGAAAAATAGAAAGCAATATATTAATTCTCTTGCTGATAAACATTTCCACTTTGGTCCTACGCTTTAAAGCACATAGGTGAGGAGGAAATGTAGCCTAGGAGCACTTAGGTCTGCTTTCTGATGGAGGTTTCATAGGCAGGATGCCCTCCTGTGAAATGAGGTAGGGTTTGCAGCTGGATGCTCTCATCCAGAGAGGTTTAGCTGTTTGGCCCAGCCCAGAGTATCCATTTGTCAGATAGTGGCAAACAACGTCAGGCACTGCCCTGCAAAATGGATTGCGGAATTTTGTCGTGTTCATATGTACGGACCCAAGTCCAGTGATGCTGCAACAGGAAACATCAGAAGTGATGCCAGTACAATGATGACTTGGGGGCAAATGAGCCATGGGGCTCCTGGTCCCGAGCTGGCTCCTTCTGAGCTCTCTTGCTTGTATCTGCATGGCACTTCCAGTTTTAGGGTTATGATGGGTAGGAGCCAGCGAGAAGCATCTGTCCTTGTGGTCAGACAAGCCCTTCCTGGGCCAAACGCTTTCAACGAAGCCTTTTAACGATGTTTTAGGGGATCTCCTGACCTTGGGTCTCATCCTGGATTGCATCCAACTCAGTGATCATTACAAGTCCGCTTGTTGCTCAGCTGCTGAATTTAAAAACAAAAAATAGCAAACAAGAGGGAACTCAAGAACTAAAGCTCTGTGATAGTGCACCCTTCATTTTAGATTGGTGCACGTCTCAGGGCACGGATAGCATCAGAGAGTGTGTGTGTGTATACATACATTATATATATATATATATACACACACACTCTTTTCTTTTTTTTCTTTTTATTGGCTACTTTTATAAAGGCAGTAGGCCTTTAGTAGTAGGCTTCAAAAGACCTGATGCCCTCATTGTGAATTTTTTTGTTCATAAACAGATATCTCCATTTTGACCTAAGATCTGTTCTGTTGTTTTTTTTTTCTTTTTTTAAAATATGCATACAAATAACTAATCTGTCATGTCTTAATGGATCCAAATCCTTCGAGTCCTTATTAATGTACTCAGGATGTGCGTTGGAGCCAAGAGGAATCGACGTGCTCCATTAGGCTGAGACGCAAGGCAGCGGTGGTGAGGCTGGGAGCCCATTTGGATGCCATCTATGCAGTTGGAAATGCAGGAGGGAGGCATGTCCACGTGGCACCGGCTGCAGGCTGGTTCACATGCCCAACGTGGCTCGCTGGAGATGGGATTGCTACCCGTCCAAACTACTTGCTGCATAAGGCAGTGCTGCCATTGCAATTCAAACCCCAGGCACAGGGAAGGAAGACGTTACAGATTGCTGGGCATAATCATATAGATCGTCTTAAAAAGTTGCTTTCATATTTACCTGGTTCTTAACGAGTCCTTTCTTTCCTGTCTTCCGCAGCATCTCTGTCCTGGATTATCCACATTGTACAGTCTATGATTTGCCTGAGCTCACTGCAGAAAGCCTGGTAAGCAGCACAGAAAGGGTCCTTGTAACCAGTATTGCTGTAAGTGAGAGGGTGAGGAAGGATTTCTGTTTTCTTTTTTCTGTCTTCTTTTTCTGTACCCCCAACCTTTCCAAAATTGGACTTTTTTTTCCCCTTCAGCCTTGAAAATTCTTCCCATCACTATTCTGACTCGCTATCAGCTATGGGGCAGTGGGGAGGAGGCACTGCTGGCCTTGTGCACCCCCTAAAAATAGTTGGGTTTAGAGTTTTCCCTTTCATTTCTCCAAATGAGAGAGCCTGCTTTTAAAAAGGATTTGCACAGAGGCCGTTGCCTCCCAGGTTTAAATTGCTCTGAGCACTTGCGTTTCGTAAGATGCCAGTAGATCAAGGAATGAACCAAATTCCCTACAGAGAGGAGCCCTAAGTATTACGGAGACCGGCCAGTGCGATGCGCTGTGTGAATATACAGACTACAGATGAGACATTAATGCTGGCGTGTTCATAACTGCAATAATTCAAAGTGCAGAGTATGTTGGACTCTGGCAGGGCGCAGAGCAGGGACAAGCTTTGGGGTTAACAGGGAGGGGAATCAGAGGGAAGGGAGACCCTAAATGACGCAGGAAGCATTAAAAAGGAGCCTGACCAAAACCAGTCCAGGCAGGGATGATCTCATGTTGCCTGGCTGCTAAAATCTTAAGACTGTGTTGTTTTCCTTAGCTGTGTAAAGGTTAAAATCATGAAAACAAAGTGAAAGATTCTCCCTAGTTTCTATGAACCAAAGTTGCTCATGAATCCCTCCAAGGCTGTGGTAGCCAGGACAGCCAAACTGGTTTTATTGAATCTGTGGCCACAGCATTTCTGATGTGCCACTGCGATGCAAATTCCTGCCATGAGTTGATTATGCCAGATCAAATTTATATAAAAACCTGCTGTGGAACATGTGTGGGATCATCACGTGTGGCCGGCGTGCTGGCTCGGTCCTCCACAGCTGTCGCACGTGCCTTTCCGCCAGTGCTTCTTGCCTCCTTTTGGGTGCCTGCTCGGGGTGACAGCTCCTGGACACCACCTCCCTCCTTATCAACGGGATCAGTCCCCTGTTTTGTGCTGGTCCATGGGCTAGTTGCTGAAGGCTGGGTGGCCTGGCCAGGCTCGGTGCCTGTCCAGCCCTGCCAGGCTCCCACCGACCGTATCCTGGCCCGATGGGGACATCTAGCGACATGTCGCTGAGCGCTCCGATGGCTCATGCTAATCCTTACGCTCACACTAAGCTTTACGGCTGTAGGAGAAGACTGAACTATTTTAGGGAAAATATTCCCAGTTACCCTTTCCCAGTAGGATCTGCTCCCCAGTTTGGGAGCTGTTGCATTAAACGACAGTGCCTCATCACTTTCCTCCAGCAGATGCAGATGTTAGCCTCACGGGAGACTAATTTAATTAGAAAAAATGCAGAAACCAACTTGAATTTTACCATGTGTGTTCATCTTTGGGAGAATACTCATGAATGTAAGGATTTAATAGGAATTAACAATGCCCTGGTACTCCAGAGGCATGTGTTTTTGCATGTATTTATAACATTTTATGCGTTGTTTTAGCTTTTTTCCCCCAATACTCCAATGCACTGATTTTAACATCCCAGCCATAACACATTTCTTAGCAGATATAACAGATAATTATGCTTTCAGTGGGTTGAATGCAGGAGAGTGTGTGTTTGGTTTACTTCTGTGGAAAACCAGGATGAGTTCAGCGGTGCTGTCTCCAGAGGAGAGACCCTTTGGCAGTGGGGTAACGGCTGTCCCCAGATGGTGTAAATCAGGAGTGGCTGCAGTCCTGGTGAGGTAGTGGGGGCTTCACCCACTCTGTTGTGGAACAGGCTCTTCGATTCCTTGCCGGTCCCCATCTCCCTTCTCCTGTCACGGGGCTGTCACTCCCCTCCAGCTCTCCGTGTTTGGGGAGGGGGCTGCAGAGGACCCTGCTGCACCGTGTCGTGGTGCCATGGGGAGGGTAACAGGAGAAGGGGGTAAAAGGGGGATTAAAGTCTGTTTAGCTGTTCTCTCCTTCCGTAAATCTGATGGAAAGACTCTCACTTGCTTGAAGCTATAGAGACAACATGAGATTGATGACAAAAATAAATCCAGCTGCCTATGGAACGGGTATTAGCTGATTCCACTGGGGCCTTTTTGGAAAAACAACTTGGTGCAGAGGGAGCAGATCAGGACTGGGCACCGATATGAAACGGCACGGGCCCTGCTCTTGAGCTGGTACCCCCTGCGCTGCATGCAGCATCCGCAAGCGCCTCGGTGACATCCCGCCTCTGCGCTCTGCTGTGCAGCTCCGCTGTGTGTGCCGGAGCCTCCGGCACAGACGTAGCCTCTGCTGGCAGAAAAGTGCATTTGCTCAGAGTGGCTTTTACCAAATCCCAGAATTAAATAAAATCAGTCAGAAGTACTTCCTTGTTGGCCTCTAAAAATCATACATACAATAGCATTTTACCAGCTTACTGATAGTGAAATGATAGGTTTGGTGCTTGCTTTTAAGAACAAAGATATTATGCTGGCGGGATTTTCTTGGGTAAATCTAGTTTCAAAGCTGGATTAGACACTCTGACAGAAGGGACTCCCTTGGGTCATCCCCAAACTCCTCCCGAGGATGCCCTGAACCTGGATCGTGCACCAGGCTCCAGTTTTTGCCATGAGTTGCTAAGGCTGTAGCTTGCTGGAAGTGGCTTATAAATTAAGCAGCGCTTGTTTCCGCTCTCATCCCCCAATAGGTTATTTGTGGAACAATTCTGCTGTGCTCGGTGCTGTTCAAACATAAAGCAAGTTCCTGTAGTGGTGGAGTTACTGCTCAAATGTGCCACAGGCAATATTTATGCAAGCTGGAGCTGGAGGTGCTTACATTTAGCTAATATTTAAAATAATGTATCAGCTGCACTTAAGCTGGAGGGGATCGTTGTTACAGAAAAGTCTTGTCCTCCTGATACAAATGCTGCTTGTCATCCTCCATTGTTATGTGATTTCCTTTTATTTGTCTGTAATATTTCCTCTAAGCATGTGGTAATTTATGAATTAATTTATATAATTAATAAAACCTCTTTTCTAAGCAGTAGTGATCACTAGGCTGTAATTTGCTCTCTGACTGTAAACAACGAATACAAATCTACCACAATATATATTTCCCATGACGGAATAATGTGATTTATCTCAGCTTTTACTCTAAACCTAAATGCAAATTAAAATGCTGATTACATCTGAGTCTTTCAGAACAGTTTTCCCCAGAATGTGTTGGTGTTTCAGCAGCATGATGACAACCCCAGCAAGGAGGTAGCTCTGCTGCTCACTCTCCATCAGAAATAAAACTTGTGCAGCTAGTAAAAATAGAGACTTTCTGCACAAGGATATCTCTGTGGCGGTGCTGTTGAATGTTGCTGTTAGGGTTATGCTTTTCCTTCTCTGCTTTGCAGGAAGCCGGAGACAACAACCAGTTCTGCTGGAGAAATTTATTCTCCTGCATTAACTTGCTGAGGATCCTCAACAAGCTGACCAAGTGGAAACACTCGAGGACAATGGTAAGGTGATGTCCCGTCTTCCCGAGACCTGCCATGGGCTGCCAGCGTTGCACCTTGAGCATGTCCCCAGCTCTATGCCGTGCGGCTTCAGCCCAGCCTTCCTGCTGAGAGTTTCTCCTGGCAATGCTGGGGCTTCTGCTGCTTCATAAGCTGCCCATTTTTCTTTCACTGATTGAGCCTTAAATGCAGAAATACTTTTTTCTTCTGCAAATAATACTTATTTCTATGACCCTCAAGCCCCCTGCAGCAAGCGTTGGTTATGTTGAACACTCCTGTTCTGGCGATTTGGGGTTTGTACCGTACGTGCCCAGGTGTTAGTGCTCAAAGCTGCGCAGACAGTACTCATGTTGCTTTCTTGAACACGTTGCGTTAATTTGTGTTGATTCCTTGGCAGATGCTGGTAGTCTTTAAGTCGGCCCCAATACTGAAACGAGCTCTGAAGGTGAAGCAGGCCATGATGCAGCTATATGTCCTCAAACTGTTGAAAATCCAGACCAAATACCTGGGGCGCCAGTGGAGAAAGAGCAACATGAAAACCATGTCTGCCATTTACCAGAAGGTGCGGCACCGCATGAACGATGACTGGGCTTACGGCAACGGTGAGTCGCGCCAGGGAAGCATCTTCTCTGCATACGCAGTTGAAATCGGCACACAGGGGTTTTGAAGTGTTTTGTCCTCTGACCTGTTAGGATCCCGTAAACTTGTTTGGATCAGTAATGGGGATTTTTTCAGAAGCTTTAAGTGTCTATTCAGCACCATCAGGCGGGAACAAACTGATTGCATGAGGAAAGGTGGGAATAATGAGATCAGGATGAGACATGGTCAGCTCAGGTCTCCAAGCCAAGAGTTTCCACCAAGCCCAGGCCTGCACTTTTGCATTCCCCAATCACTTTCGCCATCGAGCCATTAAGCTGTCCTATATCCACACCGAATCTGCATGCTTAGGATGGCCGTGGAGTGAAAATCTGACCGATAGCTCTGCAGCTCACACCTGAGAAACAACAGCAGTTACAACCCAGCAGCGTGGATACTCTGAATCCTTAAGCTGAAGCACAGACTACATGTGCTGGTCTGTTTAAACAGCTCTCATGTAGTCTAAATCTGTATTTTTTGAGGGATGTCATGAAGTTCCTGATGTTCTTCATGTATTAATCCATGGGATGCATCAGTCCTCATACTCTTATTCCTTTGTAAGAACACCCAGTTGCTGCAATGACTGACCCAAGCTTAGGACAAGAAGAGAAAGTATTAAAATATCTTTTTGCCTTATTAACACAGTCCTAAATTTTTGCTCTGCATGTATCTTCTTCTTTAATGAGGATTAAGTACAAAAATTGTGTAGCATTCCTGTTTCAAAAGAAAACAGGGCAAGAAATTTTTAAAAGCCTAACATCTTAACCTTTTCACAAGGGAGAAAGGTGTTATAATTATGTCAGGGTGTTCAACTGTAAAAGATATAATCTATTTCTTGAAGACTTGTTATGCTTTTGATAGTCACAACACCACTATGACACTAACTCAGAAGAACCAAAAGCTAGACTCACTATTTTTAATTTCACTTTAGGGCTTGTGGAGTTCCCCCAAAAACCAAAGAGCAGGAAGGCTGGGGACTTCCTTTCTTTTACGGGGATTTCTATCCCGTTGCTGCCTTTCTCAGCATGCTGATTGTTCCCTGTGGGATTGAATATGGCAGCAGGGCTTCTTTATGCCACTAATGGGATATGGCTATGGGATACTACCTGCCTTGGGTGACTTAAACAGCTTGAACACTACATGCTCCAAAACAGAAGAAGAAGACTACCTATGTCACCTGCCCTGGAGCAAGGGTTTGCCGTAACAACTGAATTTACATGGCAATAGTGAGAATAATGCAGTTTTAAGGCAGCTGCAAAGGATAAATTGGGGGGGGCGGGGGGCTGTCCCCCAAAAGAGTTAATCGGCAACATAATGCAATGCTCGATTGCACAATTCACTACTTAGCAGAGACTGCATCTCGACCCAGACAGTTTGCCAGGGAAGCACTTGGCTTTGAGAGACATGATTTGGAAGGTTTTTTTCCTGGAGGGTTTATTTTTATCTTTGTATATATGGGTTGATACTCAGCTCGGACCTTTCCCTCCCTTGAGCACTGCTGAGCTTTGCCAACGCATTTACTTTATGGAGCAAATGACTACTTTGTATAGATTTAGAGCTCATAAAGACCAACTTTCAAAATACTGGTTTTTTTTCATGTTACATGTTTAAAATATCATGTTTATTACAGCCAGTTATTAGATTTTCAACATCATTCATAGTTAAATTTGTCCAAATTTAAAAAAAAAAACCCTTTGTTTTCAGTAGCTCGTAATAAGCTCACCAGTTTTTAGCTATATGCATTAAATCTTGATCTCTGCTTCAGACATCTGTGGAGGTGTTCAGTAAAAGTGGTGGGGCCTTTTTGAAAAAAGCAGGAGCTTGGTAATTATAGAGAGCCCTTTAAGCACACTACAGAGCGAAATAATGGCGTTTCTATGGGAAGTTTTCTGACTGCTTAATTTACAAGTTATTTTAATATATTTCATTTAAATACCTTAAATTAAAATGTATACATAATGGGAATTGATTAGGAATAATAATTAGGAATAACTGACTGGCTAATAT
Organism: Morus bassanus; assembly: GCA_031468815.1. NCBI lineage: Eukaryota > Metazoa > Chordata > Aves > Suliformes > Sulidae > Morus > Morus bassanus. The sequence continues at coordinate 84,009,428 of CM062571.1, read as the reverse complement.
TCTGGTCAATTCAGGCCCGTTGTTGCTGTAAAATCTTCATCCTTTCTTTTGCCCAAACCTTATCAGAGTTATTTTTTCCACCATACTTTGGTCTTGTTTCTTGTTCAATGTAGATATTGATGCCAGACCATGGGATTTCCAGGCTGAAGAATGCACCCTGAGAGCCAACATCGAAGCCTTCAACAGCCGGAGATATGACAAACCTCAAGACTCGGAGTTTGCGCCGGTGGACAACTGCCTGCAGAGTGTGCTGGGACAGCGGCTGGAGCTCCCCGAGGACTTCCACTACTCCTACGAACTCTGGCTGGAGCGGGAGGTGTTTTCCCAGCCCATTCGTTGGGAGGAGCTGCTGCACTACCAGTGAGAGTGACACCTTCACTTGCCCCCACTCCCACCTCAATGAGGACTCAAGGTGCTACAGGGTGAGGAAAGGAAGATTATTTTGGACCTGGGTGTTCTTAAGCACAGCTGGAAAAAAATTAGTGTCTTTCCAAAGAGACCAAGCCTCTCTGTATCTACCCAGACACCCCCGAGTACGCAACTGCCAACTTTTTGGAGGGCATCCCTTTCCTGGGACTTCTTGGAGACCATACAATATCAACGGACCTGCACAGAGGTCACAGAGCAGGTTTCAGTGTCACACTAGTGGCAGTGTCAAGAGTGAGCTTATCTGGTCTTTGCTGCAGGTTGACACCAGCATACGAGAGCTCAGAGTCCAGGTCTGTCTCTTAGCTTGGTTCACGCATGTAAGTTTATTGTAAGAGTATCTCAACCATGAAAGGTTTTCATCTCTTCTGAATGCCCCATGCTGTGCCTAATTTGTTTTCATTTACTCAGTTATGGCTGCCTGATAATGTGCTTCAAATGACCTACTGCCATGAACAAGCTGCCCTGCTTTCCTAATGAAGCTGCACTGGCACTGTCTGTGACAGTCTGCATCAGAGGTGACAGGTTGGCTTGGCTGAAGGAGAGTACATTACCTCTTGTCCCTGGGCTGGCATTGCTGCTGCTGGGATTACCCAACCCAGCTTAGAGAGGCTTGCTTCTACAACTGACAGTTTTTGCATCATTCACCAGGGATAGCAATCCATTACCTTTTCACTGCTCCACTTTTCCTCCACCACTCTGTTCACTTACCATTTGTATTAGAGTGTAACGATCGGTAAGCTGTGCAGTATTTAGAGCTGTCGAGGAGGTTGGTTGCCACATTTCTCTCTACCTGATTGTTTTTGAAGGATAATTACTGCAATGTTAGGTTTCCAGATAGCTTTCTTCATTGCTCTTTAGCCTTTGTAACCTTGGAGGAGACAGTAAATGCCACATTAAATAACCTAATTTTTACACAGTTTTTTGGTTATTTGGAGGAATGTTTGTGCCAAGTCTTAAAGCAGGGAGGAAAAGTACTTTGGGTAACAATTTACTGCCACCATATGAGGAAAAAAGCAGACACTGTGGTCCTTAGCTTTCAGAATGAATAGCATATCGAGCTGTAAGCTTTCTGTAATGTCCATGCAAACACTACACTTGGGTAAAGCTGCGTTGCGTAACGATGGAAGCTGAAGGCAGGCTGGAAACCCTTGTGCCTGGTTGGAGCTGTGGCTCCATTCATTCACTGAATGAATCTCAGCCCTTGGTACCAGGCGGGATGACGGTCCCTTCTCCTCGGCCAATGACCCTGCGCAAGGGCCGCACTGAAAAGGCAGGCTGGGCTTCACAGTATTTTCATAAGTATTATGACAGAGCCTGCAAACTATAATCTTTCTCTACAAAGTTTTATCAGTAGAGCACAGGCAATCCTGCGTCTAACCTCCCCCTCCAGCGATGAAAGCAGGAGTTCAGCTTCTGTCAAAGAAACGTGTTAATATAGTGCAGGCAAGCACTTAGGCCATACTGTTATCAATATATCAAACACACAAGTGATAAAACTGTAAGTATTTGTTAGGACAGGATTTGTGCTTATTGCTGTGGAATTAAACTGAGAATGTTTCCTTAATGTGGTTTGTAAAAGGTGTTTTTCAAAGAAATAGCCTTAGTAAACCCGCTCACCTTTATAAATACGGTTTTGTTCAAAATAAACCAGAGCAACTTTTAAAGCACGTACATTTACTTAAGCCTTTTTCTTCCTGCGCCTTAATTTAAATGCTTCCTTTGCTGTTTTTCTTTTAAAGGACAAAACCATCCCCCACAAACCAACCCATAAACTCACCTCTGACACCCGCCCACCTCTACTCTCTCTCTGCTGAGGAAAGGCCTTCTGTCTGACGTACTTTGGATGATCTATTCTGATCTATCTACAGAAATCTAAAAAAGAAAAACAGAATTATGGGCTGTAGATGTCTTTACTGTGTTTGTACTTGTTTAAGAAGTAAAAAGTTATTTAAAAATAAATAAAGTCTCTCCAAGCAGTAGGGCATGAAAATCAGAGACGTACAATCTATAATGGATGTGTGGCGCTGTCTTTAGGGATCCCAGAACTGGGAGAGCTCTGTAGCTCCGGACAAGTCATTTCACCACCTGTGCTTTAGCTTTTTCTGAAAAATGGCACCTAGTGTTTCCCTGTGTTCCCCAGAGCCTCCTGGTAGTACATAAACTAAAGATTAAATAAACACAAATAAATTAACAAACCCCAAGTAGAGATGGCAGACATCTCAAGGATCTGTTAAATGTTTAAGTAGCAGAAATGCAGTGTAAGTACTATTTTCAGTACTAGTAAATAGTATCTTTACTTATAAATAGTAAATACTAAATAGTAGAAGTACTATTTTCAGCATGTAGGGTCCAGAGCCCATGACTAGCTGGAAAGTTCAGGATATTCTCTGTGATGCTTTGTCTTATACTTTCCTACCAACGGTGCAATTTGCCCCTCGGGCCAGGGTCCTGGGAATTTAGCTGTACCTCTGCGTGGTATCACGTATCCTGACACAAGGGACACCTCTCCAGCACTCTTGGTTCCTTTTTTTCCTTCCTTCACATGGTGACCCCAGACTGAAAGAGTCTGGAGTGTTTTTTTTTCTGGTTAACCATATTATGCCCCTTGCTTTCTGATTCCTCTGGTATTCTCTGTTTTAGAGCAATTTAGAATACAGTCTAATTCCCCAACAACTAAGTGTGTGTGTAAAGGAAGTACTATCAATGCATCCACATCCTTTTAGTCTTTAACAAACTACGGTCACGAAGGTAAGTGTTTCTGCAAGGGGACAAGGGAATGAGTGAATTATTAAAGAATCAGAAACTCAAAAAAGCCCCAGCTATTTGGCTCAAAACTCTACCCCGCCTCAAGTGTCTCTTTCTTACAATGTTTATGTTGAAAAAAAATAACCAGTACATACACAATGTACATTTTTCTATATTATATATTTAAATTGTGCTTCATATAATGTTTCCACGGCTTTTCAGTGCCTTCTATTTTTACTGAGCTAGAGAACAGAAATACAAATTCTTCCCTGAATGTCTGTGTGGTAGAGGATGGTATAAACTGTTATTTTTGAATACTATTTATTTCTACCACCACCACAAGTTCTACTTCCTAGAGATATGCCTCTATACAGAAAGAACCTCTGTGTAAAAAAGTAACTAGGGAAAGGTACAGCTTTTAACTTAATTATTTGTTTCTCACCCAAAATTTGTCACAAAGACTGTAATCCTATTGAGATGCACCATGTTTAGCGAGGGTATCTTCCGGAAAGCTGGAAAACGTGGGTTTCAGCTCACGCTGATAAAAACTGCTGGCCTCGCTACAGACCGCACAGCGCTCTGCAGAGCAGCTGTGGGGCTGAAGTGCCAGTTTAACAGGAATAGAGGGAACCTCTATTTAGTAAGTTTATTCCACTCACAAACAGATGTGGGTAACTCAAACAACGTAATACTTTAAAGACCTCCCCTTGAGGTGTTTGAGCAGTATATTGTCTGAGGCCCCTCTAGAAAACTCCCTTACCAGTACTTCGGGCGGTCCCAGATGCTACTTCTCTAGCAGTACTGGCAAAGACACCATCCTCCTATTGCACTTCTCAAACTGCAAACAGGTAGCAGTTTAAAACTTCTTGGCTCCACAGAGAGGATTTTCGCCTTAAAAAAATCTCAAAAGAGCTAAGAGGCAGCAATTACAGAATAATAATTTTGATGTATAGCAAGAAAGCCTCAGAACAAAGTTTCAGATGGTTTCTGTAGAGCTGAAGGAACCACATCTGTTATCTTACCCCAAACACGACAGTTGATTCCAGGAATGCTCGTGTGTTCTCAGTTTCTGTTGTAAATGGTATATGCCAAGCTTTTTTTTTTTTTTTTTTAGCCTACAGGTGGTGGCTGAAAGTTTTGCTGTTGGTAAGTCATTTTCTTCAGTACCTCAGTACAGATTCTTCTATTTTTAGCCTTGTTTCCTAGATATATAAGGCACATGCAATTATGCTATTAGTTTCTCAGTCCTCTATAAGCAACTTTCAAACTGGTTAGCTAATTTCATGCAAATTTGAGTGAAGGATAAAAGGCCTCAAAGATATTAAGTTCCTTTCAGAGTCACAAAAGTTGGCAGCTAGGTAGAGAGCGACCCTATTAACTCTCCAACCGAAGCAAAGGCAGGGGGAGTTGAGCAGAAGGCAGTGGGCCTGTTAGTGCCCATGTGATGGCTGGTGGATCTGCATCTTCCTGGCAGGTGCTGGGGCGAGTCTGCAGCTGCCTCGTGCGCTGGGGTTGGCGGGGAAAAGGAACGCTGTCCTGCAGGACATGGGGAAGGCTTTTGGTTAGTGGTGGGAAAAGACAAGGGGGAGGCAGGCTGAGCTGCAGAGCGCTGCAGGGAAAGGATGCGAATCTGTACGACACCGGCTTCCATTAGTTCCACAGCTTATGGAAAAACTTGTCCAAAAAAAGATATTATCAATTCGTTGGAGTAAGGAACGTAAGACATTACATTTTCCCACACACACACTTCTCAGTAGTCATTTGATTATCAGTTTGGATGTGGTCCCCTGGTTGTGCATATACATTTTCTCCTCTTTCTGTGAAAAGGACCTAATAACCTAATAACCCTCCTTTCTCTTATGTGAATATTTCTATAAAAATAATGATACTGATATGTCCTGGCCTGACAGCTGCCAGAGCTAAAGCACTCTCTATTTATCCAGGTGTAACTACAGCAGTGACTTTATGAGGCCAGGTTTATTATACTCTTAGTTTGCAGAAATGTCCCTTAATTATTTATCAAAAGCTTTGCATGTGTAAACAGTAGCTTGTTTTGTAGCCAGGTCCAAGCATCTTAACAAAATACAACAGTTGACTGCACAGGCTAATTTTTGTCTCCTCGATGTGACATTTGAGACATGCCTGTCACTGCTGTTACTTCTTTTTAGCCTCAATAGTTAGTATAATGTGGTCTCTTGCCAGCTGTTTTTGCAAAAATGAGATAATGAGTATAATTTTGATTGCTTCTTTTATGCCGTGTGGTTCATTAATAAAAATTACACAAAATAATTTTTCCCTAAACACAATAAAAATCAAATGGTTTTTTTTTTTTCATTATTTCTTTCATTATCCATCCTGAGACTCATTCAAAAGAGTTTTACTTAGAAAAATCAGCAGACCTTCTTTCTGAGCTACGCTACCGAGCCTTTCCCTATCCTCTTTGGTTCTTTTGCTTCTTTCACTGTCTTTTTTGGCTCCTTCCAACTGGGCTCCAGTATTCATCTGACATCTTCCTCAGCAGTGAATGTTCTTCTGGCTGGGCTGTTTTATTCTCAAACAGCTAACTGATTCAGTTGCCCATGGCCTCTTTGAGACAGGAAAGGGAGAGAAATGAGCAGCACAAAGAAGATTAGGAGCTGCTTTAGTAAACTTAGCTGCTGAGAACAAGACTCAAACCACAGACATGCCTAGAACAACCAAAGACCAAGGTCTTGCGCCTTTTAAAATGGCAAGGAACCTCTTTAGAATTCGTTTTCTATGCTGCCCTAACAAGCTTGGTCTCTGAGACAGTGTAACAGTATCCCTCATTTTCCTTCACTGCTAAATACAAAGAAGTTCAGCTGCTCCATCATTTAGTCTGAGCAGAAGAGAGATAACATGCTCATTAGCCTCAGTGAAGCTCAATACTCCCCACTGATCAGAAAGTAATTCCCTCTGAATAGCACGTTCTCCTGGATCCCACTCATGGCAACAGAGAACAGTCACAAGAGCAAAAAGGCTGGTATTTTCTAGAGAAAACAAAATATCCACGATAAGCAAAAGAATCTGAGCTGTATGTTTTCTGCACTGAATATCTTATCACTTGTCCTTGAAAACATGTAATACGTCCAGATTACAACACAGAAGTTTCTTCCACCAGCTTGAGAGAGAGGGCTGCATCGTATTCAGGGTAACGGAATTCAGCTGGTCAGGCACTCAAACACATTACTTTAGAAAGATAAAATGGTATTTTCCATTAACTCACTCCCTTTCTGCTCAAGGCAAATAAGTCTAATGGTTTCCACTCCATGCTTCAAAATTGCTTTTCAAAACATCCTCCTCAGCAGCATCTCGCTCTCCACTGACACCCACACTCAGCCACGATGTCAGGTGATGACCCAGTTGATATTATTTCCAAAGTTTCCTGGTCTCCTTTCTCCACCCAGCCTGCACTCCTGGCTCAACTTTCCCTCTTGATCAAAGAGATAATCATTAGATGTGTACTTTGACAAGGAGCGCCTTTGCTTTTTGCTTTGTCTATTCCTGAGCTTCTCCTCTAGCCATCACCTGGTGCATTTTGCTGTTGCACTCATTCCTGTCATTTAGCCTTCTTTTGATATCTAATCTATAGGCAGTGATAATTGTTTCCCTTCAAACATTTCCTCCTGACCGCCTTCTTCCCTTCTTTCACTGATACCTTTATTTCTCTTCATGTTTTATTGGGCTCTTGTTTTCTTTGTTGTTCTCATCTCTTCTTTTGTTCTCATTTCTAGGAGTTCTTCTGATCATTCTTCATTAAACCATATTTTACTCTACTCAGTCACTGGTCTGGCTCATTCTCTATATCCACTTCCATTTTCATGCTGAAATACTGTCCCTACAAACATTTCTGCCACTACAGAGTTGTTCTGTCCCCCTTCAGTACTTGTACATTCGTAGCCAAATATGTTCACTCTTCTATCAGTATTAAAAAAGCTCCTTTACAGGATCCCCATACCTTCTAACCACCGCATCACTTCACAGCGTCCAAAGCAACAGGTGAACGCTCATTAATCATTGTAATTCCATGAGATGGAAATTTGTGATTGTGATAAACAATCTCTGTAGCTGCCAGGAAGAGCAGGAAAGATGGTTGGATATTTTTGTGAATCAGATTTACAATCCTCTACCCACAGTCCCTTCCAATGCTGATTTATTTAAATGTCTGTACATAGCAGACTATAATATGGACAAACTTCATACCAAGGGAGAAAACAAAGGCTGGACGGACAGCTGTTATGTCCGATAGGCAAATTAAAAAGTAAAGGCATCTCTCATCCCAAAAGTGCTTTTTAAAAAAAGAAATTACATGTTGGTCTTCAATACTTACCACTGTATTAAAATGATGAGCCTTTCTAATATTTGAAACTTACAGCGTCCAGCTCCCAAAATTAAGACAATTCTTGTTTTTGTTAAAATTAATCGTTCTGAAACAAAGCTGTCTTCCTACAGGTTCATGTCCCACTGCCCTGAAATACCGCTCTGTCCTCCCCACTGCAATGATAGCACATGCCCCTGCCAAACAGCCCAGAGATGGGCTGAGCTGAGTCGACATTTCCTCAGCAGAGACATTAATAGTGCCTCTCTTCCACACTCTGTACAGCTGATGATTTTCATGAAATGCATAGGGAATTCATGTATTTGAACACTTACTTCTGGGTCAATATTGGTTGGAATCGGCCAACTGGCTTGGAAGTTATTGCAGATGGGCTGACGGGCAACCCATGTGCCAGTACAAGCCCTGTTTCTTTAGGAAATCTCACTAAAATCAAAACCCCTCCAAGCTCCTACCTGTCAAGATTTGGAAGAAGAGCTTTAAAATACGATAAAGTGCATCCTACAGGCTTACGTACCAGAGAGCAGATTTAGAGAGGTTAATGTTAGAGATAAAAATAAATCCATGATCTAGGCAGACTTATTGATGTGTTGGGGTTTGGCAATAGTGTAATTATGAGCTATTTTTTGCTGTGAGGCGATTCAGCTCCTACTGATATTTTTCACTTGTGCTTTTTGATTTTTAGCACTTTGCAAGTGAAAGCCTGGCGCTGAGGGACGCAGAAGAGACACCCATCTCCCATCCTTTCTCCAAAGTTAAAAAAAGGGGTATTTAGGAGCATCAGTACCCTGGCTGTGAAAAAACCTGTTGTGTCTAAAAAAGGTACAGGGTACTGAAATGAACCCTTTGGCTGCCTGCTCCTCCCTCCGACTCATCTAGCTCCATCGCTTCCCTGGGTCTCAGACCTCAGCTTAACTTTAACCACTGTAGGAGGATTTCTTGGAAACATCCAAACTCTATTATTACGCATAGTTTTCAGTGCCTGCTGTGCAAAACTGTGGCTCTCAAAGGAGCTGAAAGCAGAGGTTGTTTTTAAAAATGTTTCTGAGGTAAAGGACGCTGGGTCAGCTGGTGAAACAAAGAGGACCCCGCTGCCATTTTCACACTGATATCCTGAAGATAACGGAATTTTTGGAATTTTCTGCTAAGCCATAACAATGAACTACATGAGCTTGGCAAAACAGAATTTGACCGCCAGAGACGGGAACTGAGAGATAGGGAAGCACTTGTTTTACGACTATATCCTTGAGGAGAGCCAAGAGACTGATCAAAGGAAACATCCCGCCTCAGAAGACTCTGAGAACGGGGTGATAAAGTGTATAGTCAAGGAAAACAACTAATCGAGATGTTGATAAGAACTAAGACAAGGTGCTCAATATAATACTAAAAATCAGGCCCATAGGCCAGGAACCCCCCCTTCTAATAAGCCTCTTACTCTCTGAGCATGTGTGGTAAATTAAAAGTGAGCTGTACCCTTAAGTTAAAGCAAGAAAGAGACTAACCAATTATTAGTTGACACTTGTAAATATTAGCTATGACTGACACATTTAACTGTATAAATGCCTTGTAGTTTCTCGGTTTGGGGTGCTAGCTTTGTGGGCTACCACCTAGCACCACTCTTTGCACAAAAATTAATTAAATAAAATACCTCCGCTCTGTGTGTAGTTTGGCGTCTTGCACACGGGGTGAATGAACCCACTTTTTGGGATAACAACACCACAGTATCAGAGAGGATGAAGGGGTGAAACAAAGAGGACCCCGCTGCCATTTTCACACCACAGCATCAGAGAGGATAAAGGACAGGGCTGCGTCTCCCCCAGCAGCGGCAGGATGCTGAGGCGTAACGTCTCCCAACCTGAGGCTTTTTGCCCAAAAAAACGTGAAAATTAACTTAATAGTCTACCACACGCCAATCTTTCCTTTGACAAGCACAACTTCCTTCCCTCCTCCTCTGGGCTGTAAGTTGTTGTGGTACTTTTTTTTTTTTTTTTAATCCCCCCTCCCTATGACCTTTCGCTGGTGCTTTTGGCAGCGGATGGGATATGCCCCTTTGTGCTTAGTTTCTCTCCGAGCTCCCTCCAAGGGCAGCGGCGGCAGCAACAAAGTCCCCTCAGGCCCGGAAAAGCTTTTCCCGCCCTTTTCCTGAGGCGGCCGTTGAGGCTGCCCCCGCCCCTCCCTGCTTTCCCGCCTTCCATTGCGCATGCGTGGGCCGGGTGCCATGGCAACGCGGGGCGGGAGGTAAACGAGGGGAGGTCGCGCGCGGTGGCGGCCGTGAGGGGAGGTTGGGACCGGCACCGGGACCGGGACCGGGACCGGGACCCGCTCAGTGCTCGGGGCCCACCGCAGGCAGAGCGGAGACCCCGGTGGGCTGCGCTTAAGCGTTGTGTTTTTATTTCTGGAGCGCTGCGTCTCTGCGGGACCCGGTGGCGGGAAAGGCTGTGGAGAACTCGTTGTTTTTTCTCGCGGGGGGGTGGGGGGGAATTTCTCCACAGCTTCGTTTCTTCAGCCCGTGCTGTGCAGACAGGGAGGAAAGGTCCTGTCGGTCTACGCGGGGTGTCCTGCGAGCAGAGACGGGGTCGGTGGGTGAGGTGGGTCTGGAGCAGCCCGGCAGCGCTGCCGGGAGCTCAGGGCTCGGCGAGTGCCTTTTGCAGGTCCTTGACACCGAGTTGAGGTTCAGGTTCTTCTTTTTTTCCCTGTCTAGTCTTGCAATGTTAGAGGAAAAAAATCTCAAGGGCTTTGCTGAAAAGCTCCGAGTCCTGGAACCCAGCAGTTAGTAGATGACTTCACAGGTGATTCTCTGCGAAGAAATGCTTTTAGCTATGACACACCTCGACCTGGTTTTGCAAGGGCTTATCTTGAACTGTGCTTTTCTTTTCTTTTTCCCCTTTAAAGTTTAGCAGGGAATGATACTAGTGCTTTGCACAGCATGTAACCCGCTGTGTGATTGTGTGTTGCAGGGTTCATCTTCAAGGCTTGATGTGGAGTCCCTCTGCTCAGTAAAAGGACGTAGCCATGGTAATACAGGTTTGATTCTTCTGAAGAATATTGATACCACTTTTTAAGGAAATGGAGTTAATACCCAAAAGGTTCCTTCCCAAGGCTGCAGGGCATGAACTGACCTGCCCAAATTCACTTTGTGTGCAAGTATGCACCTGATTCTGATTTTTAGCTTTTCTTGCTGTACTTGGCTACAGGCTGTAAAATTTTGCACACATTCTATAAAGCTTCAAATCTTATTGCTTGTGGGTGAATGAAAATGCTGCACAAACATGGATTTTATGGCCACAAGTTGGAACACAGGAAGTTCCACCTAAACATGAGGAAAAACTCCTTTCCTGTGAGGGTGCCAGAGCAGTGGGACAGGCTGCCCAGAGAGGCTGTGGAGTCTCCTTCCCTGGAGACATTCAAACCCCGCCTGGATGCGGTGCTGTGCCCCCTGCTCTGGGTGTGCCTGCTCAAGCAGGGGGGTTGGATGAGATGATCTCCAGAGGTCCCTTCCAATCCCCACCATGCTGTGATTCTGTGATTTCTCAGTACTTTTGAAGAGCGTTTGGATGTCACGCTGGGCTGTAGTTTAAAAACTCACATGAGATCAGGGTAGCAAGTCTGATCTGTGTGAGTCCTGCCTCTACACGCCGAAAAAGAACTGCGCTCTGTTCGGCATCATACGTCCTTTGGTTGCCTGATAAATCCGTAAGAAATCCTGGGGTCGTCAGCTGGTGCGCCAAGCGTTGGCTCTGGTGCTGCCGTATGTGCACGTACACGCACAAGGTGTTACTTCTAACAGCGTCTGCGATGCTGTGCTGTAGCTTGTTAGCTTCCCACGCTTTGGGAACCCCTGCTCTAGGCTCGAATGTGTGAGCTGACTGCAGACTGCAGCTTACCAATGCCACCTTTCATGAGAGACGGGAAATGGAAGACAAGACAGTTGCTGACAATGATTGAGAACATTTAAAGCCTGGAGATCAGGGGTATCCGCTGCAGCGGGACAGCGCGAGCAGTGAGGCTACTCTAGGCAAAAGGCATTCCCCGGTCTCACTGCAGACATAGACAACAGTTTGCCCTTACCCTTAAGCACCTTTTTTTATTTTGAAAGATCAGCTACAGGCCAAATTCTGACCAGGAACCTAACTGTGCTCACAAAATCCACCAGCGACCCTGCTGGGAGTGTGATTCAGGTGACTGGCTGAAAAATCTGACATGAGCATTTACTCTTGTGAAGTGTGCACATTCTAGCACGTGAAGGATTCAACAAATTCTATCCAATTAAGGTCTGCAAAAAAGGCTTGTTGCCTTCTCTAATATATGCCCAAGTTCAAGTAGTTTGCAGTCTGCATGACTGAAGGTTTAGGAAGCAATCTGCTGTCGGCTGCAGCCTGCACTCTGTATTTTCTGTCTGTCTTTTTACCTTCTGTGGATAGTGGTTATGTGTGTTTTATATAGAACTCTTGACTTCCCCCCCCCCCCCCCCCCTTTACCTATACATATTCCTTCACATTGTGGTCTCGGCTGCTTCTGAAGATTGTACCCCTGACTGTGTTCTCATACCTCAGAGCACAAATATTTCTCTTTTGCACTTAACAGTACTGAGCTGTAAAGGGACTCTTTAGAATTGATACCATGAAAAATATGCTACATATGCTGCTTTCCCCTGGTTTATGCCCAGCGGATAGTTACATGTGGCCTTTCTGGCTGTATCTGTGCTAATTCTTTCTAACAAAGTGCTTGGATCCATTTAATTGGTGTGAAAAATGAGGCAAATAACAGAAATAGATGGGCAGATGCATGAAGTGACTCGGTGTGTGCTGAAAGTGCTCTTGGCATTGGACCAGAGATCAAATACTTTCAGTCACTCACAGTGTGTAAATATCCCTGTTCAGCCTTTTCTCTGGGACTGGCTGTCACTCCGTCGTCACCGTTCCTCGGATGTGGCCCACCTTCTGGCTCCGTGTTGCCATCACTGTTTTCCTGCCTATATGGCAGCGATGAGAGATCCCTCCGGGTCCCTGACCCGGTTTCTGTTGCTCAGTACCTGGAGGCAGCGTCTTCCACGCAGACATGCTCCGGGCTTGTTGCGAGGAGTGGCCAGGATGGGTGAGAAAACGATCTAGGGAGTGAATCAGACTCTGGCAAAGCCTTCTCAGAGGCAAGAGGCTGGGTGTTCAGGCACTGGCGCTAATCAGCTGGAGTTAACAGGAGTATTTATTTGGCCTGCTCTAGGGCTTGGGTGAGTCTTGGCGACACCTCCTTCCTACATACAGAATGGCGGAGCTGCTGCTTAGATTTGTGTTACCGCTAACTGTAGAAGAGCAGCTGTATCACAGAGCCTTGAAAAGGCCACAGCTGTAGAACGGAGAACTGCTTGTCTGGTTTATGATCCAGAGTCACAGGCAGACACACAATAGTGGATGAACATACAACATAGGCTTAGTTTACTTTAGGATTGTATCGTAATGCATTAATTAAAAAAATCAGTTGAAAAGAATTTATGATTTCCATTGTGCACAAACTTTTTCTAGCCAGAAAGAAGCAGAGGGGAACACTAATTAGCCCTGTCTGATGACTTTAAAGATTCTTACAGCTTATAGAGCAAATACAGATTTGGTGAAAGTGTATTAAGGCTTGTGAGTCCATATAAAAAACCATCACAAAGAACAGGAGTCTGTGGTGAGAGGCTCTGAGCTAATACTGTGAGCCAGGACTAAGATGCAATGAAACAGCTGTTCCTCTACCCGGAAGTGAGACCATAAAGACGCAGGACTAACTGAGTGTTTCTGTGGTCATTTTCTCTCTGCAGGCAGTTAAAAGTAGCAAACCCAAGCGTGGCAAAGGCAAAAGCTTCAAAAAGAAAGCAAAGAAGGTGGTGAAGGAAGTGGATATCCTCAGCCCAGCTGCCATGCTCAACGCTTACTACATCTGCCACAACGCCCCTGCCTTCTTGGAGTTCCGGGGCTTTCCCTGGCCTGGCTCCCCCAAAAAGAAGGGAAAGAAACGAAAGTAAGTGGGTGGCTGGAAAGCAAAGGACTCGGTGAAAACCAAGGTCCCCAGTGAAGAAGAGACTTTTTTGTGGATTAGACTTGTATGACCCCTCCAGTGGTTAGCTCAAATATTTTGCTGTAATCACTTTTCTGTCCTTATAAAGACACTCTTCTTATAGCTCAAGCCTAGAGTGACAAATGGTAAGCGACACTGTGCCATTGTAATTTCAGCTGTGGCCCTTCGCCCTCTGGTTCTCTGTGGAATAAAGCATCACGTCTCAGCAGTCTGAAGGGTTTGTAGTGGGGTTCGCTTTACGCATGCCACTGCCGTTCTTTTATGGATGGGACCCCAATAGTGTTGGTGTACCTCCAGCTGGTTTAGCCAGCGCTGGTGGAGACTTGAGCTCAGAAAGTAGTTACCATGGTAAGATTGATGGTGTTAAGTATGATTTCTATAACATCAGTTTATCTGTGTGAGGGACACCCAGAGCTCCCTCTCTGGGTCAACAGAGCCATGCGATGCCATCGGCGTATCTGGGTGATTCACCTTGTTCTGAAGGAAATGGCTACATTTGGTCAGATGAGCAGTACTGGAAACTCCAGAGAATGTACCACCGGCTCTCCTTTGAAAGAGAATCTGGAAAGGAGAAAATTTCACTCCTTTGAGTGAAAACCTGGAGATCTAGCTTAGATGTTGCCAGTGATGCTATGTTACACAGTCATAGGTGCCGATGAACCCCGCCCTTACAGTAACCAGTTTTAGTCCAAACATCCTGGCTAGAGACCACAAGCTTTGTGTTATGGTTCAGAATTGTTTCGTTCCATTTCCTCCATGTGTGTTTAACACAGCCCTTCGTAAATTGTGAAGCAGCATGTCAAGCAAAGCTGTACATCTCTCCCAGATTCTTACGCCAACCAGAGGGATGCCGTAGAGTGATTGGGAGGGGCGAGGGTGTGTCCTGAACTGGTGCAGGCTGCAGAGAGATGGGAAGGAATACAAAAGGGCTAGAATCTTGGAGAAAGACTTGGGAAAAGAGAATCTGCAAGGAGCTAGAGCTACTGTAAGGGGCGATGTCCCAGTTCTCTAGGATACCTGAAGGGCTGTGAGCATGCAAGACCACTCTCTACACCAAGCGGCACTGTGATGTGCACAGGAAGTTATCACATCAGAATTTCAGTCAGTTTCTCAAGGCTGAATATCTGCGGTGCCGATCTGGCAGAGCAGCAAGCCGGCTGTCAAGGCCGTTTCTGATTGGCTTAACTGCAGGAGGAGGTGCAGCACCTTTCCAACTTCCAGGTAACTTTATGTGATGGATAACAGAATGGTCATTTATAATGTGATCGGCCCAAACCCATAAAGGCCTGTAAAGCCTTTTGCTATTTCTCCAGCTTAAGATGTTCCCTCTGCGAAGAGGTCTTGACCAGGTAAAATCATACTTTTGAGGCATTGCTTGTAGGCCAGCTGCTGCCATTACCTAGGTTACTGCACTACTCCTCTACTAAATTTGTTTCATCTCCATGTCAAGAAAACCATGGTGGGTATCCTGTTTCCTTGCTAATTAGTCCACAGCTGGCATGTTCTGCTGAATCAGAGATGTGGTTTGCAGTACCAGTTTGTTCAATGTGCATCAACGTGTCTTCCTCAGCATTTACTCATGTTCTCGCTTCCCCATCACCCACCAGGAAGTGTCTGGTCACAGCATATATTTGCAACTATTTCCTCCAAGTATCGGTGTTCTAAAGCAAGAGATCTCTTGCAACCTCTGTATTTAGCATCTGGAGCTAAACATTTAAAGAAATAAATTAAAAAAAAAATGTCCTTTTTGTATGATATATTTACTACACAGAGCTTTAAGGGACATGTTTCTGAGCACTGAGGTAGGAACTTCTCAACATCATGGGGCAGCCCCCCTTCCCCTTCACTGTCAGTTTGGGTCCCAGGG
The DNA here is from genome assembly GCA_031468815.1 of Morus bassanus. Lineage (NCBI taxonomy): Eukaryota > Metazoa > Chordata > Aves > Suliformes > Sulidae > Morus > Morus bassanus. The sequence goes on along the minus strand of CM062571.1, from coordinate 83,993,979 downwards.
TCAGTTTGCAGGAGAAGTTGAGGAGCAGTGCAGTCTCTTGCCAAGATGACGAGCCCGGTTTAACAGCAATTGCATGCAGAGCAGGTGTTTGAGGAAGGAACTTCCTTCTGGGCAACTTATTCTCCAGCTACGTATCGCAGCATCCTGCAGAGTTTCCTCTGAAGCAGCTGTTATCTGACCAGCGTGGGAGGCAGCGTGCCACACAAGACAGGCAAGTGGTCTGATCTGATACAGTGGTTACAAGTAAGGGAAGCCATTTTTACATCTGTGATAGACTGGAGCTACAATGATTTAAAGACTACAAAGTTTTAGTACGCAAAAGTTATTGGAACAAATAGTGAAATATCATTATGTTTTCTCTTTAAAAAAAAAAGTCTGATTTTTGCATGATGCAATTGAGCACGGCAGATGGTGACCAGTGAAGTGCAAAGAACAAAGACTCTGCTTTCTAGTGTATCTGAAAAGTTGCCATTCATTTCTTTGACAACAGATGAGAAAACCCTTCCAACCATCCCAAACTGAAAAATGAAACACTTTTTTTTTCCTTTTTACCCCTCTCATGCCTTGATCCATCTCAATTTTGCCTGTAATTCAGGCTCCCCCATGGTTATAAAGACCAACAGACATCTCTAAAGAAAAGTTTGGACTTCAAATGGCTTGATTTTCTATTTGAATGTGTTGCTTCAGAGTGCCGCAGGCTGTGCTGCTGACTTCTAAGGGAGAGTCTTTGGCTCAAGTGGACGTGACTTGACAGGGAGTCTCCGCTGCTGTGGGATGACACTTGTGGATATTTCTGTTTTATCACAACCTGTAAGAGTTTGAGTCTGTGACGGACTTTTCTGCCTGCTGGGGTGCAGAACTTGTAAGCTGAATTTACGATGAATAAAGCCTCAAATCTGCAAAGAATCTTTTGAGGGGAAACTGCAAGCTGGAGAGGCCCTTTGCTTTTTGGGCACAGTGCAAGGGAACTTTGTGGTGTTATGTGCCTCATCTCTTGCAGGGAGTTATATTTTTCTAGTATTAGGGCTTCCTTCGTTTTGCTGTTGCTGAGCAGTCGCGCAGAGTGTGCTGCTTTGGGTACACGAGGTTAACGTTTCCTGCAGGAAGTTGTACACCAAAGCCCCTCTGTTCAAAATACCCTGGATGTCAGATGTGCGTATTTGTGGGTGGGGCACAGCGGTAGGGAGGGGAAAGTCACAGGACCATTATGCGATGTGAGTGATGGCTATATATATATATATATATAATGTTTAAAAAAAGATATTATTCACCACACTTGGTATTAGAATATTTCAAGCTGTATGTAAGCAGCTTACCTTCTTTACTCTTCCCTTCAGTCAGCATTTCTGTATTGCCTGGTACCTCCTAGCATGTTATTTCCACACTATGAAAAGCACTCTGGATCTTTAGGATACACAAGACAGGCTTGAGAAGTGGCACGTATCCTTTTGTCTCATTTCTCATTTTAAGAAATGCCGTGGGTGCTATTTCCCATCTTCAGGGGAGGACAGCTGAGGAGTCTTTTGCTCACAAATGGTATCTCTGTAGTGAAGAGGCTACTAGGATTAAAGAAAAACTTTGATCCAAAAGGCGTATTAGATGTTGGCACTAAATAGTGTCAGCAGAAGTAAATAAATAAAGTTTTCAGTAGGTTAACTCCTGTCTCCTTTGCTCATTTTTCAGTCTTGGTTCCGTGCTGCCATTTCAGATGTCTTCCCGGAACAAAGAGAGTCCCAATTTTACCATCTTTTTTATAAGCCTCTCTCTTTCAAGCTTTCTGTACACGATAAAAGAAAGGCACAAGTCATTGTTTTCTCTTTTGCTAGTAATTGTCATACAAAAGACCAGGAGGAACAAAAGATTAGAACTTACAGAAATGGTTGTTCTCTCAGACATGCTGCCTCGGTACCATGATACCTGCAAGTATTGACGTCTTCCATTTCAAATACTGGGATGATTTTTCTTGCATCTTAGTGTGTTATCCACTACATAATTATCCAGTTACTGGTAGTTTTCTGGAGGAATTCAGTGAATTCAGGAGTCCTCCTGCTTCTTGCAGATGCTTTTGATGTCCCCTTAGAGGAAGCTTGTAAGGCCTTCACACCCTGACAGCCTCAGACCATAGGTTAGTCATAAGAGAATCCTGGGGACAAAATACCTTTTCCTTCACTTTTTTTGGTTTAGGCTGCACAAAATTTTGTTAAAGGTAAGAAATATTTAGTTCTTTTAAAATAAAATATAGTCCTTTAAGTCTGCAGTGTTTCTTCTAGGTTATTGCTGTATGACTTCAGGAGAAACAACCAAAGGGATTTCCTTTATTTACTATTAAGGCCTGATATGTTCACGACTAAGCTAAAGTAAACTGAACGTGAAATGTTTTTTATGCAAAAGACTGCCTTAGTATCCACATTTCTCTCACTTGTCTTCTAGCTGTAATTGGCACTAAAAGAGAGAAAAGTTTAAGAAAAATGAGGAAAATATTTAATGCAACACGTGGTTACAACGGCTTCCTTGGAATGGCTGTGATTGTATGCCATGAAGGGAGTAGTTCGCTCTTTGGTGGAAATTCTTGAACCAAATGCTTTAAAAGTTCACCTGTAATTACTGCTGAATGTCAGAATATTTTTTATAGCTGAAATTGTGAGCGATAGGCCAAGTGCTCCTACAGTCTAAAAGGAAGCCCTTTTTTAATGTTAGCAGGTAGACTGGAGTATACGGGTTATATGAAGAAAAAAGCAAAAATACTTAATGCTGTTTAGTACAAGTTGAAAATTGCATTTAACTTCAGAAAATATTCTTCTCTCTTGGGGTGATTCAAATAGATCATACATCTCTTGGGGACACTTTTTCCACATAGGAATTGCCTGTTCTGTGAAGATACGAAGATAACCAGCCTGGGACAAGAGTTTTCCACGCATAGTGAGATGTTAAACCAGAAGCTACAAAACCGATGTTTGAATTACGGTTTTATTGGTTAAGCAATTAGTTACAATAATTATTGCCGCTGGGTTTTCTCTGAGTTTACTCAGTGGCGTTATGGTCAACACACTGGAAAGAGACTTTAAACATGGGTCATCTCACCTTGCTTTGCATGTCTATAGCTATAGCAGCTCTGCCTGAGCTGGTCATGCTGGGATCTCCTATAGATAAAAGGAGATGGGAAGCAGACATGTGAGGCATGACTGCTTCTGGACCAAAAAGTCTGATGTTTCTTTTTCACGTTTATGGCAAACCGCTCATTCCTTAAAGTATTTCGTTCCTCAAAAAATTCATTTACTACCTATGACTTTTTTTGACCTCTCTTGATCTGACAAAAATGTTTGTAGAATAAATCCACTCCCGAATCCTCATCCGATCTGATGGAGGTACTACCATAGTACATGATGTAGCACTTCGCCTGTTGAATACACAATGACAACTACTTGGGTTGTTCATTGCACAGCAGGAGTGATCTGGCTCCCTTCTTGTTTACACAAAACGTTGTCTGTGATAGCTTCCATGGGTTTCTTTTCATGGCATTTTCATACAAGTGTTATGTAGTTGATCAACCTTCTTGAAACCATATGTTTACGCATGGAGAGAATTTCTCTTCTGTGACATTTGCTTTTGACGATTCTGGGAGCTTCCCATCCTTGATTTAATGTATCCTTCACTAGAGATGGTTGTGGAGGAGCAAATGCGAATGCTTTGCGTGTATAAGATGGATTTTTTTTTCACCAGAGAAGGGGAGGGGCCTGTTGAGGATATCTGTTTCATGTCTGTAGAGTTTGGGTTGTAAGCAGATTTTATCAAGCCCCTAAGACAGCAGAAGTGCAGGCTGGATCACAACTGATATAGGTGAATGACGTAATGTTCCTAGTTTTCTTAATTTGACCTTTCTATGGAAAGTGAATTATCTAGCAACGTCAGTTGCTTCATAAGAGAGCTTCTTAAGGAGAGTTATAGTTGGTTTAAAGCTGCTGACGTGACTTGCAATCTGCTGACTGGCAACAACCCAATGCTTCAAGAAATGAAAGGAAGAAAATGCCAACCCTTATGAAATCACTGCTTTCTCTAATACTATTGATAGTATTGCCTCCTCTAGTGATCTCAATTTTTTAATCTCACCTTGTGCTTCAGTTCTTCAAGGTAAGTAATGCTTTATTTATTAAAGCCAAAGCACCCAGACCTAGTAACACAGGCATCTCCTGCTGGGGTATATCGGAGCTTTCTAAGCATGAGGCTCTTTGTCTTATTCCAGTAATAACTGTTGGGCTTGCCATGGTGTCCGAGTCATCTCAAATGATATGGCCTGAAATGGCATCCCTGAAAGCAAGAGTCCTTCTTCTGTCACCTGTTGTTTTGGCTCCCGAGATACTTTAACCAGGGAGCCTGGCACCTTCTGAAAATAGATATAATATTTTGGGAGTACCTGATAATTATAGCTTGCCCTCTGGGAACCATCCAAGGAGTAGCTCTGTTTTCTTAGAAGTGTACATGCTTTTATTGATTCCTCATCCTTTTCCATTGTCTTACGCATGTGGCTCGCATAATTTCTGTTGCCATCACCAGAAAGCAGATAGCAGAATAGGAAACATTTCAAGCTCTTACACTGGCAGTTGGTACTTTGCTTTTCTTGCCTAGAACCACAGTTAGGGTCTGTTGCAATGCTTTGGCAGGTCTTAAAAGTTCTTCACAACCTGGCGTTGCAAGCTTACTTGGAAGAGGTGAAAGCAGTTTTAACAGTTTGTCAGATTTCAGACAGGTGACCTCCTGGGGGTGTCTCTCAATGCCTCTTGCAATGTCCCAGGGTTGTTCAGCTCTCAGGCAGCTCCAGGACGTTCCCACGCCTACACGTGACAGAGCTGTGCTAGTCCTGACCTTACCAGTAGTCATAACCCACAGTTCATCACTGTCTTTACAATTATCTTTCATGAAGTGAGGATTGTTATGTCTCCTTTCTCTTAAAACTCCTTCCTTTCAGCTCTTTAGGGTAAGAAAGTGCACTTCTTTCAGCCCTTCATTCCTATGTTACGTTTTTTAAACCTGTTATTCTTGTTGCTTTCCTCCGTGCTTCGCAACGCTACTGCTTCATTAGCACAAGGTGACAATTAACACCTCCGACGTGCAGTTTTTCTTCTCACATGTTGCTACACGAGAGTCATAGAACTGAGACTCATGGGATTAATCTCCCCTAAACCTAAACATCTGCATCAATGCCTGGACTAGTCGTCTAGATTCTTTAGTTCATACAGTAAAGGATGCGATTCTCTGACTAAATGTATGCAGAGGCTTAAAGCAGCTCAGGGTGTCTTGTGTAGGTACAGGAACCCACTTCTAGTGAGATCTATCCCGCTCTCTGTGATATATAAGACTTTACTGAAAAAAACAAATGCAAGTTTAGGGTGGGTATAGAAATGTAAGTTCTTCACAAAGTGATGAGTGCAGGGAAACCGATACGACCATGGCTGGGGACCCTAAGACGTTTGGGCTAAAGGCCATAAAAACGAGTATAAAAACACTTGAAAACTTCTGTGACTCTAGTGTCTTGGATGATGAGGGTAAAACTGTGTGAGACGTTCTCTCTGTCTAATCTTCCGTTAAAAGGAAACCACCCGGCCTGTGCCTTTTGGGCATCCCTGTTCAGACAACAAAAATACCTCCTGACTTCAGCACAGTGGTTGTCTGAGACGCGGAGGAGTGGAGCAGAGCTAGACGGTTCCTTGGAGAGGAAGCGCAGTCGTCTTGAGCTTATCACTCCTGCACAGTTGTAAACTCAGCCCTGCTCGCTCTTGCTAATAATAGCCAAGTGTAATTGTGTTCAGACGGCTAGCCCAGCCAGGAGAAAATCGCTTCGCCTGTTACACAGTTTAGGTGAAATTGCCTTGAGTAATGAAGAAGAGCAAATCATAAACATCCAACTCGGTGTAATCAGTCTTCAGTGACTGCTTGGGGAATTTATTTTCCTAAGAAAAGCAGATTGGACCTGAAGAAGTATCTCACAATGAGCGGATTCGCAGCCCTGCACAAAAGGCATTGCAGCAGCACGTTATTTGGAAGCACTGTATGCTACAGGCCGCGTTAGGAAGACAGCAGCTGGTCTGAGGAAGTGCCACCCTGGGGCTGGGCTCCCGAGCTCGCCGGAGGAGTGCCGGCACAGCTGCCCTGCCAGCTCTATCCCACAGTCAAGGACTGGGATTGTCAGGTGCTCCAGCAGCAGCACAGTGCTGGTACAGCACAAGCCTCAGCATGGAAGTTAGATACTCGAGCCAGGTGACCCCTGCCCTAAGAACTGATTAAAAACCCAAAAATCTTCATCAGTGTGTTTGAAAATAAGCTTCAGGCAAAATGTGGGGATGGGAGAGGAAAGCCTTCCTGCCAACAAGTTCCCAGCTCATTTCTTCCTTTTTTACAGTCCCATCTTTCTCTCCCCATTAACTGTTTGTCCCGTAAAATCTACTGTAGTTTGGTGCTGAGCTGCAAGGAACATCGCAAGGGGCGCTGAAAAGCTATACATAATAGCCTAAGTGGGCTCTTACATGCCATTCTCTCTCTGTAGTTGTTACTGTTACTGCTCTTTCACAGAGATGAGAGAATGGCACTCGTCCAGCACTGCCGTCTTTTATTTCTAAATACTCTGGGTACCAGCAGAATAGAAACAATTAATCGCTAGTTATGAGAAGCAGTGAAGAGGCCGGCTGGTGCGGGGCAAGCCCAAAATCCGGGCAGCTTTTGGTTACTGGTTGCTACAGAAGAGGAACCGCAAGTAAAGCTGCTGTCCCCGAGAGATGTCGCCTATTGCTGGTGTTCCTGCACATTCAGCCCTCATTTTGTTGTAGAATCATATGCCAAAACAAGGGTCTCTGCCCCAGTCTTGGGTATCTTCTAGATCTTCACATCATGCAGCCTGTCTCCCCACTGACAAGAGAACTGAGGACTCCAGAGCCAGTAGCACAGATCCTTTTTCTGCTGTAACCCTCCCGGCTCCTAAGGGAGACTGAGGCTCGAGGCTGCCCCAGAGCACTGCTGGTCCAGGTGAGTGTGCAAAACAACTTCAAAAATAGGCAGCAGAGCCCCAAAATCATTTATTACGGTCCAAGGAAACAAATCTTGAAATTAACTGTTGACTGCCTGACTGCCTTTCAAACTAGGGGTTTTCACTGGTGCAATTATGAGTGTGAGCTGGCTCTGGGTGGTGATGCCAAAGAACTATAAAAAAAGGGTAAGCTCTGCGGTTAGTTATGGCATTGTAGCCCAGCGAGGCCATACTGGACGCTCTGGTCTTGAGATGGCGCTTGTGATGCTGAACCTGAAATAGAGAAAACAGCTCTGGACCCATCTTTTTCACAGACCTACTGGCAATCTGGGAAAGAAACCAAATATATTAAACAAGAAGCCTGGAGAACTGTTATTATGTGGGAAAATGCCTCCTTCTCTCTCTAATACCTGGCAAAACTAATCATGCATTATCTACAGCCTCTTCACTCTGTCCCACAGTGCGCTGTAACGGGACAACTTTAGATGCTTGTCATACTCTGTGCAGAAAAATGGCAAGATCAGTGTATGCAGAACTTGGCCAAACTGTATTTGAACAGAAGGAGTGAAAATAAGCTGAAAATATCTGAGGAGTGCCCACAAAGGTGGAGAACTAGGTGTAAGGTTCTAAACTGAAGATAGGGGATATTCAGATGAAAGATCAGACATCTGTATTTGCAGAGCCCTGACAGGCTCTGGGGAATGCTGCAGGAATCCACTCTCCTACCAGTAGCAGCCATCCCAAATGATTGCACCCATGCAGATTTTGGTGACTACACCAACTCTAAGAGAGCTTTTCATGACAGGAATCCTCCCAAAACTCAGACTCAGCTTTGGTCTATCCTGGCTCCAGAGAAGCTGTTGCAGCCAGAGCCAAATCAAGGCTACTTACAACAAACTCATTGCACTATCAACATTCTCCCTAGAGTAATGAAAACCAGCCTGCCTCTTTATGAGCCGTGCAAATCTGGTTTATTGCACATTACCAAACAATTACTGTTGCAAAGACTCACATTAAAGGAAAGCAACGGATGCATTTTTTTTAATCTGAAAAAGAGGGAGAGGAGGAGAAGGCCAAGCAGCTGCATCTGTAGTCTTCCCCTTCAGTCTGCACCGTGAACATTTAAAAACTGCTCAGTTAGTTCTGCTAAATCATCAGGGTGTTTTGTTTACAGCATAGTGGGTGAATCAGTTACTTTTCTCTTCTATGAGCTTAAGATGAGAATAAAAACTCCCTATGAAAGAAAAAAGACCCATCCGCTTTCTCTCCCCTGATGATACAAGACGCCATGCGGCCGCGATTCCACCTCTTCCTTCGCTTGCAAGCACAGGCAGATGTTTTAACTCTGAGGCAGCTAGGACATTTTGTGGCAAGCAGACCCTGAAGAGAATTGCTGCCAGGAACGTGTCTTTCGCTGCACGACCACGTGCAGCTCCTTCACCTCCAGCATGCCAGAGATCAGCCTTCCCATATAAACCCAGAAGGTAACAGATTCTTGTTTATTGTTAATGTCTGTTCTCATAAAACAAGCAAGAGTTGGTGTGTTCAGGAAGTCCCAAAGCTACACTTGTGTCTCTGAAACACTTTTCGGAGAAATATCCCTCCTGCCCACATTGGCTTAGCTGATAGGAGCAATGTTTGACCTGGTCTCCGAGATGGGCTAAACACACCAGCAAGGGCATGTGTCTCATCCCCTTACGAAAACGTAATCTCTGTTTGTGGTCCCTAAAAGTCAATAGTACTTTTCCACGCTTGCGAACGTTCTGGTTGTAACGCAGCCACACTCCCGCAGAAGGAAAGTCTTCACTGGAGCTAGTGCTCTTCACCTAGGGCTCTTATTTGTGCACGGACCCTAGTGTGGCACCTGAAAACACACAAAATCTGTGACCCAAGGCTGGTGGCACTTTCAGGCCAGGCCTGCCTGAGACTGTTGGCCAAAGCTCAAAAGCCATTCACCCTGCTGGTAATAACCCACCTGTGTTACAAAGCAGCACCAGCTAATTGGCCCAGGCACTCCCATTGCCCTTATGCTTTCCTGTGCAACTTTTCCTAGGCAACCCTTCCTTGTTACGCATCTGTTTTCTTGTTCTGTCCCAGAAGTCACCAACCAAAGACAAGGTGATCTACTAAAACAGCCTGTACAGAGTCTTCTGACCTCTCTCCCGCAGCATCACAGCACCTGAGCCAACACATCCAGCTGGTAACTTGCTAACATTGTCCTCACATTATCCCTTCCACATTTTCTCTTCCCAGACCTAGGATGTGGACAGGTAAACCTTTCCGGGCCTGCCCTGTCACCAGAGCTCTCTTTCCCCACTGTACATCACTGTTCCCCACCCCATCTTTCCCTGAATGCTGGATACAGCATGTCCTAACCAGCCCCTGGCATTCCCCTGGGTGTGCAAGCCAGGTTCCCTACCCTTCTGCTGGCCAAATGTACGTTTTGTACTCGCAATTAAGTGTTTTCCCAATCCTTTTCACGCAGGATTATGGGTCTATGACACAGCACAGTCTGGATCTCCATGAGAACCTGGAAAGACACATGCTGATGTTCAATTTTTCAAAGAGAAAGAGTTAGTTTGTTCATACTGGGAAACGCTGCATCTCTGGAGGACCTTTCTGGTACGTCCCAAATCAATGTCCATGCTGTTCCCTGTTGAGAGGCTTTGGTCCTGTGCGCACTCTTCTCTTCACATAACTAAGAGCAGTTTGAGAGGGCTGGAAAAAAAATGAGCACATGTGCCAGCCGCAGGCCCAGCATACTCAACAGCCACTGACTCATAAACGTGTACTTTTGCAAGCCCGTGGTTTGATCTGCCCATTCCAAACCAGTTAGCAACATGTGGCCTTGAAAATATGCACCTGGATGGGACCCCGAAAAGTCATGCCATCCATCCCTCTCCCTGAGGCAGGAGCAACTCTACCTACAGCATTCCATGAGCAGTATTTTGTCTAACCTGTTCTTAAAACCTCCAACAGGGGAGACTCCAGAGCGTTCCAAAGCTCTTCCAGTTTTATCACATCCTACCATTATGAAATTTTCTTGGTGGCTCATCTAAATCTACCTTCCTGCGATGTACCTGGAAGTGACCTTCCCCCTGTGGAGATTCTGGGTCACTGTGAGTCATACTAGGCACAGTCCCAGGTCTTGGTGCCTGTGGCCCTGCTCCAAAACTGCTGATTAGCAAAAGGGAGTTCCACTGCCATTACAGTCCACATCAGCTGCCTCCACATGTCTGCCTGCGTCGGCAAGGCACTCCTCTGTCTTCCCGGAGCAACATGCCCCAGCCAAAATACCTTCACGGCTCTGCAGCAAAAGTTACATTCATCTCAGCAACTGGCATAAGTCAACATTTGGCCCAGATCCACATTTTGTACCTACAGGAGGCCAATGACAGAAATCTAGAGCATCCAAAACTCAGAGTGACTGAGTCTACGGGCTAAGATGACATCCACATGAAAAGCAGAGGTGTTATTTTCCCCACAATGTGCTGTGAGAACATGCACATGGTAGCAAAGATTCCCCAAAAATGCAGGGGCACCACGGAAGCGACAACTGGAGCGTGACTCTGCAGAGTGGACAATCAATCCTGAGCTGACCTGACGCACATGGCAATTGCATCAGATGGCTCTGCAGATGAGGCACGCCAGTTAGGGTTTGTTTTCCATACTGTGCTTTCCATACTCTTGCATCTTCAGATGGGTATAGTATGGTCATCACTTCCTGCCCTAAGTATTCATCTACTATTGCTTTATTCTATTTGAAAATAGACAAAATTGGTGGCTGTGTTTCATTCCACCTATCAGATGAAGTTATTTCTGTATTTTCTGTACTTGCCTGACTATCAGTAAATTTGCAGAGTGCTGTGAGCTGGCAGGCACGTAGGACTCATCCCCTTTTACAGGGAGTGGTACTGCATGCTTCAAGAGAACTTGTAAAATCCCAGTAGTGGATATTAGTATAATGACAAAAATTTTATCATTTTTAGTACAACGACATACCCATGGAAGAGGTTTCTACTATGCACAGATGGTAGGCTGATGTCCTGAAACGAAACAAATTACATTTTACACCAACAAAAATAAAATTATGGTTACTCTAATACAAAAGTCTACTGAATTTTTGATCCACCAGACCTTTAACACAGTGCATAATAAACACATAAGATTCTTAATGAAGGAATATTACTGAAAGTACTTTTCTTTCCAGGCTGCTCTTAACCAGCTTCTGTTAACTTTTCTCCTAGTACCTGATCTCATTGTATTTTCCATCTTGTTCTTTGGGTGTGGGGAAAACATCTGAAATTTGACAGCTTCAGTGCATCAGACGTCAAGTCCCAGCTCAAGACTCCCTCCTACAAAACACGGATTTATACCCATTTGTATTATTTCCCTCATCTCCTTTTCCCTCTGTGTTTTAAATCCTCCTCCTTTATATTTCAGGTTCCTACTGAAACCCCACGCTGCCAGGGGACAGGGGCAGCCTTCGAACGTGAATGCCTTCACCTAAAACAAGGCTGCGATCCTAATAGATGTCTCCCAGCCCTAATACAATAATACAAGAAATCATTATCTTCCATATACCAGGAAGGGTAATTGGTGGGGCTAAAGCTGAGTTCAGTTCATCAAAAGCGCCAGGCAGTAGCAGAAACAAGAGGCTTTGTGGAGTATGTTCGTCTTCAGGGCAGAAAGCAGGCGGTCGATCTGCTAACGATCTCACCACCGCTTTCTGACGTGCAGAAGGGACGCCCGTCCCCTTGGCGTGAGACCAAGCTGCTTTTCGGAGCAGCTCCAGCGCAGGAGCCACAGCTGCTTCGAGCTGGCGGCCCTCGCCGGGAGCGGGCAAAGATTTACAGCTACAAACAGATGGCCTCTCGCACGCCCCGCCGGCCACCCGACGTGTTATTATAATATATTTTTTTTTTTTTTTTTAAACCCAGATTAGCTCAGCAGTATGGTTTCTCCTACCCCAAAACCACCAGGGCAGTACGTGGCCGTGTGCAGGGCGGGAAAGCTGTGGCCCAGCACCAGCAGGCTGGGATGGTTTTAAACGGGGTTTTTTCCACAGAAAAACGCGATTGAGACCGCAGCCCGCTCAGCTGAGGCGCCAGGTCCAGCGCAGCCCAGCCTGGGTCCCCCCCATCTCCTCAGGGCTCTCCCCGACACCCCTTCGCACCTCCTCGCTGAGGGGAAGAAGGGGTGCGACCTTCCCAAGATGGCGCCGGCACCCCCCCCACCCCCCCCCTCCAATCCCCCCCCCGAACCCCGCGGGGGAGAGGCACCGGCGACCTCCCCAACATGGCGGCGCCGCCCGCCCGCTCTCCATCGCCTCCTCCTCCTCCCCCTCCCCCTCCCTCGCCCCTCCGCCGCGCCGACCTCCCGCACATGGCGCCGCCTCGCCCTCCCCATCATGGCGGCGGCGCCGGGCTATGACGCCATACGTCCTCCTCCTCCCCCCCCTCTCTCCCTCTCCCCCCCGGCCTCCTCCCGCCGCCGCCGCCGCCGCCGGTCCCCGCCTCTCCCGCTCGCCATTGCGGCGGCTCAGGGCGAGCCGCGCCGCGTCCCCCGCTCGCCTCCCTCCCTCCCCGGCCGCCGCCCGGCAGAGGCTCCACGGCGCAGGCCCGCCGCAGCGCAGCCGCTCTGAGGTGAGTGTCCTACCGCGCAATCTCCCAGCTCCTCCAGCCCCGGCGCAGCCGCAGCAACGCGGGGGCCCCCGCCGGCCGCCCAGGCACCCCCGGCTCCGCCGCCCGCGCCTTCCCCTCAGCGCCGCCGCGGAGGACGGCCTAGGCCGCGCTAGGCCCCGCCGGGGTGGCGGAGGGGGGAAGCCAGGCCCCGTGGCGGGCCGCGGGCCGCTCCCGCCCGGCCGCCGGAGGACGGGGCGGTGGCTGCGGGGCCTGCGGGGCGCCGGGGGGGGGGGGGGAGGGGCTCGGCTTGTCCCGAGCGTGTCCCCGCACCCCGGGGGACGGGGGCGGGAAGGAGGGGAGGGGAGGGCGGGTGCGGGCCGGCCCCGGGCCCGGGCGTCCTGCCGAGCCGGCTGGTGCAGGCTGCGGGAGCAGGTTGCTCCGGCCCCGCTCTCAGCCCGGCCCGCTCCGGGGAGGGAAGTTGGGTCGCGGCTGCAGCCATTTGCGGGGCTTTTCTGCCTTTTTTTCCTTCTATTTTCCTTCTCCCCGTTATTCCCCCACCCCTCCCTCCCACCCCTTTATATTTTCCCCCCTTTTTATTCTTCTGACTGCAAATAGATGCCTTGTGGCAGCGTCCTGGGCTGGCGCTGCCCTTTTTGTACATAAGCCGGGCTGCTGCTGGGAGGGCAGCGCGTTTAAATATTGTTAATCACCCAAACAGAATATTTTTTTTCCTCTCTAATATGCCCAAAAGGGGGTATAAGTCGTGTCTCTTTGTTCTTGGGTTATACAACATCTGGCTCAAGAGGACCTGGTTCGTGGTGGAGGTGCACAGGACGTCGTTGTAGTGTAAATAATAATTACAGGGCAGAAATATTCGGCTCAAAAGTCTTCATACGTGTGGGGTTACTAAGTCTTAGCTTTCTTGTAGCTACAGATGATTTTCATGGCGTAGGGAGATGTTTTCTGTGCACCTCTTCAAGATTTGGATCGCTGCTTTATGGTTTTTCTTCCCCTCTGCTGGAACTGTCTTCCTTGTTTCCAGAATTCGGGATTCTTATCTTAGGAAGGGCATTGTAGTTATGGTTTTTGTCTCTACTGCGTTAGCCTTGCTACCGTCCAGGCGCCGTTTTGGACCCTCTTCCTGTGTCCCGGACCCCGTGAGAGTATTTTCAGTGTTGTGGTGGCTGTGTGCAGTCGTTATTTTTCGTTCGTGACATCATGGCAACTTGTGTTCATCCTTACTTCAGCAGTAGCATTACCTTGTGTTCTGATTCATCTGCATCACGGTTGCTCAGTTTTAAAACACGTTATATTGAACTTTTAATGCCCTAATGTTGGGGAAATAGATAACAGAGAAATTGTTTATCCTTTTAATTTAGATTTTCATGCCTGTGGTAAAACTGGGAGCAACGATTTTTTTTTCATTGAGGGGGAAAGAGGAAGTGTATGACGATGGTAACTTTGGAAAGGTCAGATTACGTTAACGTTTTTTTTCAGGGTTTTGATCTTGTCCATCGTGGTTAAGTGTTACAGCGTAGTGTTTAATTAAATAATCTCATGTGCTCATGTAATTTTCTACATGTGTTTACTATTTTAGAGTATCACAGTTGGTTTTTATTGTATTTTATTGTATCGCAGTTGTTTTTCAGAAGTCTTCACACCATTTATGTACAGGCTTTACGATGAACGAGGCATGGGCTCTTACGCATGTACCATAAACACAGCGAGCTGGGGTGCGCTCTGCCTCGTCCAGTACGTGTTTTATGCAGTTCTTGCAATTTCATGTACCGCAACAGCATCTGCATTTTACAAAGTGTGTGGCCTGATATACGTTCACGTTATATAGGTGGAATGAAGCACGGGTCTTGTAAAGTGTCGTTTGTTGGCAGCCTGGGTAGAGCCAGTGTTCGCGCGTATGTAGGCGATACGGTTTTTGGTGTGGAGCAGTGAAAGCGCTGCCTTTCTGCTGAATTGAAATTTTTCTGTGGACCCCGCTAACTTGTGGCATTTCACTTCATACCTTCTGTGCTGCATGGATGCTCCTTTGGAGGTAATTTGGCCTGGCCGTGCTCTGTGTAACAAGCGCGTAGGTTATCCCGACACAAGTTTACGTTGGGGATGTGGACCGTGCCGTCCCAGCTGTGCTGCTCAGTGTGCTAGAACAAGAAATACCCTTGCCCCAGAAGTAAATAAACTGTCCTGGCAAAAACCAGCAATACCAGCAAGAGCCTTTAGCGTGTGCCGTGTCAGTTGGAGGTTGCCCTTCTCTATAGCTCCGTTGGGAAAATGTGTGGCATAACCTTGTTCATAGAGGATTAAGCTACGGAGAGCGACAGCCGCTTTGCCTCTGAGTAAGGTTGGCCACACAGGGGTTTTACGTGCTGTAATATTGCACTTCAGTTAATTGTCTCAACTTTCCTGGACAAAAGCCCCCCTGACTGGTCGGCTGCACAGATGTCAACTTTCAGACTTGCAGGTATTTTGGCATGAGGACTACTTCAAGTGTTGGAATTTCATAATTTTTCTGTCGCTCAGGAGCCTGAATCATCTTTTCTTAGACTTAAACCAGCCAGTTCACTTCTGGCAAGCTCAAGCCTGGAAGATTTCAGCCTCGTAAGTGAAAATGAAGAACCACAAATGACTCCAGGAGCCCAGGTTGGGAGCACTGGGGCTGCCGTTGTTGTAAATCTTGCTTCTAGGCTACGTCATGTCAAACTGCTGCTGCCATGTGCATATACATACTCTGGGAATATTTCCATTACTGCTTCCACCTGCTCTTCAGTAACCAACTGGGGGAGATTTCCATGCAGCTTCTCAGACTCTTGAAAGCTTTGGGAATTGTTGGGTTTTTTGCCTTACCCTCCTCTGATCTGGAAAAGTATCCTCTAGGAACGAAGCAGATTGCAGTGACTCTGCTGTGCCCCTGTATCCCTTTTACCAAGAAAATTTAATACAGACTTGTATAGTTAAGAACATTGTGTGCTGTCAGTAGAAATCCGCTTGTGTTGATGATTTTCAGTGCAAGAAGTACTGTAAAATTTAGCCTTGGACTTTATCTTTCTTATGCTGCTTCCGAAGTAGATCCATAGGAAAAAATAGTTAAGATATTTTGTATTACTGACTCCCCAGTGCTTGCGTTATTTAATAAAACAATTTTAAAATACACTCCTTTGTCTTTTTTAAAATAACTTAGGCTACATGCTGGGGATCTTACTTTTACTACGTAGTAGTTACAGTAGTAGAAAGATGGAAGATGGTGCTGAGGTGGCACTTGAAGCAGATACTTGTGACTCACGCGGCTCTCTGATGAACTTCATTAGCTCCTTGATACATAGCCATTTGTTAAGCATGCTTGTCTAAAATTAGGACTGGCTACAGCCAGTTGTAAATCAAAATTAAGGATAAAAGTTTCCACTTAATTCCAGTTTAGTTTTCACACCAGATTCAGAGCTCTATTGCTGGTTATCGTGCTCTTCCGGATCTTCAGTAAGGCTCGTCCTGTTGAGAGTCCCACGAACCACTAAAGACCCTCCACGTGAAGGAGTCAGGTGGCACGTAGTCTCTAGTGCGGTCTCTCGGTGCTGGGGCAATGTTTTTCTGTGTTTAAAGGTAATCATCCTCTTATGGTTTTGAATGCAGTTGTTTGTTAGAGGATCAGTTTAATAGTTTCTCATGTTCCCACTGTTGAATGCAGATAAGCACCCTTGCCCTGGTCTGTTTGTCACTTGCTTTAGTGAGTGAATTTGTGTGTCAGCTATTGTGAATCTCTTCATCAGCTCATTTTGCGTGTGAATCTAAACCAGGTGAATATATCCTCGCAAACCCTCTGTTTTTCAAGTATTGCAAACCATAAAATGCTGAACGTTACTAGCATCTTCCCTCTTCTTCCACCAGAAACTCTTGCCGCTTTCCAAAGTAAAGTCTGTACCATTAGCAGTGGAGTGTGGGGAAAGGTTTGAAGGTCAGAGTCATGCAGGCTGCCAGGGCTTTGTGCCGTGGGTGGCAGGAACCTCTCGCCTCTCCAGGTTAAACCTAGACCATCCAGGCACCGTCCTGCTTTGGGGACAATTCAGGTCTATTCTGTATCTGCTGCAGCAATTGCAACGAGGTTCGATAGTCGTGGTGTTTTGCTGATTCTGGCCCTGTTGCTTTTGCTTTGTCCCAAAAACTTGGTGGGGTTGAACCAGTTGCCAGTCAGACAGGCCCGCTGGGAAGGTTGGCTGGAGTTGTTCCTCCCTGTGCAATGGCACCACTCGCTAGGAAGCATCGGAGCCCGTTATCCCTTCGGGAATAGTACAGTTTATAACTAGGAGCAGACCTTGTGTTCTCACCAGGAGTGTTAGTGAGAGGAAACCTGGGAGAGGATGGCTGAGTAATCAAGGCTGTACACCCACTTTATTCTGGAGATCATCTGATGGGTTTAGCTTTGTGGGAAGGACTTCTGTCTGAGGCTGGTCCAGTTTTGTTGTGGGTGAGTTGCCTGCCAAACTCCAAGAAGGAGTCCCTTCTATTGACAGATAGAAAATGGGGAGGTGGAGGCTATATTTAGAGCACGTAGGAGAGTGACAGGCATCCTGATGCACATTGACATTTTGATGTCAATGAAATACTGCGGGTTTTCTTTTTTTTTTCCTCCCCTAAGAAAGATGTAGCTGTACAAAGGCTCTTGGGATGCTTTGGATGGAAGGTGTATTCCATCCAAGCATTGGCTCTATAGGACCGAGAAGTCCAGCATCTCCTTTTCTTCCTGTTTTTCATCCTTTCTTAGAGACCGTACTGCTTTCAGTGGGTAACGAAGCCTGGTTTTGTGCTGGAGGATGAAAGCAGGTGTCTCCTCGGTACAGGGCATGGTGAGGTGCGTTCTGCTCTTGGGCTGGGCTGTGAGCCTCTGCTTCCTCGCTTGCATTACTTTTGTTGGGTGTTGATTACTTTCTGCCTCTGTGAGGCTGTGTGTAAGGCAGATGTGTGAATTATTTTATCCGTTTGCTCTGTGTGCTGCCTGTATTGCCTATAAATAATAAATGGGTTGCTCAGATGCTGCAAACTGATAGCGACTTGGAGGGGTAAGTCAACTTTTTCAGTGCTGTTAGAAAATTCATCTGACTTCAAATACATAAGCAGAAAACCATGAAAGTATATTTTCATTTATAGAGCATGCTTCTTGCTTGTAACCAGTGTGATCAAGAAATGCAATCCAAAAGAAACTGAGTCCCTCCCACGGTTTATTACATAACCATCTAATTAAAGTAATCAAATGGAGATGACTTCGAGGCTTGGAAAACTTCCCCACAGTCTGGGTCAAAAATACTTGCAAGACCACACCCCCAGAGTCTCCACGCTTTATTTATCTTGCAACATCCTCTATAGAGGAGCGGTGTGTAAATTAATTATTTTCCCCATAAGTTTATTTCTGGCATCGGCCATTAGAGTCTCCTGCTGCTGCTTCTGCAGCCGCTTTCTTGGGCACAAAGAAAATCCTTTTAACTCCTGGTTTCCCTTTTGAAGGAGAAGGGACTTCAAATAGTGCTGCTCCCTTTCCTCCCTAGAAAGAGCTAGCTGATTTGAAGCTCTTCTCATGGTTGCTTTGGGTTGCAAGTTGTTTTTTCAGGCTTATTACTTCTGCATCATCAATATTCGTGGCAATTGGCAGGTAAATCAGTGAATTGGGTCTCTTGCTCGAGAAGGAAATGGTGTGTGTTCCTGCGATAGCAGTAATACTTAAACCCTGATAATGAGAAGCATGTGTCGATGGAGGTGGCGGTGAAGAAACGTGAAAGACATCTAAAATACAAAATGTAGCAGCAAATAAAAATTCGTAGTCCGTTTTCAGTGTACAATCATGTATCTTCAGATACATGGTTGTGCCTTGCAGGAACTCAAACTTTGAATTCCCACAGGGTTTGCATGCCGTGCTGTGTATTCAAAGCACGAAAAGCCCCACTTGAGCGCTGCCTTAAGGTGGCTCAGGACTGGAAAACCACTATGGCTTAATCTGGGATGTTCTCCACGTGCGTGGGAAGTTTGAGATTCTGGTGGAGTAGTGTTCCTGTAAGCCAGGCTGACCCCCGCCCTTTCCCAAACTGAGAAGGAAATAACTGTGCTTAGTAAGAATAGTATTGATGGATATACTTGTGTGTGGGATTGTAATAACCCTGCTTCATCTTCTAACAAATGGCTTCGGTCTTGAGCGTTCAGTTTTGCCTGTGTGGAAGACAGTGAGTAGTAAGCAGGACGCTTGGAGAGCACGGTGGCCTGCTTAACAGGCTCTTTGTCGATACTAGAGAGGAAATTGTTTGAACCAGCATTTAAATCCAGCGTGCAGGTACTTAAGACTTAAATAACTCGCAGACAAATCTCTTTGATCTAGTTGGGCTGTAGATGCACTGTTTTCCAGAAAACACAAACCTTAATCCTGCACAATACGCAGCTGCAAATGTAACACGCGCTGGATTTTCTCGTGGTGCTTCATTTTCAGAGGTGACACTTTCCCTTTTTAGGGTCTTTGCTCCTTAGTTTCTGGTGGCTTTGCTGGGGAGTTTTTCCTCCTCATCTGCAGTTTTTGCAGGGCAGACAAGCAGACGTGTTCTTTAACCACAGGAAACCGTTGGGAGGGAACCTGTCCTTTCCTTTTTCCCAGTTCCAGGTGCTAAGGGGAGGCGGTATCCCACTTTTCACTGGCACTGAACCGAGCCTCGCTGTACTCTGTCACCTCATGCCCTAATGGGCACCGCAGGGTTACTCAACGCTTCTGTGAGCCTGGAAGAGAATCCCCAGATTCTTCCCCCTGTGACTGCAGATACGGTAGTTGACATCAGAGGCTGTCTGCAGACCTGTGAATGCACAATCTCTCCTCTTAAACAGCTGTAGGAAAAAAAAAACCACCCCAAACTTAGGTAGAATAAGATCCTGAAAACAAATGCTATCGTAGTGTGTATTTTCCCTACAAGATTTAGGTTTGGGTTTTTTGGGGGTTTTTTTAAGACAAAAAATCCGGCCTGGGTTCCTGATCTTTCTGTTTGCTCACAACATAGATGGCTTCAGTATGTCGTGCAGGATTGGAGGGCAAATGAATGGAAAGGGTAAAAGTATAAAACTGCAAGAGGAGAGATTTTTTTTTTGTGATCTGGGACAACCCATCACTGCTTAGTCCATTGCCTGGGGCCTGCACACACAAGTTGAACACCTGTACCCTTCCTCATCCAGCTAAGGGGGCACCATCCCTCCTAAAACCAGCTACAGTCATACCAGCGTACCTCACTCTGGGTTTAGGATCAACCAGACCGTATTAAGTCTCTCCCTGAAGACTCCATCATTAACAGAACCACCAACGAGGGGTGGGCCAGGCTTGCCATTTTAGGGTGGAAGCTGCATAACTAAATGTAGTTAGGGCTGTGTCATCTGCCTTTACCATATGCCAGTCCGGTTGAATTAGGAATTGAGGACCAAATCCTTAAGGTGATCCATCTAGCCAAGGCTGAAGACGGTGGACATCATCCGTGCTGGGCATTATGGTTAACATGACACTTCACACTTCGAAGTCTTGGTCCAGACGAGTGTGTCTCATCACCACCCTCTCGCTGAAATCCCCCAGTAAAACACGCTTCCATTATGTTTTTCTGTGGTAGTCCAGCATAACCACTAATCCTCTCTCTCCATAAAAGAGGATTAAAACTGGGAACATTTGCACCTTAATGCAGCCAGCTAGGGCTATGCTCTGTCTTTTAGGCAGTAATCCTGTTGGGGCGAGGGCTGTGCCATTGCGCGGTGCCAGGAACACTGTCGGTGATCAGCAGATAGCAGCTCTCTTGGCAGTTGTGCTTATTGGGTTAGCAAGTCTTAAAAGACCACTTTGCGTGTTAATCTAAAAAGGTGTATCGACTAGAGATGACTAACTTGCTTCGCACTGTTAAAATGACTTCTGGGCTATGCAGGTCAAAGTAAAATAATTTGAAATTGGGATTTCTGTGTGGTTCTTTAAATAAAATGAAAGAATGTGTAAGTTGACAAAGCGTTATCTTTGAGAATGGCATTTATCGTACATTTCCTAGACTCATGTCAGAGTATACATCCTGCAAAAAAATTTTAGGGAAGAAGGTTCTGCCCCAGGTGTTATTGGTAAGGGAGAGTCACCTCTGCGTATCGCACCCCAGTTGCTTAACGTGAAACCTGCAGAGCCTGGGGGGAAGCACGGGAATGCTAAATGAGAATTCCACCTCGTGGTTTACGATTTTATGGTGTAGTCTGACTTCCAGTTTTGGATTACACTTGCTGGCCAACATGGGTCGGGATGCGGTGGTGTGCCCTTCCCGTGGGTTTCTGAACGCTGAACGTGTGCTAACCTTTTTTGTGGTGTCTTCATGGGGAGGACTGATTCCACTGTAGTACTTCTTAATTTTTTTTTTTACTTATGTGAATTGCTTAAAATTTGGGGGGGGGGGGGGGGAAGTGGAGTCCTTCTGCAAGTAGATGCTGTGCTTTCCCTGTGAACTACTATTGCTCTGGTTGAGGCAAGCAACTGAAGAGAAGCTGCTTTGGCAGCCAGTCCAGCCCAGTTCAGCTGTTGGGGTAATTTAAAAGTGGGGGTTTTTTTTTGTTTTCCTGGGGAGCTTCATGTTCTCTGTGATGTGCTGCTCCGCTCCTGGCTGGTCTGGGCAGGAGGGAGACCAGGCGCCCGCTCCAGCTCGCTGCACGCAGCTGGGTGCAGCGCTGCGGTGAAGTCCTCCCCACGCTTGCTATCACCTTTGTGCCAAAGTCTGACAAGAGTCTTCAAGTAGATACCACCTCGTCCTTACGTTCGGCCCATGGCTTCCTGCTGGCATTTGGTGCTAAATGCGTGAAGTTAAGCTGCCAAAAAAGACCTGTTGCAAATTGCATCGTACATCTTGAAATGAATGTCCCATCATATTGCCAAATGGTGGCTTTCAGCAGAAACTTCAGCGGCAAGTAGGAGTTTGTATGCCTAATAAATTTGTGTAAAATCTTACTTGTTTCTTTCCCAGGCTTTCTGTGTGTCAAGTTTTTCCTGCAGTGTGACGTGTTTGCTCTTCGATGTGAGATGCTGATAAAAAGAGCACATTAATAGAAGGGGTTTTGGTTTCATTTTCTAGAATCAATTTTATTTTAGGTCTTTTCATGCCGCGACTGGTAGCATAGGGATTTTTTTTCCATCCTAATTAAAAGATCATTTTACTAATATTATGCCACAGGAGGACACTGTGGAACGAGACTGCTTTCTATAGTTTCTCTTAGTGCTTGAGTTACCTTGTCTGTGCCGACATGAGGCAACTGTCCACGTGCTGCTGTGAGCCAGCGTGAAATAAGATGTTCACTTCAGTCTTGATAGGAGAGGTGTAAACTAGGGTGTCTTATCTCGCCTTTGTGCAGGGTGTCAGTTGTTGCTGCTGACATGAGGCAACGTCTCAAGTCCCGGAAAATCAGTCCCAGCTAAAACCTTGCAGGGCTTCCAGAGTGACACAAGCTTCACCAGAAAAAAAGCCATTTTTTTATTGGATTGAGGTGTAGGCCAGCAAATATTGTCCATGAGCAAGGGAAGACTTTTTCCACAGCCATGGAAAAATAGGATTTTTTGATTTAAATGTGCATTTTAAATGAGTTGTAATAACTAAAATATTAATCGATCTAATAACTAAATTGATGTAATAACTAAAAAATTAATCGATGCCATTCCCTGAGGAATGGCATTGTTTCCTTATCAGACCCGCAGTAGTCATTCCCTCTAGGCACAATTTTATACAAGAATGATATCAAATTTGTCCTGAAGGTGAATTAACAAATAATATTTAAGCAGTGAGAGACGCCCGTGCAACATGGGAGGTGGATATCATGGAAAGAGCTAAGTCTCTGCTCTCAGGAGTCTGAAACCTCCTGCTAGGGAGGAGGTGAACATCCTCTTTCTTCTCTCCCCATGGAGGAAAGACCAGGAGAAGGTCTGGGTCTTGCTGGTTGATACGTAGCGCAGCCGAGGGATGGGAGATGGGGGCTTTCCTGTGTGCTTTCGGTTGCAAGCTGCGCTTGCAGAAGCCAGTTGTAATCAGCTGGTGTAGACCTCCTGCCATCTCAGATTTCACCTGGAAGTGGTTTCTTAACCAGCGTCATCAGGAAATGCTGCGAGCAAGCTCTGTGCCCGTGTGAGTCAGGCCTGCCTGGGAGGTGGACTTCTCTGCATGAGATGTGGCTTCCAGGTACCAGCCAGTGTTGGTTCCAGACAGAGGAGAAATGCGGCCAAGACAGCACCAAGCTGTCAAAACCGGACCATTTCTGGCTATTTCTGGTAGTCGGAGGGTAGACACGAGTCTCGCAAGACCAACGAGGTTTGATGAACACCAGTGATTTCAGTCACGGCTCCTCATGAAAATCATGGTGTTGCGATCTCTTGGTTTGTGTTGCCATTGTTTCTGAATGAGGTTAGTTCTTCGTGGTTAGTAGAACCATTGAAATCTGCTGATTAGAAACCAACTGTATCAGGATGTATGTACTTGCTTTAAAAAATAAGATGTGTAGAGGGCTCTGTGCCAGCATAGCAAAAAGTAGTACCAGGCAATTTCAAGGTATAATTACACTCAAAGAGGATTTGATTTTATTAGTAAATGGCAAATGATTAATTTCTCAGTGGATCAGTTTTCACTTACAAGTTATTCCAGGCTGTCTTGACAGGGAATTTGGAATTTATCTAGACACACAGCCGGGCGTCTGAATTAGCTTTTTAAATAAAACACTGTTATGTACTAAGTGCATAGGAAGTGCTTTTTAATATGATTGAATACATGAAGTATGAAACCTAGCTAACTGAAAAAACTCCTTCATGTCACGTTGGCCTGGATCATCAAAAGTATTTTAGATTCCTCCCTCTCGCAAGATGACGCCGGTGCCGGTAGTCACTGTGGCAGGCAGATGAGCTGTTGCAGCTGCAAACAGTTGGATGTTCTTAAAATAAATTGGGGTGGTGTGGTCTACCTTACCCACTACAGCATAACCCGTGGGCTCTTAGGAGTGGGGAAGGCAGCTCAGCGGGGCACGTGCTTTGCATGTGTGAAGCCCTGCGTGCCACCACCAGCATCTTCGCGACCTGCGCTGGAAAACTTTGCTCCTGCCTTGTTGCGATGGCCAAGGGATAGAGATGAGCATGAGGGTAATGCTGAGCATTGTTGTCTCCTCGCAGCATCATTGAAGAAGCAGCGTTTAGTGAGTAAGCACCGTGGCTCCCCTCCAGGCAAGGGGAAGGGGAAAAGCAACCTAAGCAGCAAATGGCTAAAACCTGATTTAGAGGTCCATTTCCTAACTGAGGTGTCAGTCCGCGTGGCTGAACACCACTTGAGAGCTGCAAGAAGGGTCTTAGCAGGTGGTGACTGATGGCTGCAGCAGCCCACAGAGCTGCTGCATGAGAATTAACACACCCGGATCACAGGAGCCCCGTTGATTAACTCTCTGCAGTTGCCTCCGAGAACAAAAGTGCCAGTGTGATATTGGTTGTTTAATGCAAAGCAAACGACTTATTTACAGCCGAGGCTTGAATCCATTAAGGGCATATTAAAATCCAGATGCTTGTCAACTTTACAAAAAGAGTGGAAGAAAGGGAGGAGGTGTTGCACATTTTCTGGAAAAAACTCAGCTTGCCAAGCGTGGAGCAGCTTTTCACTGAAGTTAAAACTGTAAGAAGGGTGACCAGCTTGAATGATGAGCCAGGTTTTTTGTTGTTTTTTTTTTTTTTCTCCCCCCCTTTTTTTCCCCTCTTTTTATACTGGACTTGAGACTGTGCTGTGTAGTGCCAGATGTGGAGGTACTACGTGCCAAGTCCCTGTGGGGAGTGGTGTTGTTGATAAGGCATTGGTACTGACTACGGTGCAGGGATCAAACAGAAAATGGGTTGGGAAGGAAAAAACAGGAGCGTTTCCATTCCTTTGAAACAAATTAGGGAATGAGCCAGAGGGATTATTATAAAACCTCCTCTACAAGAGACTGTTTGCAGTCCGTGAGGCTTCATCGATGCCTTGCTCTTTGTATTTTTGTGGGTCCATCACTAGCCACAAGCTGTTTTCTACCTTTTTAAATACCCCATCCATGCTGTGGAGAGCCATGCCTCTGTGGGCACCAGCCTAGAGCTCTGCATGCACCTTTGTAGGTTTAGGTATCAACCCCGCTGATATTTAGGTGAAGGGAGGATGAGGAGGAGCTTAATGCAGGCTGGCCGGCTTTTTTGCAAGACGTGAGCTGATGCAAGCTTATCGTCCTTTTTTTCGGTAGTTACTGTGCCTTCCCATAGCATCTGGTTTGTTCCTATATAATCTAAACTTTAGATCTTTTCAGCAATTCAAGACCAGCTCTTTAGAGGATACTAGGTGGGTCCTGTAACTCAGCCCTTCTCCTCAGTCTCATCACTGGGAAGAGAAGAGGGTCGATGACCTGACCAGCCTGAAGTGAGTACAGGGACGGTACCTCGAGCTGGAAAGGTCGGCATGTCTAATAAACTAATTGCTGGCATTGATCACTTATAAACTGGATTCTGAAAAGCTATGCGTGTCTGTTAGTCTTCTGTTTTTCCTCCTGTGTAATTTCTAAATCTTTGCTTATATCACTGTAGAAGGCAGAGCTGCTGCTTGAGCTCGGGGCGTCCATCAAATACGGTTAGTTCCCCTGCGCAGCGATGCCCTGCAGCTGGCTGGGATGGGATTTCGTTCTTCCCAAACCCTTTGGTTAGGAAAGGTTGTGCTGTAGCGCACTGAGCAGGCTGCGTGCGAGTTGGCCTCTCCGTTTGCTTCTGGTGATTTGCTAATTCTTGCATTTTAGTTATAAAATGTCATACTCATTTTTATGTGGATGCTGTTACAGAATACAGGTGAACTCTTCCCTTTTGGTGTTCTACCCATAGTGACTCGCCCTTGATATGAAAATGAGGCCTGAATTCTGACAAACAGGATTATTTGCAAAGAAAATACAGAACTCTGTTTGAGGAAGAAGCAAGTTTGTAAGAAAGACAACCCGCCCTTTTTCACAGTGACTTCTTGGCCTGTATGGTGTTGGCTTACGGAAGAGAAGTTTGCTCATCGAGTGAGCTCTGAAATGCCCAAGCAGAAGGAAGGCCTGGCTGCTAAAACTTGAGCATGAGAACTTTATATTTGGTGTTTTGGATGTTATGAGGCTGTTAGCTGTTCCCACTTCGTTTCAGAATGGTGGAATCATAAAATCACAGAGTGGTTTGGGTTGGGAGGGACCTTTGAAGACCACCTAGTCCAACCCCCCGCCATGGGCAGGGACATCTTCCACTAGACCACGTTGCTCAGAGCCCCATCCAACCTGACCTTGAACACTTCCAGGGATGGGGCATCCACAACTCCACTGGGCAGCCTGTGCCAGTGTCTCACCACCCTCATCATAAAGAATTTCTTCCTTATGTCTGATCTAAATCTACCCTCTTTTAATTTATAACTTGTGCCCCTGTGTTCCCTGAGCTCCTTTTCGTGCAGCGGCTGCTCTCTTAGGAGGGGTCTGAACACGCATGGCAGGAGCGAGCTGTGCATGCGCGGGAGAGCGCAGAGCAGGTCTCTGTCAAAATATTCTGGGTCTCAGCCCTTCTCCAGTCTTTATTCAGATAATTCATATTTTGCATCCTTTTAAAAATTATCTAAGCCACCAAAGAAGTTAGACCCAGCAGTTCTTTTATTTATTGTTAATCTGAACAGGGTTTCAGATGAATTAGGCATTGTGTGGGGTGAGTTAGTAAAAATGGCCGCATGATTTAAAATGCCAGCAGATAAATGAGATGTTCATCTCTAAGTTAAGACTGTCTTGGTGGGCAGTGTCTTGTGCTTCTACAGCATCTGAAGTAAAACTGCTTCAGCAGTCTAAAGGATAAAAATAAGTCCAGGCCCTGTCTGTGTAAGAGAGTTTTTCCAGTCATGCTGGTGTACCTCATCATTTTTTCTGGTGTGGACATTTTATTTTTGGCTCAGTTTAAAGCACCCATGAGGCAACACTAAACTAGATGGCGGTGGTAGAGGACAATTTCTAGAGTAGGATAATCCCCGTGGTTTTATATTGGTCGAGTTATATCTCTATATTCACACCACAGATTACACTGAGCAGACGAGACCTTCATTTTAATCCATGTGGTTTTAAATTTAATGTAAAATTTATGGTTTTTATGTTCAGTTTCCGTTGTTTTCTGCTGGTTTGAATAGGATGGCTTCTGCTATTTTGGATTGCTTTGTTCCTCCTGCGGCTGGTATTCTTCCAGCAATGGAGTCAACAGCCATTGATCATAGTTGACAGTACATCAAAGGAACCTCTGATACAGTCATGAAGCAACTGCACCGTGTGATGAGAGGGAGTTTACCCTCATATTTTTTAAGCACTTTAAATGACTTTAAAATACTTCTGGCTGTCATCCAAGGCTTCTGGACTAAGCTACGACTACCAGGAAATATCTTTACAGGCATCATCATATCATTAGGGTTTCCTTACACCTGAAACTGTTCTGGTTTCTGAAGGAAAACAGGAATAAACTTTCCTTTTCTGGAATGATGAAGGCTAATCTCTAAAATTAATCCAGAACAACTTTCCTTTCATCCCCTGTGCCTGAATCCCTGTTCAAATCCAAGTGCAGACCTTTTGGATGCACAACAGAGATGCTTTGCAGCTGGGGCAACAACAGTAGCAACAGGTTGGTAGTCACCAGCAGAAACTGCTAGTCAAGGTGTTTGCCCACAAAGCCTGGCTTGTATCAGGAATCCTTTGGGAATAATTTGACTATATGAATAATTACCCAAGGTTTCAACACAAAAAGATAAGGCTTCATGCCCTTCAGTGTATGATTCTAGAGACATATGGAAATTTTCTGGGAGGAAAATGTGCAGGTATGAAAATGGCACAGAAGGTGGAAAAGTAAAAAAACCTTTGTTGAGTGAAGCCAGCTATCAGGTTAAACTAGAATTAATCCAAGTTACAACTTGGAAATGAATTACTGGAGCTTGTGGTGGCGTTGTGCACAGTTGGGCAGGCTGTGCCATTTACTGAAGAGGTGTAGTAGTTTATTGCCTTTTTTTCCAGCTTGTACCTACTTTTATCCAGGCAGGAAAGCTTAAGAGTGGGGAGGTCTAATAGGGCCACCAAGGAAGCTAGTGTCCTTCTTACGTTGCAGCACGTGCCTCGGACTCCTTTGGAAGGGAGGCAGTGGAGAGAGGAAAGAGTTTGTAGTAGTTTGATGGTTATTAGGCCTTGTTTGAATCAAGTGGACTTCATCTTTAATTAAACATGATGAGCTTGCTGTTGATTATCCCAGTCATTGCTTATAGCTAACTGTTTCCAAAAATGCCAGAATTCAACCAGGCACCCTGCATGAAGCAGGATATGTGCCTAGAAAAACAAGACCAAATGCATGTGTGTTTAAATTTGCATAGTTGCCCATGAGGAGTATTGATGTTGCTTACCCAGCAGTCCACTTGCTGACTCGGAAATGCATAGTTTCAGCCTACTACCAATTTTATTTATAAAAAAGCATCATTTTTAGTGGCATCGAATGTAGACTGCCCCTTGATTCAAGCAGGTTTCCTTCTGAAGTGTATTTTTACACTGTAAAAATAGTATCTGAAGTATCCGTTGTCTTGCAGTCTTGTCTCCTAATGAGCTAAAAGGTTACTACGCTTTGTCAGTTATATTCTGATCATATTTTTCTGTGGATAAATATATGTTTTTATTTTAATGGAGAGTACTTGAAGTTGTATTGCTCCATTGAGAAAAGCAGCAATATACCTTTTCAGAAATAGCATAGTGGCTTGGTAAGGCCTGGCCTGTTGAGCTATTTCATGAAGGTTTTGCTTGAAATCTTCCCCCTCCTGCGCCCCCCCCAGTATTTCTATGGTGATGGCAAAATAAATTGCTTGGAAGGACATTATGGCTGATTTTTTTATTCTTTTTAAACCAGAAATTTTCAGTTTGCTTCAATGTCCCTCACCATCTTAGTCCCTTCCTTATTGGTGGTATTTGAATTGCTGCTATTTTTGGATGGTTCTAATATTACAGTCTGAGCTGTAAACAGGGGTGGACAACAGCAAGATCCAACTCTAGCAGCCTTTTAGGGAGGATTGTGAGTTTGAAGGTGATCTGGCTTTAGCTGTAACCTCAGTAGGTTTGTAACAGTCTCACAACAGCACTTCAGCTGTCCTGCAGGCTTGAGTTGCTCTAGCGCATGCCTGGATAGAAAACAGAAGTTTGAAAACATCTGTTTGTGGTCCAGATTGAATTTAGTTTTCTGTTCACGCCATTTAGGACCTTTTACGGGGGTCTCTTAGTGTTTCATGGACAAGAGACTCACTTTCTTGGGGCAGTAATGCTTGTGGGAGTGTAAATATAGAAGATGTGCCTCTTCCTCGGCCTTCCCAGTACTGAGGGTGATTCCAGTGCCATCGCCATCTTAGTATCTGGGCAGCTTCCAGTACTGGACCTGTATCCTGATGCTTGTTTCTTTGTTTTAGCTGCAAGACCATGCTTCCCTCTGTCACACACCAGCCGGCTGCGTAATTAAATACGTCACCAAGTCCTTCCTCCCATCTCACTTAGGAGTACAGGTCACTGGTTTTAACCAGACAGGCTCTTCCAAACTGGGAAACCCAAACCAGTATCAAACCAGTATCACCCTAACGTTTAGAATATAGCTGTGCATTAGGGTACTCTTGGCATCTCGTGGATGAAAATTCACTGCCTAAATATATGCAGTTCTCTTCTGCTTCTGTCCCCCATGAGGTTGTCAAAATTAATGGGGTTAGCTTTGATGCTCCACAATGAAGTTGGTGTTATGTGTGGAAATAGTGGTGTCTTAGTAGAAGCTGTTCATTTTGTCTGATTCTTGTTATTAGAAGTGTTTATAGCATTGGAGGGAAGCCAGCCATAGACAGACATGCAAAATAAAGGGATTCTGTAACCTGGACCCTTTTCTGGGTTTTAACTATGAAGCCACGATATCTACGTTAGAAGGCAGGTTGCTGTGGCCTCCCCCTCTGGTCAGCGGAGGGAGGCTGGTACTTCCTGAGGAGTTTGGCCTCTAAGGTCTGAATTGTCGGTTAACCGGACAGAGTTGAGCAGGGTGAAATGCTTTGGAGATTGGTTTTGGCTTTTTGGAAAGTTCAGAAAGGCTTTGGAAGGATCCAGCTGGATTTCTTTGTATAAGTAATTTACTAATACAGAAACCGTGCCAAAATGGCTAGGTCAGATTTGGCTTCTCAGGAAGACAAAGGCTGCTATGGTGGCTGCAGAAGGAATGAATTCATTTTGCAAATGAATACGTGGAGCTAACTCATCGTAAACCCTAGGATGTGATGGTTGGGAAACTTGATTTGTTGAGCAAGAGAGTGGCTGTCTGACTGCCCACAGCCAATTCAGGGATAACACAACATTTGCAAAAGTCTCGGCTAGCTGGGCAAGTCCAGATGAGGTGATGGATTGCAGCCACCCTGTGTGTGACCGAAGTAGGACAAGACCAGCATGGTTTGGTTGTTGTAATGTGCACGGCATTGTTCTCATGGTAATGGGTGTTTTGACTTTGTACACAATAGACTACTTTGGCTCATTCCAAGTCTCCTTTCAATATCTTGAATCATCTGACCATGAGCCAGCAACGTGCCCTTGTGGGCAAGAAGGCCAGCGGTGTCCTGGGGTGCATAAAAAGGAGTGTGGCCAGCAGGTCGAGGGAGGTTATCCTCCCCCTCTACTCCACCCTAGTGAGGCCACATCTGGAGTGCTGCGTCCAGTTCTGGGCTCCCCAGTTCAAGAAAGAGAGGGAACTGCTGGAGAGAGTCCAGCGGAGAGCTACGGAGATGATCAGGGGACTGGAGCATCTCCCTTATGAGGAAAGGCTGAGAGACCTGGGTCTGTTCAGCCTGGAGAAGAGAAGGCTGAGGGGGGATCTTGTCAATGCTTATAAATATCTGAAGGGTGGGTGTCAAGAGGATGGGAACGGACTCTTTTGAGTGGTGCCCAACGACAGGACAAGGGGCAATGGGCACAATTTGGAACACGGGAAGTTCCACCTGAATATGAGGAAAAACTCCTTTCCTGTGAGGGTGCCGGAGCAGTGGGACAGGCTGCCCAGAGAGGCTGTGGAGTCTCCTTCCCTGGAGACATTCAAACCCCGCCTGGACGCGGTGCTGTGCCCCCTCCTCTGGGTGTGCCTGCTCAAACAGGGGGGTTGGACGGGATGATCCCCAGAGGTCCCTTCCGACCCCCACCATTCTGTGATTCTGATCTTGGTCCTGCTGCTACATCAGAAACTTCATCTCATTCCCTGTTCAACAATGTACATGCCTCTGGCATTTGAACGGGAAGCTTTCTCTTAGTGCTGTCCATTTCAGATGCAGCTTTTGTTTCCTGTAAAAACAGGTGTGCTTAAGTAAAATGAGAAAATGGGTCCTGTTTTGAGGACAGGACTCTCTAAAATAATTGCATCCTTATTTTTGGTGTCTTCAAGTTGGACCTGCCTTTGGAAGAGTTGTTTTATAGATGTCCCTAACGTTCAGTTCACTGAGTTGCAGAAGACATTTTGAGGCCTGTGGAAACAAGCCTTTAGAAACGAGCTGGCGATGGGTAAAAAAAAACAACCTGTCGTATTTCAGCTCTTTGGTCAATAGATTTGAGGCAGAAATAAATACATCTAAATGCCAGCCTCTCCCCACCCTACCTTTTCTTCCATTTGTTGTCTGGACTATGGCAACCGCTTCCTTGCTTCTGAACTTCTGCCGCTTAAAATGCGGCTGCAAAAAATACTTCCTCCCCCACGGCTTTGGTGGTGCCTCGTCCCTTCGCGCTCTCTCCTGAATTCAGAGCAAGACTCTGGTCCTTTCCTTTAACCCCCTTCTGCCTCCCACCTAATCTTCTGTTCCTATTTGCCCATGTGTTAGCAGCTTCAGCTGAGGTGTCCTCCATTCTCCGTTTCTTCCACGGATCCCACCTTTGTGACAGTCTCTCTTGCCATGTCTCAATGAGTTGCTCCTTCTTTGTGTACGACTATTGGTTAGTTGCGTCAAAATAACCCTCCTGACGAGGTGCTTTCTCCTGGTCTGGGACCCAGTGTCTCATCAGTCCTGCCATGGTGTTCCATGGTTTGGTCATCAGGATGTGGTGATTTTTTTATGGTCAGTAGAAGCCTGGTGATTATTTTGCCAGGCTGAGGCTTTTGTCATGTTGATCATTTGCGAAGTGTCATGTATTTATGGCACGATATGGATAATAGAAGCTATTGAAAGGTTTTGAAGGACAAAGCTTGTGCATGATGGCACTGCTTGTGTGAGTTCATAGAGCAGTTACCCAGCCATGTATCTGAGAGCACTCTGCGGTCTGTGTCTGTGCTCTCCTCCTGACAAGCTGAACAAGTTTCCATGAAGAAGGTGTCAATCAAGAGCTTTAAATTCAATGGCTATACTTATGGGGTCAGAATTTGCTGGGTATGTTTTATTGTTCCCTACAGCTGGTCATCTTCTCTGCTGTTTGCCCTAAGGATTTTGGGGAATCTGTTTTGAGGGTTGATGTCCTAATTCTTTGAATGTAATTTGAAAATATCTTAAGGATGTGCTGTTCCTTTTCTACAAAGGTATGGTAGATTCACGCTGAAAATATCTGCATACCTCCTGTCTTGTTCCTTCTGCGCAGATTTATGTTTGTGGCGTGTGGTCCAGTGCCCTGCTGACTACGTAAGCTGCTACTTTGCTCGGTGGTTTACCACTAGATGCATTAAATAAATATGCTTTATGTAATGTTTGTGCTTGGGTTGTAATGATTTTGCCTGCTTCCGGACTCTAAACAAGTAATGCAAGAAAAGTGGTCTGTAGGATGCAACTTGCTGCCAGTAAACTTCTGTGCTGGCATCCTCGTTTGTGTCCTGAGCTACTGAGGTTGGAGGAGGGAGATTGTGTATTGCCCTTGAGCATCTTCTCTGAAAGCTAGATCTTGAAGTGGCAAATATAAGTTCCAGCTTTGATCAGACCCATCAGATATGTAGCGTTTGTGGGGCAGGTAATCTCGGGGCTACAAGATCCTTAAAGACCTTTCCTCCAACAAAGGTGACTGCCTCTGGGTGCTATGCCATATTGTTCGGAAGTATGGATTTTTAAAAACTCTTAAACTTCAATTTCCTCTTCTGGCTCCTGGTGCAGTCGTTATTTCCCTCTCATAGAAGACCACTGCCACTGGGGGAGGTAATCTCTTGTTGCCTCTTGGTCATGGCCTGCTAACCTAGCTGGCTCAGAAACCTGTGGCTGCCCTCCCTTACGGTGCATCAGTGTCAGTAACTCCTTCCTGTGATTTTTTTGTCCCTGACAGTAGCTATTGATGGAAGAACACGGGGTGACCCAAACAGAGCACATGGCCACCATCGAGGCCCACGCAGTGGCCCAGCAGGTGCAGCAGGTCCATGTGGCCACCTACACAGAGCACAGCATGCTGAGCGCGGACGAAGACTCGCCGTCTTCGCCGGAGGACACCTCCTACGATGACTCTGACATCCTCAACTCCACGGCTGCCGACGAGGTCACTGCCCACCTGGCTGCAGCAGGTAAAGTCAGCGGGATGCTCGGCCTCATTCGTCTAACGTAGCGTTTGTGCAGAAGTAGCAAACAGTGCTTGAGGGTGGCGGGTGATCTTGTTACCCCATGGCATGCTCTGAATGCTTCCTTATTTCCCTGGCTTTAACAGCACTTCTTTACAAGGTCTGCTGGCTGCTTGAATCTTGGATCACTTTATCTGTTTGTAATATGGAGGTGCTGGGAATAAGAGATGGGTTTGTACAATAAAAAAGTTCCCTGGTAAATGCTGCCTCAAAAAAACAAAACTAAAATACCGAATATGTCAAAGAGCAAGCTTAGTTCAGGCCCATATAAACAACAGCAAAAATAACCCAGGAGTGCTATGCAACCCTGCTTAGCCAGGGAGCTCACATGCTAGGCCTGTCCCAAGGAGATGCCACAAAGGGTCCTGGCATATCTGGACTGGGAAAGTATTTCAGAATCACAAATTCCTTCTAGTGAAGCTCCTGCCAATTGTCCTCCAGATTTGCCTTGTAGTGGATCTACCTCATGCATAGAAAAACGCAGCGATAAATAAGCG
Source organism: Morus bassanus (assembly GCA_031468815.1). Taxonomy (NCBI): domain Eukaryota; kingdom Metazoa; phylum Chordata; class Aves; order Suliformes; family Sulidae; genus Morus; species Morus bassanus. The sequence continues at coordinate 83,960,235 of CM062571.1, read as the reverse complement.
CTCAGAGACTGGTCTGACTCCGTATCAGATTTTATCTGATGAATAAAGCTCTTGATGTGCTTGACCGAACCTGTGAAGTTCTACCACCCCACTGAGCATCCCATGCCCTTCGCTTATGAATTTTCCAGCCTCAGCTCCTGCAGGATTTTTTCTTTCCTCCTTCCCTTCTAGCACACAAGCTTTTCAGGCCTGGGTGCCCGGTTTGCGGCATGGGCTGGCACATCCAGCCCAAAGCTTGCCCGAGAGCCCAGCATGGCCTTTCCTTGCTTCTCTGGAGCAAATGTTTTCCCAGTTCCCCAAAAGGCAACATTTTTATTCTTTTTTCACAAGCACAGGATCGTTGGAGCAGTGTGCAGTGGTGCTTACTGCGCCCCGCCATGGGTAGTGCTCAGGTAGTTCGTTACTGATTAACAAAACCTGGCTCTGTAGTGTCAGCCCAGAGCTCTGTCCATTATAGTGTCCCATCTCCCAGAGCAGCTGCCTAGAGAAAATGTATCATGGGACACTACTTTCGTTATCATCTACCAGCTTCCACCAATAGGTGGTTTAAGACTTCCTGATCCAGTAGCTGCATCTTTGTTAAACACAAAAATATAGTGCTTTTATGATCCCTGATGTGCTCTTTCACCTCTGACGTATGGAGAAACTACACACAGAGCAACTGAAGTCATCTCAGGAGTCAAGGCAAGTCTTGAGCCTGCCTTAGAGACCAGGGCTTTTTTGACTCTGAGCCTGCACTCATTTCTGGAGATCACCGATAGAAGCACAATCTGCTGCATGTTACTTGGTTTACTTCCAATTAACTTAATGAAACTTCCCCTTACCTAGATTCTGTGTCTAAAGTTTGATCACGAAAGCAATAACACTGCCCTGCCATGGTCCCCGCTGTTCCTCACGCGGCTGTTGCGGGATGCTGCCAGTGACTCTGGTTTTACAATTTCTTTCACATCAAAGCTGATCCTTAATCCCTGGGGAAAGCCTTGGACTCCTGATGCTGTACTTGAGGTGTCCGAGCAGGATTCATGGTGTTGTACCCTGCCTCTTCTCCCCTGCCACTGGGATCTCCTCGACTGTAGTCAGTTATTTAAAGTCTTGGCATACCGGAGAGTTTTTCAGTGTGTTTGGAAGAGAAAATAAGTAATTATGTGATTGCATGGAAAACTCTGGACTGAAATGTGTGACTTTCACCTGGGACTGAGCTGGCACTCACCAGTCTGGGGAAACGGAGCCTTTTGATACACCTCTCCGATGCCGGAGAGGTGGGATCCTGGCTGCCAGGGAGCTCAGCAGGGAATTCGGGTCACTCCAGTCCTGTGGGGAGGCCCTTGAGCTGAGCCCTTGGGACCCGCCCCTGGCAGGGGGGCAATGGCGATGTCCTTTCAGGCCAGTTGCTGAGCTGTGTGCTCTGATTCACCCTTTGTGGTTTGATTTCCAGGCCCTGTGGGGATGGCAGCAGCTGCTGCCGTGGCAACGGGTAAAAAACGAAAGCGACCACACGTTTTTGAATCCAACCCATCAATCCGCAAGAGGCAGCAGACGCGTTTGCTACGGTAAGGACTCCTGCCTGGACTCTGACACCTTGGTCCGCATCCTCGATCTGTTTCCAGTGCCGTGCGCGGTGAGACCATGTGCTGTCCAGAAGTTGCCCAGCTTGGGGATTTTTTTTTGGGCTGTCTTTTCTGGAACCCAAGAGCTGTGTTTGAGTTTGCAGAAATGGGTTAAATTGCAGCTCTACTCATCTTTAACGTGATATTATGATCACCAGGACTGACATGACCATTCTGGTGGGATCCACCATTCTGTTTTAACCCCAGCTAGTCAGAAGTTAAATCTGTCGTGGTAATATTGCCTTGCAAGATATTTGTAGTGGCTTTAACAGCAGCTGGCCTGAGAATCTGGAGCTACAGCCGTATCCCAGCTCTGCAGTGGTACAAACGACTTATCTACCTAATGAAAAATGTCTTTTCTGCATTATGAAATGACCCTGTGAAGAAGTTTAGTGTGTGTGTGTGTGTACCTGAATTTCCTTTGCCAGCAGACCCCATTGTGTGAGCTCCATGCTGAAGACTGACCCAGCCTGTAGTGCACAGTGTTGGGGGAGAACAGTCGAGAGGAGATGCCTGCCAGAGCTGAAACACTTTCTTTTGGCTTTAGAAACTTGCTCTGTAGGCACCAAACTTCCGTAGCCCTTCAGGTGTTGCATTACAGGTGCTCTGAGGCTGTCTGCCCGCCTGATGGCCACCTAGGAGCACTGGTGCTGAAGTGACTGCGCAGGCTTTCTGCAAGCCTGGAGAGATCACCTGCAATTCCATCTTCAGGAAACATTTGTAAATATTGGCTGCTACTATTTACTAGGTTTTGGAACAAAGCAATTTTTGCTTTTTAAACTGTTTTGGATTTAACTGGGTTATCTCACAAGGGCTGGGGTATTTGTCACCCCGTTTCTTGCTGGCTTCCTCCTGCATGCACACTTAATGCACTGAAACAGCAATGGCCAGAGTTTCACTTTTTCTCCTTCTCTCCTGTTCTAACTCTTACAAAGTTGGTGAGGAATTAAGTTGGTTTCCTTATATCCTGCTTACTCATATGCTGAGTCCCACAACACCGTTTGTGCATGATCAAACTGGAAATAAGTGGAGCAGGGTTAGTGTTAAATAATATTCCCTGGGAGTGGACTCCCCCCCGCTTTTTTTTTTTATTTTTTTACAGCTCCATTCTGTTTTTCCCTCCTTCCCCCAACTCTGCTGACACAGCCATGTTTATTGCAACGTTTCTGAAGAGCAAATTCTTTTCTCTCTTGAAATATGAACTATATATTTTTAAAGAAACTCCTATTTAAAGGAATTATTTCTTCTCCCTTCATGCAACTACTTCATTTTACTACACTCAAGTTACTGACAAAATGCATTATTTTTCTGCACTCTGATCAGTTTGACATGTTTTTTGTGCTTGATATTTATGCCACTGTGAATTGAGTTGGAAGTTACAGTTCCTGATTCTGGGACCTCTGCATAGCTAGTGGTGGTGTTGGTGCTTTTTGGCAGCGTGTCTGCAACTAACAGCAGGTTCTGAAATGACCATTCTGAAATGACAGTAATAAACTGTCACCTTATGGAATGCTCGGGTTATCTGGAGATAATCGCTCCTTCTCTCTTGCTTTATGAGTTTCTGCCAACATTTCTGACACATTCTCTTGCGTTGCTTAAAAGCGAATAAGAGGCGGAAAGTGTATGATGGAACGTTTTCTTCCTACAGAGAGATCGTTCCAAAGGGACTTGCTGATGTGGCAGGTGTCTGAATACCTGGGTTTCCTGTGCTGAGCTGTTGCAATATTTCTGGTTCTTGCCTGTGCTGTAGCTGTCGGTTGAATGCGTACAGTTCTGGTTTGAGCAGGTCTTTGGTACTGGAGAATTGCAATGCACTGCTATGAGGCTGGAAGTAAAACAGCCTGTGTTTGCACTCCTCTTTTGTTGAATCGTTCTTTACCTTACAAGTTTTGTATTGCTAATACACTTAGATGGTGAGAGAGTGGATATGCAGACGCTTGCTGTCTGAGCTTTGCTGCTCTGGTGATTTCTCTTTACTTTTTACATGAATGGAGAAAGGAGAGAAGGGAGAATAATTGATATTTGAGCTGCTGGGTGACTGCAGGGAATGCAGCAGGCCTGCGGGAGCAGAGGAATAAGCCGTATATGCGGCTAATCTGACCAGCTGGGGCTCCGTTTCTCACCTGGTTTGTGAATGGGTAGCACTAAGAAAGGGAGTTTACAATGCAAAGGGTTGTGTTTCTACAGGGCTTTCAGCTGATACCTATTCACTGTTTTATATCTCTGTTTCAGGAAGCTCCGAGCCACGCTGGATGAGTACACCACCAGAGTAGGGCAGCAGGCCATCGTTCTGTGCATCTCGCCCTCCAAACCCAATCCCGTCTTTAAAGTGTTCGGTGCTGCACCCTTGGAGAATGTGGTAGGTGTCTGTAGGAAAAGCTATGTAATAAATTGCTCACCTTCTCTGCAGGTTTCATTCTGCTCAAGGCAGCCTTGCAAGCCTGGTAGTGATCTGAAGGTCATGTTTAAAACCCTGGAAACAGGAGTTGAGAGTGTATGGACATGAGTGCAGCACTGACATTCACTGCGTGAATGGTTGCCTAGCACGTCTCACCCGGGTTGCATATCCTGGATTAAAAATCAGAGGGAGCACGTCATGGTGACATGTTTGAACTGAGCTTGGCTGTCAGCACTTGCACCTTATTGCAGACGAGACAGTAAATGGAGCAGATCCTGACCGTGATAATTCTTGCTTCAGAACTTTTTCTTTTAATCCTGTAAATACTTCCACTTGCCAGTGTTACTTGATGTTTCATCATCAGCTCTTCGATGCGGCCAAGTCTTCGGGGCCAGTGGGTGTTTTTCCTTGCCAGCTGTGGTGTTGTTTGCTCCTTCTGTTCTGCAGCACCTTGGGGAAGGTAGCTGGCCCTGCGTCCTTGCCCTTGCCTCTCCTGGTGCTCCTTACCTTGTTTACCTGAGCTTAACGATTCCCCACAGGTACGCAAGTACAAGAGCATGATCCTGGAAGACCTGGAGTCTGCACTAGCGGAGCATGCTCCTGCACCTCAGGAGGTTAACTCAGAGTTGCCGCCCCTCACCATCGATGGCATTCCCGTCTCGGTGGACAAGATGACCCAGGTAAGCAGCCAGACGTGGCAGAATCAGATTTGACATCTTGCAGTCACATCCTGTTATTTTGCAGTGGAGCTTATATCTACATCTCCAGTGAATGCATTTGATCCCTTCTTTCCCATGGGACTGTAACAGCTCAGATAGTAGTTAGATGTGAAGCTTTGTTATTGGTGCTTATTTTCTACATGAAACAGTAGAGATGCTGGTAAGGAGCAGAGCTCAGGCCGCTGGGCGCATTCCCCTTTGAGCTGTTTTTGTCACCTGTCATAAACTATGAACAGAGAAGATACTTGTTCCGCAGTTTGCAGTGATTTTTAGGCACTGAGGTCAGGAAGGTCGCTTGTGGAGTACCTTTTTGGCTTACCCTTCTTCGACATTTGTGTCTCTAGTTCATTCCCTCCTCTGTTGTCTGATATGGATTGGAGCAGAGGGGAGCTTGCCGGTGGTTTAACTCCAGGTCAGACCCTGAGTGAGATACTTCTGATGGAACCAGGGCGTCATCTGCCCTAGGGATGTGGGGGACTCCCGTTCCCTCCAGGTCCAGCCCTTTGCTGACTTCGTTATTGCTAGGAGAAAGTGGAGGGTACCCCCCCCAGGGAAGCTTCCTTGGTGTGGGAGGGATCACCTGTAGGGAAATCCCCTTCCCCTGGGGTGCAGGACCTGAATGCAGGTGAGTGTGTTTTGCAGGAGGCTCTCGATACGCTCAGTCTGATGCACCACAACAAATTTTAAGTGCTGAAAGCCAGTTTCTTCAGAGGGAGTAGCAAGATGGAAAGGTCAGAGGCTTTGGGCAACATACAAAGAGGTGGTGTTGTAGAGCAAAGATGTGCGGATTTCCTCTGTGCTCTGCAGAAAGATCACATTCTGGTCAAAACACCATTTCCATTACTTAGGTGGAATCAGACAAGCTCACACTTCTAATAATATTTTACAAAGAAATCTACTGTGCCTTGGCTGATAACAGATCATGTTCCTAATCCATAACAACATAAGACAAAACTTAGTTTCTAGATTTTTAAGCCACTGTGAAAGGTGGTATCTGCAAGAGCTGTTGACAGGCAGCTTTTGTTTTGTATCATTAACAGTTTCCCATGAAAATGGGAAGTAAAAAATGGAAACAATTTAGTTTTAAAGTAAAATGAAAGACCATCAAAAGATCGCAGGTATGTAACTCTGAGTTAATTTGTATCGGCAAACAAAACGCTTGTGTTTATCTGACTTCTTTATGGCCTCGTCATTGTAGTAATTAAGCTGAGTAACAGCCAGAGAAGTGCCTTAAAGGACTTAAAACAAGGAGAAGGAGACATCTATGTGGAGATTTGACCAGGCAGAGGGAGACCATCCTAGTGTGGTGTGAGTAGTGAAGCTGGAGGTGCTCGTACCCACAGCACGTGGGCTCTGAGGAGGGAACAAAGCAAATGAGCTGTTGCTGGTGGAGTGGTGGAAAGAAATGAGAAAGAGAGAGAAATGAGTGTGGATGAATGAGATCAGGATGTGAGGTTGTTGCTATCCAGTAACACATCTGAGAAACTTTTCTGGCTTGTGTGCGCAGAATATGTGCACGTATAAAAGGGCCAATAAAAAGATCTGTCAGCTGTTTGGCTGTTAATGCTGCACGTGCCATCAAAGCAGCGATAAAAGTGATAAGCTCTCACTTCAGAGAAACCTTCAGCTGGATTTATAATGCATATTGTTTATTTCTTGCGATAGAGTTGGAAATTAAATATTTTAACATCAAAGGTTGCTGAAGTGTTTTCTGCTTCTATTTTATGGATAAAATACTAATATCCATAGAGTTCTATGGATAAAATACTAATACTTTTCATGTTAAGCTAAAAATAAGGTTGGAGGTTTTTTTTCTCTTTCAGATGTGACATGGCCTTGGTCTTCAGGAAACCTTGCACAAAGTTTTGGCTGAGCCAAGTTGCCCCTGGGGTTTGATTGCTTTGCATTTCCACATGTGACTCAGCTCTCCAGTCCGAGACACTAGTTGCTGGCAGGGCTTTTTTCTCCCTCTATGTGGAGCGCTGCTGTGTTCCCAGGCTTCTTGTGGCTCTGTTAAATGAGAAACGGTGGTTCTTCTCCATGTTCTGCAGAGCCTTCAGTCAGCAAGAGTGCAAACCGCTGATGCAGTAGCGTAGCAACGTAGAGCCTCTTATTTCAAGTCCTCTCATGCTGCACTACGGTAAAACAACCATCTTGTTAGGAGTAGCCCATGTCTTTTTAGTGCAATGGGATAACTCGAAACAGCTTTGTGAAGAAGGTTTCTCCTGAGCTGTGGACATAGTCCACGCTCTTCATGCCCTGTTTGGCTAACCATTGCTGTCCCAGTTAGCCCAGCCGCTCTGGTGTGTGCAGGGGTTGTGGGCACCCCGCGCTGCACTGCCTCAGTTTCCCCACATATCATATAGGGATAATGTTTTCTAAATGTCTTAAAAAAATTCCAAGATCCTTGAATGGCTGCAGGCCACTTGAGGGCAGAGCACTAGAATTAGTGGACAAGACTGCAGACTGCTGGGTGGATTTTGTCTGTCTGTCTGCGTTACAAAATTTTCACAAGTAAGATGGGGCATGTGGCGCTTACGAGATGATTTTGTTGCTGAAAGCGTCCAGCTGCTATATAGTTTTTGCCAGACTTGGGGGCAAACTTTAAATAGAAACAAAACACAGGTATGCTGACCATGATGAGGACCCCGTGCTGTCTTTTTTCGGCCACGATCGCAATTTGAAATACATTCATTTGAGAGACTGGATGATAACTGACTCCTGCATCGCTGCAACGTGTTGCACAGCCGGAAGTGCCATCGTGTTTTTGTAGGAATCTTGATTCCCAGAGCTGCCAATATAGTTCTTTGTACTTGAAAAAGCTCATTTCTTGTTAGCAACTAAGTTGCACAAAGCCCTATGGAAAACTGAAATATATTTATAAATTTAAATTGGGCAGTGCAATTAAGAGGTGTGTCACAGGGAGTGGAAACACGAGGCCTCTGCTTTCAGCAGCTGCAGGTGTCAGCAGGCAGGTGGTAGAGGCGTTAGCTCCTCAACAAGGAGGTGAAAATAACTCTCCTTTTAATTGCTCTGCTTCCCTGGTGGTCCTGAGGGAAATAAAGCCTTTACTAGCCTGAGCAAAGATGCTTTTATAAACTTGCGAATGGAGAGCATCACCCACTTGGCTGTGCAGAAAAAGAACGTATTGCAGTGGGGTTTTTATCCTGCAGCCATTGCACGGAGAAATCTTCTTGTTTTATGGACTTTGGCTATGTTGACACTATACGTCAGACCTGAGTTTGCCCGTAAACTTGTTCTCAGTTGCTTGCTGATATGATTAAGGAGTAAGATTGGGTAATGCTGAGGTCGATGCTTCAGTCGGCTCTCCCCGAGGTCACTAGAATTTGTTATGCTTTTCTGAACAGGTGATTTGTCCTTTAATCTGACTTTTTTTAAACTTAATATGCCCCTATGATTTGCAGTCTGCTTCTACAAGCCAAAAAAGTTTATCTGGGCCTATCAAAAAATCATCTTGACATCTGTTTGCATACTGCCCTGCAAAAAGCTTCAGCACAAACAGCAGATATCTTTATGTACATGTCAGTTTGTATGTAGGAGAAGCCAAGCACTGAAAGATGGTAACTGAACTCAGTTTGCAGCTGTCAGATCCTCTCCGTGGAGGGGCAGGGATGATCCCGCAGTGCTGGACCCCATCGGCCGGGTGCGCGGCTTGCTGGTGCTCCCTTCTGGTCCATGTCGGTGGTGTGGTATGGGGACAGCCTGTGTTTCTGCTCTCCCAGCAGGTCAGTCGCCATGTGGCAGAGGGATCACAGAATCAGAGAACAATTTGGGTTGGAAGGGGCCTTTAGAGGCCACCTAGTCCAACCCCTGCAGTGAGCAGGGACATCTTCAACTAGATCAGGTTGCTCAGAGCCCCGTCCAACCTGACCTTGAAAGTCTCTAGGGATGGGGCATCTCCCACCTCTTGGGGCAACCTGGGCCAGTGTTTCACCGCCCTCATCGTAAAAAATTTCTTCCTTATATCCAGTCTAAATCTACCCTCCTTTAGTTTAAAACCATTCCCCCTTGTCCTGTCACAACAGGCCTTGCTAAAGAGATTGTCCCCATCCTTCCTATAGTCCCCCTTTAAGTACTGAAAGGCCACAATAAGGTCTCCCCGCAGCCTTCTCTTCTCCAGGCTGCACAACCCCAACTCTCTCAGCCTGTCCTCACAGCAGAGCTGCTCCAGCCCTCGGATCATGTTTGTGCCCTCCTCTGGCCCCGCTCCAACAGGCCCATGTCCTTCCTGTGCTGAGGACCCCAGAGCTGGACCCAGCGCTGCAGGGGGGTCTCACCAGAGCCGAGGGGCAGAATCCCCTCCCTCGACCTGCTGCCCACGGTGCTGGGGATGCAGTGAGGGCGCCCCAGAGTTAGGAATCAGGTCCCCCATGCAGCTGAGCTCTAGCGCTGGATGGCTCTTTCAGCAGAGTGGAAAGGGTAGCGAGTCCTGTGAGGTACTGGATACAAGAATGGGTGTATACTTCTAACTGCCATGCAGGCAGCTGCCTGCTTTTACAGCATTTAAGCTCAGAGCCTGCACCGTACCTCGTATCCAGCAAGAACAAGCAGTCACGTCCAGTGCTCAGACCTCCAAACTCTGCTAGGGGGTGGTGATCCCAAGAGGGACAGCCTGGTCCCCAGGCGTGCCCCTTTGAAACATTAGAACTAGTCACTCGTTCTTATGACTTGACCACGGTTTCAGGGTGGAAGAGAAGAAAGATTTGCCTAAAGAGTAAATCCGTGAGCAGACACTTCTGTGGGGGAGACCCACAGTACCTCCTGCTGTTTATACTGATGATCAGGTTGTTAATTTTGGGTTGGATTCCTGTGGCCAGGCATAAACTGCTGCATCTGCTGGGTGCTGAGTGCTGTCGCTTCTTGCTGAGGACACCCAGGCTGAGTCTCCACCTCATCTTTGCCGTGATGAATTTACGACAGTGGCAAGCCTGCTCTCATCCTGCCTGCCAGAAAGCGCCTGGCAGTGAGACCTCGCAGAGTTCGGTCAGGGCCATGCGGGTTTTCCTAGTAGGAAATTCATGACGGCAACTTGGTTGCTGCCTTGACAGATGCCTGGCTTTTTAATCTGAACGTTTAAACTTTAATTGGAACTTTTAAACTTAAAGAACATTTAGCCTAAAACTGGCTGTTGCAAAAAGAAGGGCCAGTGAGCAAAATACCTGGGTGCTTTGCTGTGATTGCTGCTTTGCCCTCTTCCACTTTCAGGTGCGGCCGAGGTCCTGTGTGGACTTGACTTCGCTTTTCCCAAGTGCTGCTTTTTGGAGATCCTGAGGCTGAGCCGTGAGGACAGGTAGAAAATTCCCAGCCACAGGTTTTGCTCCCTTCTAGAAAGCACTTTCCTTAGCAGGGCATGAACCTTAAGACTGGAGCATTGCTTGGTGCTCTGCATGCAGGACAACTTTTTGTTTCCAGCACTGGAGTGCGGTTGTCTGTGCTTTGGGCCATTGCAAATGGTAGAATCAGGATTAGCTCGCTACTGCTAACACTTGAGCTTAATGTTAAAACTTAGAAGACACTCGGTCTGTGTACCAAAGAGTGTCAAAGAAACATTTCTTATGGTTTCTCTCAAACCCTCGATTCTGGAGATCATATGAGCCCTTTCCAGAGCTGACAACAGTGCAAACCGGAGTGAGCTGCTGTCTTTTTTTAGCAGGGGTTTGATTTTCAGGTGGTTCGTGGATGGAGTTGGCAGAACGCGTGGCTCCTGCAGAGGAAGCGGTCGCAGCGGTTCCTCCCAGCTGCGCCCTGAGAGATGCGGGGTCTTTGTCTCAGTGCCGTAGCCTGTGTCAGAGCCCTGCGAGCTGCCTGGGTGAGGTCTCGTTATGGCACTAATTAGAGAAGTTCTCGTGCTGGAGCAGGTTGTAATGCCGCTGCTGATTGTCTCCCTGGCGGATTAAAGGCAAACCCTCCTTAACAAGTGCCTTGAGTAGCTTGAGCTGCTGAACTCCCTAGGACCAGTAATTAATCCATCTGGTAACAAGGAGCATGGCTTGCAGATAGCAATTCTGGGAAGGAGCTTTTAACTGTTTTTGCACCAGGCGACTCAATGCCATTAGCAGGTTTATTTGATTGAATAAATGGGGCCTCGACCGGGGATCCTGATGCATGTCAGGGTGGCTGTTGGCTCTACAGTACAGATGGGGAAGCTGCATCGCAGACAGGCTTGGCCTGGGCTGGAAAAAAGGGCACCAAAGTAGTTGATGCTCTGTGTGAGCATGGGCGAGCTGGTGGCTTTTTTGTGCCTCCGTTTATAATTCAGGGTTTTGGTACGGCTTCTCTGTGGTGGTTCAGGATGTCCATGAAGTGGAGGAACTGAAATGCAGCTGCTTCTCTGAGCAGGGGTGGTTCTTCCACAGTGTGCAGCAGATACACTATATATGGACCCACAAGTATACTGGATTTTTATTGCCTTTAAATTCCCTAGCCACTGCTGCAAACTGCATGCAATGTAGTAAGTCATGCATACAAAGAAATTGTTTCTTTTTACCAAATCGCACTTCAATTTTTCTATTTAACTGTGTAAGCGAGGGCCCACGTTACCTCTTCCATCTGGGTTCTGGCTTTGAAGAGCAGTCTTGTGTCCAAAAGAGCCGCTGCAGATCCCAGTGCGTTTAGCAGTGTGCATTGGGGCTTTAGGCTTTTTGCAGAGACCACAGAGACAATCCGCAGCCTCCTGTTCCTCTGAAGCATTCCTCCCTTCCTCTGTCTGACAGATGTTAGAGGGGACTTTGGTACATACTGCCTATGCTAACATGGAAAAGGCAGCTTGTAAATGAGTTCATTTACAGCTTGGAGCCAATGGATACAATATCCAGACTGGAACCAGGATGTCATTTAAGCAGGATCGTGGCGTGGAGGAATGGACACTGTTATGGCAGAAGATCAGGGATGGGCGAGAAGTGCTCCAGGAGCTGACCCGTGTCTCTGCTAGCTGGGACCATGTTGTGGCTGTGGCACTGATTGATGCTGGACCCGTCACGCTCTTCCATGGCTGTACCTAGAGCCCTGAACATGCAGGTGTCTCGGGGCCGTAAGGTGGCATGAGCACTCCTAGTGGCACTGTCACAAGCTCAAATAACTTGCTATTAAAACTATGAAAGGTTGCAGGGAGGTGTTCTTAAATGCGGTTACTTAGCTTTTAAGTTAACATGGCTTTCTCTGGCATACGTGGTCATGAGCGCTGCTTCTCTTCCTGCTCTGTTTCTGCAGCTGAACCAGCCTTTTCTTGAGGCTCCAGGCAGTCCGCGGTACAAAAACCAAACGTGTCATGAAACCCTGTGTGAGTTTTGTATTCTCTTTTATAAGATATGTGTGAGACTGTGTTTTTTACATTGAGGCGGCTCACTGAAGCTCCATCCTCTTTGCAGCATCTCTGTAAAATGTATATCAGCTCACATCTGAGTTCCTGTGGCAGGGCCTTGGGGACATCGAGTGTGGTTTTTTCCTGCGTTTTTTTTATTTTTTTTTTCTCCCTCTTAGGTTGGTTAGCTCTCTTCATGGTAGTGTTGAACCATGAAGTGTGTTAATACAGTGCATGTTTGTGCCTTATTGTTGTAATTGGCTGATTTAATTTTGTTTCTGCTCTTCCACATGCTACTAAGCTGTTCTCAGCTGAGTCTTGGGAGAAGATGGTAAAATATTTGTCCCTCTTCCTTAGGCATTCAGGCCTTTTCCAGTTGATGGTTCCAACAGGGTGGAAATTAAATGTAATAACTTTGTACTGCGCACCTCAAAACTATCAGAAATATGAGTTTCTAAAAAAACTCTCAACCCTCTTACGTGGTTTGTTCCAGGCACAGCTGCGAGCTTTCATCCCTGAGATGCTGAAGTATTCCACGGGTCGCGGGAAACCAGGCTGGGGCAAGGAAAGCTGTAAGCCCATCTGGTGGCCTGAGGACATCCCATGGGCCAACGTTCGCAGCGATGTCCGCACAGAGGAACAGAAGCAGCGGGTGTGTATCCCATGTCTGTCTGCCTTCAAACTGGGGCTTGCAACCAGTTTTCGTGGGAATAGTTTTCCCCTCAAGTGACAGAAGAAACTATGACATTGACCCATCCTTGACTTGGTGTCAGACATTCAGCCTGGGAGAAATGAGATGAGAGAGGTGTAACCTTCAGTCTGCTCTGTCCCTGCTGGGGATGTGTGTGACAAGCAGGTATTTGAGCCACATCTCTTTCTGCAGCAGATGCCCTTTTCACTAGCTGCAGAGCCTGCTCGTCTCTGTGGCCTTAGGAAGCAGCCTACCCGGCCTAAGGCAGGTCTACTCTCCAAGTATGCAATTCATTTACCATAGAGTCTGTAACATGGCCTCCTGAAGCCTTTGAACGGGTACTGTCCCATCCTGAGCCGCAGGGACCTTTGTGCAGTGGAGCCAGGAAAAAAAAAAAGCAGTGAGAGAACTGAGTGAAAAGGTCTTGGATATCAGTTATGGCCATGGATCCTGTATGCAGGTGATGTTTCTACTAACCTGTCATAGGAGATAATGGAAGAAAGCTACCAGGGTGTGCAAGGGGCAGGGCTTGTGCAGGCTGATGTAGGTCTGGTTGGATGGGGAGGGATGCCTAGCGAGGCTGGAAATGGTGCTGTGGCAGTCGGTGCTTTCCTAGGTGGGAGTGGTTTTCTACTTGTCGGCCCTAATCCCTTAGTTAGAATTCCTTGAAAGCTGGCAAAACAGATTTCATTGAGAAGCTGCCCTTTCCCTTGGCCAGATGTGCTCATTCTGTATCAGTACACAGGAGTGCAGTAGCTCTCCAGGGTGACTTCTGAGTCTTGGTGAAAGGAGGGGATGAGGAGACAGGGATTAAATATTGGGGCCTTTTGTTTGTTTGAGAATTGGTTGAAAACCGCCCAATAAAACCCAGTAACGATAAGCACGCAAATCACAGCTGTAGCAGCACTGAGGTGGTTCAGAAAACATTTTTACACTGACTCTTCACTCTTTTTCATTTTACTGGTAGGTGTCATGGACCCAAGCACTGCGGACTATCGTGAAGAACTGCTACAAGCAGCACGGGCGTGAAGACCTGCTCTACGCATTTGAGGATCAGCAGACACAGCAGCAGACTACGACCACACATAGTATAGCGCACCTGGTGCCATCACAGACGGTGGTACAAACCTTCAGTAACCCTGATGGCACAGTGTCCCTCATCCAGGTGAATGAAACCCTCCAGCTTTTCCATTTCCAAGCACGGCTGACTCGGTATCAAGTTGCCTGCATCAGGGAGGTGGTTTAGAGCAAACTCCTTTTGGTGGCTTAACTTGTCCTTCAAGAATTTTGTCTTTATCTATATGTCTTAGCCCGCAGGCTTGTTAACCCAATGCTTCCACCCAAAAAAGCAGGCTCATCCTCTCTCTTCCCCACTCCCAACCCTTGTTCTCCTGTTATGGCAGTACAAGCATTTCTGCAGCTGTTTGGTCAAGCGATTCAGGGATCTGACCTGGGTTTAACAAACCCATTTACGAACAAATACAGTTCATCATGTGGCCACACAACGCCTGTGGTGGCAATGCGACGGAGCGATGGGAGGAGAGGTGGTAGGACTGCCTTTCTTTAATGGCATGAAACGTATCTTAATTAGGTATTTCTGTGTTCCCTGTTCTTCACCTTACACCCTAAGTGTAATATATATATGACACACCCCAAATATGTATTTATCCTCATGATAGCCCCTGCGGTAGGGATGCCTCTTACACCATTTTACAGAGGATTCAGGGCAGAAGGGGCTGCGTTCAGGCAGTGGCTTAGAGGTGCTGCTGTTTTCCCTGTGTTCCCCGTGTGGGGAGGCAGGTTCTGACAGCTCCGGATATGGACAATTTAAGTGGTCTCTTGAAAGTTCCCAAGAGCTCCTCATGGGCGTGGGATCTGAAGCTCAGTTTCCCCTGTGCCCCGCCTCCAGACCACCACTGCCCTCTCGTACCTAACTGGCCCAGTGGTTTGTCCCTCTTGAGCATCACGTTTTTAGTGAAGTCTCAAACATCATTTTCTGTTGGCTGCTCTCATCTCACAACCATGAAGATAAAAACATGGTGTGGGGGTTTGGGGTTTTTTTGTTGTTTTTTGTTTGTTTGTTTCTTTCTTTGTTTGGGCTTTTTTCAAATAAAACTTTTCAATGATTGTTACAGCTTTCTCTTCCCCCTACTAAGGGCCAGCAGACTAGCCAAGCTGATTTTGTTTGCTCACCTGCTAATGTACATTTTCCCTTTGACTAGTACTAGTGTTCTTTTAGGTGCTGGGCACCTGAGGTCCCATTGACTTTCCAGCATTTATAGGTTTAATTCTCCTTAGAAACAAAGCTGCACATCTCCCTGCCTTTGTCTTTTCCCAGCTGTTAAATGGGGAAAAGGTAATTTCCAAAGGCAATGGGATAGTGAGGATGAACTAATGTTTGCCAAGTGCCTGGAGATGAGAGACCCAGTGAACGGTAAGCAAGGAGCGTTATAAATGAGGGCTGATGTGCGGGGTGTTCTGATCCAGGACTACCTGGTGGTTTTTTAAGTGACTTCCACCCTGCGGGAGAAGCATGTTGGCTCCGCCTGCACACACGCTCACACCTGGGAATGGCAGCAGTGTCCCACAGCTGCTCTTTGCGAGGCTGGCAGAATAGCAAGGACTCTGTCTGCTACGTGAACGTAGGGGACAGCACGAGGGCTGTGCAAAACTTGCTTCTGGGCCATATCCACACTGGAAGCTGCCACAGATTAATGTGGCTCTAGCGTGTGATTTCCTCCCCCAGCCCTTTGAGACAGCTCTATTTGCTTTGAGCTCTGCAATTACTGTTATTCTCTGCGGGTGCGATGCATTTTAATCTGAGAGCATCTGAGTGTCCCTCTGCCTAAATTATGTGGACATTTTCCTGCAATAACAAAAGTATTCAGCTGCATTTTGTTGACTTCCATAGGTTGGCACTGGCGCTACAGTCGCCACATTGGCCGATGCCTCAGAGTTGCCTACCACAGTTACCGTCGCACAAGTCAATTATTCTGCAGTGGCCGATGGAGAGGTAAGGACCTGGGTCATGTTCATGGTGCACAAACCAGAATTGTCCTATCTGAACTTCAATGAAGTTAAATATTTTCTAGAATTAAGTGGTCACAGAAAACACCAAGCCTTGCTTCCCCACCCTGTTAAGGGTTAACATACATGTGAACATGAGACTTTATAAAATTTTATATAGAAAGTGCCGAACTGTTGTCATTTTGACTCAGGACTCTCCGAATGCAATTATGGTGGAAGCCTCAGTTCTGAATGTCGTACCTTTTGTTTTGTTATCTCCTATAGATTATTTATTTTGTGAGATCTGCTGTAGCAGATAAAGACGTAATGACCTACACAAATACGCATTTGTGTATTCGTATTGAGTGACTGTTTCATACGTGCTGTAGATCCTGGGTGCTGGTTTGGCAGTTCAGGGTTGGGAGCGATCCCTGGGATGTTTTGAGCATGTGGTTAGCGAAGGATATTGCATGGCTGTGGACAAACCCTGTGATTCTCTGGTCACTGCTCTCTGGACAAAATGGGACTTGTTCCTTTGCTGCAGCATCTAGGGAGGTTTGCAAGTAAATCCCAGAGAGCGCTGTATAAATGCACGGTAGTGTAGAGACAACAGGAGATCCTGCGGAGTTACTGTTCCATTTACTGTGAAAGTTTCTTCTGCTGCTTTACAACTTGGCAAAGTTGCTTCTATTGAGGACTTGATCAGACCATTTCAACCTCAAAATCTGAACACTCAAATTCACATGCATTTATTTTTCCACTTTTTTTAATTGAGTAATAGTTTTTTGTGTGTGTTTAAGGAACATTCCTTTAAGATTATGAAGTTGGGGGGGGTGTTTGGGGTTTTTTTGTTTTGTTTTGGGTTTTTTGGGGTGTTGTTTTTGTTTTTGGGGTGTTTTTTTTTCCCCTCTTCACCCCCAAACCCACCTTTAAACCAGGCTGCAGGTTGCTTTCTGTCCCTTTGCTGCACACCAGAATTTCTGGCCGCGCAGTCTGTGCGCAGGAGCGGCGAGGTCTGGTCCGCTCTGCGTGGATGGGGCTTTCACGGCGACAGGTGGCAGCACAGAACAGCTTTGCTCTGCACCAGACCCTGTTTACATCTCAGACCCATAGTGAAACAGCCTGGCTCTGGGGCCGTGACCTTGAAGTACTTTGCAGCTGCTTTGAGGGTTTTCAGGAACCAGTTTTATCTCTTGAGATCTGAAAGAAATTTTTCAAAGGCACAAATAGAAATCAGGGGAGTGCAGGCATCTAATTCCTAACGTGACCAGAACGTCTAAGCGATATCTTGGACAAAATAAAGATGCAGAAGTAACCTTGCTTTGGGGATGGGTGCTATTTCTCTGCACTGACAGCTCCACAGCCTGCTGGCAGCCTCTCTAGGGATGTTTTTGTCCTGCTATCTCTTGCTGCGTGAGGACCTGAGTTAGCTCAGAGTAAATCAATGTGTTTATAGGACGTCGAGCAGCATGGAGCAGGGATGCTCGCTAGTATCTCAGCAGCGCAAACTTTGTGTTAGCGTGGAGAAGGGCCTGGACAGTCCCCCCTTCTTCTCCAGGCCTTACTCCGTCCCTGTTCTGAAACAGCTTAGGCATCTTTGCGGGGCACTGTATGTCACAGTGGAGACCTGCCTTATCACTCAAATGTGTGTTGCCACGTATTTGAAAAAAATGTATGTCTGTTCCTCTTCTGCATGGTGGTGGGAAGGGTGTCTTTCCCAGCTCGGGCTTGCTTCGGTTCTGTTTTGGCATGGCTAATGAGTACCATAAACTCGATCCGACTCTCTCGAGATCTCTACCATCTGCAACTTCTTCCTCTCTGGGCACTCAAACTTGGTTGCATCTTTCCTAAAAGACGTTGCCTTCTCTAAAATCAACTTCCTTTCTCCTTTTCGCAATGCACTATCTCACTGCTTCCTCCCTGCTTTGGATCCTTCCGCCCAGGGTCAGCTCTGGGCACAGGAGAATGAAGCAGTTGCCTTGAACGTCAGACGGCTGGGGATGGCTAAAGAGCTACGACGAGCGCCAGCTTTGCCTGTGCCCAAGTGCTGGAAAACCAGATTGGCAGCTGCTGAGGAGTGTGTGATAGCAGATGTGAGTGAGAGCACGACAGCTTCTCTCTCCCTCTCCATCCTGTGATGGGACTAACCCTTTTCTTGCCCAAAGGCAGCGAAATTTACTTGTCCTTTTGTGGGGAGCCTTGCGCCAGCTCTGCTTCTACGGACTTTTTAGCTTTCTTCATCTTAACAAATTGAGGGGTTTTTTTTCATCACCTTCTACGGCATTCTTATTTGTGAGTCTCGGCAAGATGGTGAGTGGCCTGAAATGTTTATGGGGATGAGAACAGTGATGGGAGGGTGGGGGAAGATCTTCATCCTGCAAAGCAGCCAGTAGGATTTGTCAGCTGATGGGCCTTCATCCTCCACTTCTTTAGGTTTTTTTGGTCCAATACATATTTCTAGTTCACATCCCGGTGAATTTTGTGGCCATACACTCATTATCTCATGAGCAGTGAAGTCCCAAATAGAGAAATGTGGGCTAGGTGGAAAATGAGCAACTGAAACTGGATGAACTTTAATACGAAACCTATCTACATAAAGGTCTGAAGTAAGGGAATTTAAAGTACCTGAAATATATGAACAGAGTACTTCCCATCTGCCATCTTCTTTTATTAAGTATATTGCCACAGTACAAAGAAATTCCAGTTGGCTCAAACCTGTCCTAGTTCACAAGTGCTGTACAAATAAATCCTGAATGGGAATGTGGACCGTTCCCCCAGATGACAGCGGATGGGTGCAAACAAATCGAAACAGTGAGGCAAGCGCAGCCCGTTTCCTTGAGGGACATGATTCACGCTGGGGCTCCAGCACCTCAGAAATGCAGCTACTTAATAAACTGCCCAGGCTGGCAGGCAGTGATCTGAGTACAGCAATGATCAACACTGTCCTGTTTTGTTGCGGACGTGGCTGGACAAGAGGGATTTGTGGGAGGTTGAGGGGCTTCGCAGATGTTTACGGGGTGCGTTTTCCATGTCCACGAGGAAACTAAAGTTTTTGTCTGAAGTTTGAACATATGGAGAACAGCAACTAAAATCATGGGCTGACTACAGAAACTCGCTCATGGTTGATGGAGGGTTGTAGAGTCCAGCAGTGTTCTCAGGTGCATCCTCGGCTTCCTCCCCTGGTGCTCTTTCTTCCCTGTCATCTTGGAGAGAGTCCAAAGCATGTGCAGGATTCTGCAAAGACCTCTCAAAACTATCTGGCCCTTTCATTTTAGGAAACAGCCATCCATTCATGGGGTGATGTCCAATCTTAGGGCCTTTCTTTTTGTTTTTCCCCATAGGTGGAGCAGAACTGGGCAACGCTACAGGGGGGTGAGATGACTATCCAGACGACGCAGGCATCAGAGGCCACGCAGGCGGTGGCATCATTAGCAGAAGCAGCAGTGGCAGCATCTCAGGAGATGCAACAAGGAGCAACTGTTACCATGGCACTCAACAGGTATGGGTGAGAGACGAAGGCTTGAAGCATGCGTGCATGACATTTCTTTCTAGGTTTTTACTCTAATGGTGCAAAGACCACTGCGTACAGTCCCACTAGAGGTGTTTCCTTAGCAAATTCCTATGTCAGCCTGTGTCCAGGTGTCTGCAGGACGGCTCCTGATTTCCACTATAACCACAGAAGAACACTGACATGGGAATTTCCTGAAAGAGGAAAAGATGGGTAGTAACTGTACCCTCTAAACAATCTTATTTGTACAGCAAAGGTCCAGTTACAGAATTGAGCTTGCTAAGCAAGCAAGAGTCGTTATGGGCTAATAGCACCTTTTAAGTATGCTGGTCAGGGTCTCCCTCAATATTATTAATGGTTCTTGCTAAAAGGCTAAGGCTGAATTTCCCTGTTGTGTGGCAGTATGGTCTGTCTCCAGAACTCAGAATCTTTTCCAAAGGCCACTGTTTTTGAGGTTTCTCCCAAATGTGGTTCTGAAGTAGAAGCTGAATGAGCTGCAATAGTAATGCTGCCTCTTCATCTTGTAACAAGATTTGTGTTAGATTTTTGGTTGTACTCAGATTACCAAGATATGCAGCGTAGCTCTCTACAGGCCCGTGCAGCAGGAAGCAGTGCCTTTGCTCAGCTCTGTGTTGCTTAAGCTTTGCCTGCTGTTCTTAAAAACTGGAAATGGCTGTGGCACGTGACAGCTGAGAGAGCAGGCGGACCGTAGGAAACATGGCATCAGCCCCAGCAGCATGGGAGGTTTCACACTGCTGAGGTGTAGGCAAAATATTTTCCTCATCCAAATCAGGATTGTGGTCTAGAGGCTGTTGACTGAGCAGCTGTGGGTTAAGACAAGGCACAAGTCCATAGTGTTGATGGTTGGAGTAAAGCTCCAAGACCTTGTTATAGAGACAGATTGCTAAAGGAGCCACCTTGATCCTGGGGGCATTCAACATCTTGCTTCCAAATTGCTGTTGCAGCCGAATCACCAACACACCTAGAACTGTTTCTTCTCTTTGTGGTCCAGATTTGGGTCCATCAGATATGTTCTTTTCTGCTACCATACGAGGTTGGTTAAGCAGGCTTTTTTGCTAATTGTTTCACTGTAAAACTGCTTTTTAAAAACAAGTGATCTTTTTAGAATGCTCTAAGAACAACAGCTAAACTAACTAGGCAGGGAGTTGCAGGAAAAAGCCCCATCTCCTGGGATCTGACTTGCGGGATCTGACTTGCAGGATCTGTACCCTGCACGGCTCCAGGTGATAGATTTTTCTATGTATTTTCTGAGAAGTTTTTCTGGACTAGAACACCGATGTGCTTTTGATTTAATTTCATCCTGTCACTACTAATTTTAGCTTCTAAGGTTGCAATGAGCAGTTACTTTTCCTGTATTAGCTTAAGAAATTCGGAATCTTTAATAAAAAGAAGTGGTGTTAGAACTAAAGAGAGTCTCCTAGAAAATATGAATGGAAGAGTCTCCAACAAGTCATTTAGTCTCTACTGTGACAGCATCAACTCTGTTCATACCCAGGCAAGCCTTGTGATAAATCTGTCCAAACAGCTTGTAGTTCAGGAGCGATGCGAAGGCTGTAGCAGCATTGCAGTGGGAATGAGGGGCCTCATGTTTCATTTCCTGGCTTGTTGTCACCCTCTTTGTCTGCTGACCATGGTAGTGCTGGAGACCTTCCTAGGTGACTATCTTCCAACACCCTTCCATGTGGAAGGAGGTGTCATTTTTCCTTTGCCACAAAATGCTCCTTGCAGCTTTCAGCTGTGGGACTGCGGTCTTTCACCTGCGTGTAGGAACATCTCAGCAAGGCTCTGGTCCTTGAAAGCTGGTGGCTTATCCCAGCTCTGGAAACTGTATGCCTAATTTATCTGAAAGCTACTACTGTCTCTGAATCTTGTTCCAATGGCTGCTGGCAGAGCGCAGTCTTTCATAGTCCCGTGTGGAGTAGCACATTTGCCAACAGCATGACATGATGGATGATGCAACCTCTGTCAGGTTTGAGAGTGGGAAGTATTAGGCCTTCTAGTAAACGAGGACAAAGTGGAGGTAGGTAATTAATTCATTGATTTGAACGAATGAATGTTTGTGGAGCATGCTGTAACTGGAAAAAGCTTTTATGCTGCAGATCATTATTATTTTCAGGGATGCAACCATAACAGATTATTAAAATGTTCAATTGCCCTTGAAAGTGGATTCAAATAAGTGCTGTGTGAAGTCTGGGAAACAGGGTTACACTAGTAAATCCGAGCTTACGCCTGGGTTTGCTGTGTTGTAGCTGGCCTTCCTGCAATGTAACTGCCTTCACATAGCTGCAGGTTCAGAAGAGAGATTAGCCAAAGGGAGTAAGAAAGCAGAATAAGAAAATATTCTGGTTTGCTAACAGAGACAGAGGGGCTATTTAGAAATGAAAATACACCCTGAGTGAATACAGCTGGAAAGTGTACAGCACCTAAGCAGGAAATTGGGAAGGAGAAGGATGAGTAGGAAGTACTTGGAAAATATTTGAGTCTATTCATCTACCAAAGAATGAGTGGCGTGGTTAGGGAAGAGCATCCTAGGGGAAGCTAAAGAAAATACCTACTTTTTTAGTTCATTAAGGTAAGAAACGGTAGGAGATTCAGATGCAAGAAGGAGGTGGCTTCGGAATAATTTTGTGACTAGCAGTAGGTCACCAGAAGTGGCTAATAGTCATCCAAAAGGTCTGGAGAAATCTGGACAGCTGCTGAAGGATGCTCACAGCACTCTGACTGTGCTACCAAATGGCAAATAAAATATGAAGTCAATAAATGCAAGCGATACACACACGAAGAAGTACTTCCTGTATATACCCAGTGAGGAACTGTATGTTACCAGTTATCATTCAGAAAGCATTCAGGGAACTATCCTACCAGGAATGTTTTATCACTGGTGAGCAGACAGTGTCAAAAGAGTAAGTTGAATATTAGGAATTATAGGGAAAAGCATAGCCAGCAAGCCCGGATTAGGCCCCTGGACTAACTCGTGGTGTGTCTACGTCTTGAATAGTGTGAGAAATGGTCACCCCCCTCAAACAGATGTCTTACATTTAGAAAAAGTCTGGAAAGGACAAGAGTGATCAGAAGCCAGGAAGAGTCCTTGCACAGTAAGTGAACTATGGTTCTTCAGCCTGGGAAAGAGATTACTGGAAGTCTATGAGATCATGAGGAAAACAAAAAAGGAACAGTTATTTTCTATTTCTCACAATATCAGACTTAAGGGCTGGCCAGCCAGACTGAGGTAGTAGTTTTCAGAGTACCGTAATGCAATTTTTCTTCACACAGCATCTAATTAAATGTGGAACTCATTGCTACAGGATGTTGTAGAAGCAAAAAGTATAAGTAGGTTTCAAAGGGGCTTAGACAAATCAAACCTGATGGTCCAGATGCAGACTCTGATGTAGGAAATCAATACACTGATGACTGTTGGAAGCTGAGAGGGTGTAGGAAGGGAAGGATCGTACACAATCCTCCCTAAATGCCTGATACTGGCTGTTCTCACAGCAGGGTGGCTGCATGAGAAGGACCTTCGGTCTGACCTCATTTGTATGAAGAAATTTAAGAATACCATGCTAAGCTACCGATCACTCATTAAAGAGAATTATTAAACCACTTGGCTGGGGAGAAGTACTCCATCTTAGCTAAATACAGAGCTGCTGATGTGATCCTGGTAATGGTAAATCTCTGGGCCTGTTTCAGTGCAAAGTGAACTGGCTGAATCAGTAACGAAGGGTAAAGCTCTAGAATCTGTAGAGACTTGGAATGTGACAGTGCCAAAAGAATGAGTTTTGTGCCAGAAACCAGAGGCAGGAAGGAGCCACGTGGTATAACTTACTTGGATTGTCCGAAAGCTTTTAGTAAAGTCCCAAGCAAAAGGATGTGAAGGTAAGAAGGCAGGGATGTTCTGACTAAAAGGTCTGCAAGCTGAAAAAAAGCCAGTGGAAGCAGCTTCTTCCCATGTATTCCTCCTCCACTGCAGATTTTCTGCTCTGGATAACTTCATCTGGGCCCAGTAAGAATCCCTCCTGTCTGGATTTGTTCTCTTGACATATGATGCCTGGTTAAAATGCGTGCTACTGGAGTGGAGTTTTTTGTTTGTTTGGTCTTCCTAATTCTTCTTTCTCCTTTCCTGTGCCCGCAGTGAAGCAGCTGCCCATGCAGTAGCCACGCTTGCTGAAGCCACTCTTCAAGGTGGAGGACAAATTGTCCTATCTGGTGAAACTGCAGCAGCAGTAGGAGCGCTTACCGGAGTCCAAGATGCCAATGGTAAGGCTGCTGGAAAGTTTTTACTTTGTCTGGTTTTTTTCTTTGCTCTTAGCTAGGGGTTTTTCCTCTCTTTTACTTGAAATGTCAACTTTTCACTAGTAAAATAGTTCTCCCTCACTGCAGATGGTCACTAACTAGGGTGTGACTGAAAATCTCAGAAAAAAATGGTAGCACTAACCTCTTGTTTACTTCCATAGTGCTGGTGGCTCTGCTCTTTTCCTCCTTCTGCCAGCTAGCTATTCAGCCTTAGTTTTTTGGGGGAAAACTGCTCTTCACTCTGTATCTGTACAGTGCCTAGCACAGGGAGGACCAGACTTGGTCAACTAACACAACTGGTCAATGCCGTAATAAACTCATCTCCAAAACGCTTCACTGTGAAGTGGCAGAAAGTATGACCAGCGTTTTATTACCCACTCATTTCCTTCCTTTCTCAAGACTTTTTCTATATGCTTGGTGGCTGCTCTTGAGCAACTGTAGCTTTTCTGCTTGGAAGGTGGCACCTTCCAGTCATCCCTTGGCAGTCAGCCTCGGGTTGTTTGCCTCCTGCTTTATTTTCCATCTTGCCACCGTAGTCAATCGCTTGGTTCTAGGGATTCTCTGTAGCATTTCTCACCTATTATCTGGATGTCTCTTCTGCCAAGTGTGGTGATTTTTGCAGTTATTCAGACTGAGCTGGTAGTGAATAAAACAGTAAGTTCATAGAAACTGGTTCAAGAGATGATACTGGAACATACGAACGTGTCTAGTTGGTGCTCATCCACTGCCTGCCTTTACCATGCTTTCCCAGTTCAGAGATGAAACTCATGGATTATTTTGATGAAATGGAAGGAGGTGTGACAAGATACGCTCAAAAAGGATGCAAAGTGTGAAGTTGTAAAGAAATGTTGCCTTGAGGATGGGACTATTTGGACTCTAATTGTCAAAGGGGGAACAAGCATGTGCAGTTGGCTGGCAGAGCGATGACTACTTGCCTTGTCACTTTGCACGTAAAGCAGAAATCCGACTAGATGAGACCTCGAGTTTGACTTCCATCGAAATCCTCATCTCATAGGGAATGCGCTCATTTTAAAACATCAATATTTAGTTTGCAGCAAAAATGGTGCAATGGAGGGAAGAGTAATTTTACTCTGGATGTTCGACTTGATGTCTCTTGCTGTGGAGTCAGCCAGCCTGAAGAGGGAGCAGAAATGAAGTGAAAACCCTGTCCTCAGAGCCGGGAATGTATCTGATATTGAGAGGGAAGAGTAGGGTTATGTTGCATTACGCTTTGCCGGCAGCCTGGCACAAGGGGGATGAGAGATGTGTATTTATCGAAGGAAGGATCTGACCCTGGATGCTCAAAACCAGCAACTAATCAGATTTGTAAAAGCATGTTAGCATCCTTTAGCAGATCTGCACCCCGGCTCCTTTTGGTCTGCTTCCAGAATGCTTTCATGGTCTGGATTCCTCTGGATGCTTCTCCTAAACTCTCCTCCTCCACACCCTTCCTGAGTCACTCTACCTCACTCACCCAGCATTAATATAATTTTAATGCAGGCTGGGCTTTTTTTTTTCCTTTTTTTTTCCTCCTTTTTTTTTTTTTTTTTTAGCAGCAGAGCTGGAAATCAGATGGGATTTAAAGTGCATTAAGGGGAGAGACTGCATCATTTTCCTCTGTGCAAAACCTCACCCGCAGCCCCTTGCCTTGTTTCCACTCTTCTTCGATTTGCTCTAATCTCCGGTGGTATTAAGGGGAACGGCTTTGTCGGCACGGTAGTCCTTGGAAGCACCATGCTATTAGTTTTATTACGTAACCAGCTAATATATCTCCCTTAGGGATGGAGGAGATGTTGGTATCCATTCCTGCTGTCTCTGTCTGGGGATGGAGAGCAGATGGATTTTCAGCATTGGCACAGTCATGGAGGATTTGTCTGCCTTCTCTGTACCCTGAAGCCCAGGGTGTGAGTGTGAGCATCCTCCTGGACACCGGTGCTCGGTTACGTGATGCAGTGGGGACACGGCGCTCTGCGTGCCGTTCTGTCGGGAGGAGATGAAACGGGGACTGATTTGGTGCCATTGGTTGCAGGAAGGAGAGGGGGAAAATGACTGCCAGAGCCATAATGGTATTAATCAGCAAATTTCCCCTGCTCGCTATTGCTTGCAAAGTCTTAATTTGCCGATATTTCCAATAAACACCTCTCTCTAGGAATGCTCTTACCCTTCTGTAGGTCCTTTCTGAGGGATTCCAATTCCTTACCCACACCACTTTTCTGGGAAGGGGCATAAATTTACCCCCATCTTATTGATAGGGAAACTGAGACAGTAGTTTAACAAATTTGCTTGAGGTCAGGCAAGGTGTTTCATTCCTGATTTTAGCCGTTAGATGTAATTATTCTCTTTAAGTTTTTTTTGTTTCTATCTTGGTATGGTATTTTTCCCATCCATTCTCTGGCATCTGAATAATAATTAAGTGATACAAGGGAACCAGGATGGCTAAAAAGAGGCAACTCCTGTACATTCGTGGATGTCTCGGAAGCTAGGGCTGAATTCGGTCTTGCCGGGGAGTAGGGAGCCCAGCAGCGTGGCTGAACTGCAAAAGGGCCGCGGATAATCTTGTGATTGGTTACATTTATAGCTGAGGGAAATAAGATCTCCTGCTCCCATGCAGTGTCAAACTAGCTAAGTGCATTATGGTTTTCTTGCTACTCTGGAGCATCTGCTCTGAGTCGGGATGCTGGAACCGATGACCCCATGGTTTGAGCCTCAGATGTTTTGTTCTTAAGTGGCTGGCATTAAAGCAAAGTAATATTCAAAGCAAGTGAAGGGGATTGTAGCGGCACCGATTTCTGAAGTTGGCTGGAAACTGAAAATGCTCTGGTAAGAGGAAACCGTGCGCTCTGGGGCTGCTTTCGGTGCGCCCTACGGGCAGCTCCATGTGATGGGCTGCTGCTGGAGCCGTCCCAGCCCTCTGTGGCTGGAGGAGAGAAACTCGATCAGCGTTGGGAAGGAGAGGTGGCTGTGCCAGCCTGCAGTCTGGGCCTCGCTCGCTGGAGCATCCTCATACTGCAGCCTTTTGTTTGACATTGATCTGATCGGGGGCTTGAAAGCTGCTTGAGCTATGGGCTTCCTGGCTTCATCTTTAAATATTGATGAAGCTTTTGCCTAAGCAGTACCTGCGCAGGGCTGTGTAGCAGTGTGCAGTGCTGCCCGTGAAGGACAGAGCAGACTCCCTGCCCAAGGAAGGTCAGTTTAATGGCCTCGGTGTCGTCACAAGCCTGGGGTTATCGCAGTTTTGCACAGTGTGCGGCATTTTGAAGAGCCGGTTTGAAGGTGAGAGGGGCGGTGTGCTTGAAGCTCCAGCTAGGGTTCTAAAACAAGGCATGGAAGGAGGCACAGTGGGAAGAGCTGGTGTTGGGAAGAGAAGTGGCAGTGGAGACGTGAAATGAAGCTGTGATCAGGCAATTGATTTAACAGACCTGAGCTAGGTGCAGCCAGAGACCTATTGGATCCTTGCTTGTGCACCTTGGTCCTCACGTGCAGCAACTGCTGCTCTTTTTTCTGCCCCAAAGCACATTTTACTGATGTACCTCCTCCCCGTGCTGCTGGAGATGCTCCTGGGAGCACTGATGTGCCTGGCGGTGGTGTGGCAGCATACAGGTGGGCGCTAAGAGGAGCCTACAGTGACTCTTGCCCTTCTCCATCCCCCCAGTCATCCAAAAAATCCAAACCCAATTCTCCACACAACCAAAGGGAGCCACAGTTACAGCTGGGGTTGAGCTGGGATTATCGAGTTGTGATGGAAGCCCAGGGAGAACATTAGGACTCTGTCATGGGTAAAGGGGGATTAGCAAGCTCTCTGCGTATCTTGCAAGTTAGCATGGGATAAACAAGCCTATAGCAGGGTGACGGGGCCCTCGCTGCACAGAAGAGCTGTTCCAGTTGGCAATTTCTATATCAGAAGCATTTTAAATGCTGAAAAGCCTTCAGCTCTGGGTGAGGTTGCCGAGCTTCCCGCACAGAATCAGTAAGGTGTCAGGTGGAAACCTGTCTCCACCCTCGGCTGCGCAGATGGGAGATGGGGAACCCTCCTCTCGGCAGCAGAGAGACCTCCAGGCCTGGAGGGCGGTTGCCAGTCCCGTCGGGCTGTGTGTAGGCTGTTTACAGTTGAGAGCACATCCAGGAGGGAAAGGCAGGAGTCGAGATCCTGTTCTCTGGGCACTGGGCATCTCCTAGAAAGCAGAGGGAGATACGTCGGGCAAACCCAGCGAAGGGAACTGCCTGTTCTTGCTTTTGGATGCCTCAGGACAGGGAGGTGTGGCACACTGATCCGCTGGTAACTGGTGGCTTTTTTGCATGAGAAGAAAAAAAAAGATGGGGGGGAGGCTTGGAGGTTCATCTGCTGCAAATCTCAGTCTTTAAAAGAAATCTTTTTTTCCTCTTGGATCCCCTTTTTAGGGAAGATGGACCCAAATGAGTCGCTAGCAACTTGGGAAAGTGCAGATCAGCTTGCTTGCATCCGAGCGGACAGGAAGGAAAGAGTCGAGCTTTTTGTAGGGTCTTCCCGGTGTGAACAGACTTTTTTAATGAAGTATTGCCCTGAAACAGGTATGATTTAATCCCAATCTGAAGGAAAAGTGAGGAAAATAACTTTTGCGGATGTGTTTCAGATAACAGGGGAGAAGAGAGGCCGGTGGCAGCCAGCAAGGAGAGGTGAAGTGGATGAGTGTGAGTTCCTGGGTGCATGCGCTGAGCAGGTCCAGGAACAGGGAGAGGTGTTCCCTAGAGGACGAATTACTGTGCACAAATGAATTATTGTCAGCAACGGGGCTGTGATGCACTCTGAGCAAAATATGTTGGCATGAGCCTCAGTTAAAACAAGCTTATTCTGTGTAAAGTACATGTATTTCCCTGCGTGTGCCCTGTAGAGAAGGGAATACTTGACTGCAGCTCAGCCATCTCCGCGTCTGCACCCTTTCCATGTCAGCATCTGGCTGTCTGGGGAGCCCCAGTGTGGGTGGTGAGGAATATGCAGGGTTGGAATCGTGGGACACCAGCCACAGGTTTGATGCCAACAGTCAGCATGGTGCTGCTAGGTCTTTCCCAGTACGATGAGGGCCAAAGTATTTCCAAGACCCGAGACCGCTGCTCCGTTTGCACTGCATTTTACCAGCACAGATTATTTCTGCTCGCTTTGGCATGGCTTGCCTTGCCTTGCCGCTTTAAACCCATCATGATGGGTCTCATGGTTTTTGCTGCTGCCCTACATTACTCCTGGGCACTAAACTTGGGCAGCGCTGGCGGTGCAGTCGGCTCAGGCTGTCCTTCTGACGCTGGGCTGTCATGGGCGCTGTGCGGCTTTGGTTTGACATCTTGGGACTGATGACGAGGCGGCTGCCGCTGACGATTAGGATTTGTCTGCCCACCAGCCAGGGCTAAAAATAGTGGCTCAGACAAGTCCCTCTTGTACTGCATTGATGGCCAGATTTTCCCTTTGGTCCGACTAACGAGGAGCTACCTACGCCGTCGTGCAGTTGTGTTACGTGGAGCCATCTTCGCACAACCCAGCACAGCCAGTTTGTCTGGGTTGTTTGAGTAGAGCAGGAGGCTGGAGGTGGATGCCATGGCACTTGAGTGCTGCTGGCTTTAGGGCTTCCCTTGGCTTGTTGACTGACCTTGATAAGTCCCTTAATGAGATGCAGAATGGTTATTTCTGGGTACAGTTTGGCTTTTGGGTTAGGGAGGCTCACGCCGTCTGTCATTTTATTTCCTTAGGGGAAAACGTTTTCGTATGAGGAGCACTCATGATGTATCGCAGGTCTTTCTCCCCTTTGCAAAGGCAACGGTGTCGGAGGAGCACAAGGAGAGCCTACCGGGTGGTTTTGTGCCCCCATTTTGTGTCCAAGTCTCACGTGAAATCTACAGGCTGCTTTTTAGCTCTGAAACATGCCTTTGAGATCACAAAGAGAGAAGGCAGCATCCTGGGGAGACACCAGGAGTTGCTCAGTTTCTGGCTTGGTCTGTTGCTGTCTCCTTTTCTCCTCAGCATGTTTGTGATGGTGTAAGCAATACCCGAAAGGGAAGCCAGCTTCATAGGGGTAGGGAGTGACTGCCAAGTCCTTTGCTGTTTCATCGCTTCTAGCATTTCTTCAAGTCCTGTCGGTTTCAGTGAGTTTCCATCCAGTAAATGAGCTGTGCCCCGTCTGGCCTTATCTCCCAGCTTCTTGATGACCTTATGGCATCTCCAGCACCTCCCTTGCCCTCCCCATTTCCCCTCCCCTGGTGAGTTTTGACATCCATTCCTGTTATCAGGCAGTTGAGACTTACAGGCTCTCCAGCTGTCACAGCTGATGCTGTCCCGGTTTAAGCATAGGCCATTTACCTTCCACGTGTCCTGAATTAGGGGAAATGGACAGGAGGGCTGGGTCTGTTTAAAAATTAAAGCTGATTACAAGGCATTAACATTACATTTAAAGAAATAGACAGCAGCCCTCCTCTCTCAGCATAGTTGCAATATGTTCCCTTTTGTTCTGGTCTGGAAGGAGAAGCAGGACTAGTATCGACTCCAGGCTGGGCAGGATTTCTTCTTTATCCATAAATTTAAAAAGAGAAGATGCCTGATGTCTGCTGCAATACTTTAGAGCAGTTCTGGTCTTAATATCTAAGGCAGTTCCCATCTTTGCAGTCATAACAGAAAGTTCTTTCTGCTGATCTTGAACTTCTCTTGGAAAATTCAGATCTACTGACACTGTGTTCATCGACCTGTCTTCTGAACTGTTGTGTTGGGAAGCTTCATATTTGAGGGCTCCCAATCATTTTACACATGTATCCACTCTAGTGGCAAAGTGCAGCTGTCGCAGGGGCAGCAGTCAGGAAGAAAACTTTCTTTTATTTTTTTTCCATAAAGTCTCAGCTTCATTGCAGTAGATGGATTTTAAGGAATGTTTTGCCTGAGATCTTCAGGGCTGAGAAGGCAAAGGGACGTGGTTGCTCTGTGCACGGAAGGATGAAAACATGAGCGTGTTGGGTGCGGGAGGTGCTGTTCCCACCATGCCCTGACCTAGCTGCAGTGTG
This sequence comes from Morus bassanus, assembly GCA_031468815.1. Taxonomy (NCBI): domain Eukaryota; kingdom Metazoa; phylum Chordata; class Aves; order Suliformes; family Sulidae; genus Morus; species Morus bassanus. The sequence continues at coordinate 83,929,660 of CM062571.1, read as the reverse complement.
GGCTTGGGCTGGGGATGAACATGGGTGTAAGGAAGCAGACAGGTTTGGTGTCTTCCATAGCCTTCCTTACAGAGATGAGTTTCAACAAGGCCCTCGTTGCATGGCTTTCCTGCTTCTCTCCTCCTGCACCAGTGACCCTATTTTCTCATTGCGTAGGGTTGTTGCTTTCCCAGGTTTCCCCAAGACTGAGCCTTCTTCCCATGGTGACCCTTCATCACGAAAGAGTAATAAGTCAATCTGGCTGGGAACACTCTTGAATGAATGTGCTGCTTGACTAGAAATTCATTGTATTTCTAGGCTGAATTTGAAGCCTATTTATTCGGTGTGTTTGTATGTATCTGTCCAGGCTCCTGCATCTTTATCTCACAGTCCCTCAATGATCCACGTGGCTTCAGAAGGAGCTGCTCAGTGCAGGACACTTACTGAAAAGAGGCCAAGCCTTTTGGCAGGTGAAGTGATACATGTGGCATATATTTGTATTCACTGGATCTTGCTTTTCTTCATCTCTTAATGAGACTTTCCATTTGACTTTACTATTGGCAATGTTCAGGTTACATTCCAGATGTTTGTTTCAATTTATGGTGACAAAGTCCCCAACAACTTGGCTTTGAGAGCCACGTCGCTGGGGTCCTGAGCTTTCCCGGTCCCCTCGTGCTTATGACCCTGAATCTGTGTATCTGGGGGGTGACAGGGCAAATGTCCCTCGGCTCGCTGGATGGTTGGAGATCACCTTTGCTCATGGAGAAGGTGTGTTCTGCCTGATGGCTGTGTAAGGTGATGGGGATGGGCAGTTCTGCACAACTCCATGCTTGCTCAGCCAAGATGAACTCTGAGTGGGAGAAGGAAGGGGCCTGGTCATCTTTATGGAGTACAGTCCTTGTTTTAACTAATGCACGATTGAGGAGTCTATAGGATTTTGTTTGAGAGAGGGGTTTGGGGTTTTTTTTGATGGTATACTGTAGGGACTTTTTATCCCCCTGATTTATATGCACCCTGACTGTAAGACTTAGATATTTGAGGAGGATTTGGACCTAAACCAGTTTGTTTGGTTACAGCAGTGGTTTTGGGGTGCCTGCAGGAGATGGGTATCCTAATCCTTTGACAAGCTTTTGTTTAAAAGAGATGAGGTTGAATATGGCCAGGAAAGGATTGGCAGTCAGTATACTTAGCATGTTTCCCTAAATATGTCTGGAAGCACAGAACTGCATAGATTGACAAACATTTCTTTGCTTGCCACTGTTTCCAGTCCAAGAATTGGGATGGGAAGGGATGGAGGAATTTGTGTAGTCTCTCTGCAAGCAGATCTTGTTAGGGCTGCCATCAGGGGATCAGTGCTTTGGCCCCAAGTTGGGATAGGGAGGTGCTCTCCTGACAAGCTGCACATCTTCAGCACGGTGGTGTTTTATTTATAGCTCTTGGCCTAAAGAAAAGGGCACAGATGGAGTCAGAAAACCAGCTCTGTGAAGCTGCCTAGTTCTGCATTGCTCTCCTGACCCATCACAGATGCCAGTGGGTCATTTTTCCAGGCCTCCTTCTCCAGGCCTGACCCTAACCCGGATGAGAGGCTTGGTTGGCAGAGCTGTACCAGCAGAGCTTCTTCACGGGGCTCCTGCCGCCTTCGCAAATCAGGTGGTGGTACTCATGAAAGGACCACAGGCAACATCAGGCTGGGGAAGGCAGCTTTTTGCCACTGCTGCTGGACACATCTATGCCAGCAGAGCTCGACCGTGGATCTGAGCATTCAAACCCATGAGTGTTGAACTGGGTATATGGTAGATTAAGCTGAGATCAAAACCAGCCTCTGCTTTGCTGCTCCTTTCTCAGTGCTCCCAGGATGAAATTAATGTGTGATGGATTCTGCCTGTAATAACAACTTATTCAAACCTATGCTGAGCGTGTGGCAGCCCCCTCTTGGCTTTTTGAGCCCTGTGAGACATTTGGTATCGTAGCCTGTCTCTGGACGACCTTCCAGCTTAACAGCAGACAGGAGACAAACAATGGCTGCCTCGCTTCGCCCTGCTGGCGCGATTTCTGCTCATTCTCCTGCTCCTCCAGCAATCCCAAACAAGAGCTCCCGGCTCACCCTCCTTGCACGCTGGTGTGGCGAGCCCCTTCCCGGAGCAGAGCAAGACTTGCATCTTGAGTTGTAGGGCATCATTTCTTCTGCAGCTGATCTCAATGGACCCCTCGCTGCCTGGGGGTAAGGATGGGCAATGGTCCCTGCTGTGGAGCAGCTGTACCATCTTTCAGTGTGGATTTTAGCTTGCAAGGTGGCTGGCCTCCTGCTTAGAGAGGTAGCTTCGCCACGTCCTGTCTATGTAGTGATGGGCAAGTGCTGCGACCACAGACAAAGCTGAGGATGTTGTTGCTGTTTTTCTACCTCTGCCATGCCACTTTTACCCCGTACACCGTTCAAGGGCTTGGGGAATTGAAAGAGCAGCCTGCGATTACACTGAATCAGGGCAGATGGAGAGGGGCTTTCTAATCCCCCTGCACCCTCGCATCACAGCAGAGCTGGGCTGCAATCTGCTGTTTCATGACAGCAGGACACAGTTCTTGCCTCCCCTAGCAGGTACCTTTGTGGCTATGAGCTAGGCTGGATCAGGCCACCCTCTCCCGCTGTACACTGGAGAGCTGTGGAAAATGTTGCTGGGCTTTGAATGGATGGAGGCTCGTCTGACCCGAGGGCAGTTTGTGAGCTCCAGGCTCTTAATGGCTGTCAGTGGGCGTAGGGTGCAATCTGATCCAAATGGGAAGCTGGCTGAAATCCCAGCAAGCTGTTGTTACTGTGTGAGGCATCTTATGAAATGAGATGGGTTTTGTGAACTCTCCCTCCCACTGGGCACCCCACTGGAAGGCTAAGCTACAAGCTGGGGCTTCCCCAAGTACAGCTCTTCAGTGCATCGAGACATGGTTTGCGTGTCTCTCCATTTATGAAGCTCGTAGTCTTGTGTATTAGACCAAAGTTTCTTCCCTGCGGAATTACTTGCGCGTTCTGTTCTCAGCGCAGCCTCCCCAGCTCCGTGCTCCTCTTCAGACTGTTCATTCCCGCTTCCCAGGCGCAGGATGCGGAGCAGACATCTCCAAACTGCTCAAGGTGCTGTTTGTTTTCTTTGCCTTAAAAAGTGCTCTGCCCCTCTTTGAAAACAGCCTCAGCTGCTTTCTTAGCAGGGTCTGACCTCTTGAGTTCCTCTATTGCTTTTTTTCTGAGCATGTCTAGAGGATCATTCTGTGGCTGTATTTATCCTCTTCATTGGATCTCTGTAGCAGGGACTGATTTTAAAGCCTAAAAGCACAACCCCATCTGTCTTGTGCCTCTAGGGCATAGTAAAGAGCCCTGTCCTGCAACCACTGAGCCTGTGAGCGATCTCACTTGCAGAAATGTTTTCATTGTCCACCAGACCTGCCTATGGCAGAATGATGAAGATGGCAGGTTTTAATTCATTTTCCTGAGTGGCCGCACCGGACCTTCAGACTTCTGTTTTTTTTCGAAGTGAAACTCGTTCCTCTTCATTGACCCTGATGTTCAGCGGTTAGATTTTGGGTTTGAAGAGGACAACGTATCTTGCTATAGGATTGATTCATTTACGCTTTGAGGCGTCAGCAGGTCGCACAAGAGCCTGGGGAGATGCAATTCCACCTTGGCATTCCTTGACTGGTCTGGAGGGTTGGTAGGATGCCCTCACCTGTGGGCACACAAGGAAGAGAAGGTAAATTTGTCACTGTAAGGGCTGTTCCAGCCGTTCCAGCACCTTGATTGCAGCCTGGTAAATGGACATTTGAGGCTAACCCCCGAGGATATCCCTCCTCTCCCTTTTCACTGGGTGAGTCCTAACAAGAGCTGGGCAGAAGGCTTGAAGATAAAACTGTTTTTCATTGCCCTGTGACCGGTTGGGAATGCTTTTCTTGCTGCCTGGCGTCCCTCTGGGAAGTAAATCACAGTCGCAGTAGAGGGCGGTGTGTTTGTCCCTGGAGGCCCCTGTCTCCCAGTGACCTTCTCAGCTCATGAAGACAGCTTGGCTTTGCTGTAAAGCAGCTCATGTGACAGCAGTAATCCGCAGCTAGTAAACAGCTGTGCAGGAAGATTGCAGGGGAATCGCCCTATTTTCCCCGCACTGCAGACCCTGGCAGGCCAGCACACGAGAGCGGGACGATGGCTTCTGCTTGCTGTGAGAGGCTGCTATCTCCTTGGCTGCATGAGTCCATCAGCAGGTTGGTATTTTTTGAAGCCACACCAGCCACCGCTGCAAAGCACGCTTGCCAGGTCAGGAGCGTACACGTGCTTCTGTGAGTCGACGTGAAGCTGCGAAACAAGTTCCAAGAAGAAAAAAACCAATTTCTCCTGAAGTGGTTTCCTCTGAATCTTTTAATCTTTTCCAAAACCAGAGGTGGCATTTCTAAGCCTGAATTTTACTTGTTCCTTCCACTCCTCCATATCCTTTGGCTTAATTTATTCCCTAATGTGTAAAAATTCCTTTCTGAGTAACACTTTCTGATGGCTTGCATGGATCCCCTTCTGCTCCAGGGGCACTCAGTCGCTGGTGTGCCCTGGAGAAGACACAGACTCTGAGAAGGGAAAGACTGAGGGAGCACTAGCTTGGAATTGGTTTAAAATTAATCATGGTATTATTTGTTACTCCCATACCCATTTTACAGATTGTAGCAAACTTTCGCTCCCTGTGGCTTTGCCTCCTTGTTGCCACAGATCCCTGAACTTCCTCATCTTCGTTTTCCTCCATGATTTTAATCTTCAAAACCTCAAGCATGTCTGAAGGGATGTTCAGTAAATGGGAGCTGGTGCTGACGAGCCGGAGGAGCTGATGACAGCTAAGATGGGCGGTCTTAGACTGAGATCCAGGCTTGTGCAGCCAGAGGTTCCTGCACCACACAGGCAGCGGCAGCTGTAAGCTGCCAGCAATTTGCCTCATTTCCCTCCAGGAAGGAGGTGCCTTTGATCAGGTAGGCAGCAGTTGCTTCATACCCGTGTAATCCCTTGGTTTTTCTACCAGTTCTGCCAGAAAACACTAGCAGTGTGTTTGTGGCTTCAATAAGTTGTCCACCAGTGGCCTGAGACAATCCCTCATTTCATGTAAGCTACAGAACAGCCTTCAGAAGTGGCCATCTGTTACCGCTGGCCTATGACAGATTTGAACGCGAGACCTCACAGTGAAAAGCTCTCTACTATTCCCCTGAGCTGGCTGATCTCTTCCCTTCCACCCCTTCCCATCAAAAAAAAAAAAAAAGGAAAAAAAGCTTTGTACTCCCAGGCATTAGGGAACTCTAATTGGTGTGTGCACGACAGGACCACTGCATTTAAATGGTGAACGTGTAGCTAATGGAAGCTGAGTTTTATTGCTGGCATAAATATAGTATGTTCAACTCCTTTGAAGTCACGGGGATCAGCATCTGGGGGTGTTTGTGTCCCTTTATACACCATCCGTGAATTTGGCCCATGGTTGTTCCCTGTTGCTCTAACCTGCAGATACCTTACGATGTCCTTGGCCAAATCTTCTCACAGGTTCCTGGTGCATTTTCTTTGCAAAAAAGGGGTCTAAGTCACACTTCCAAATAGGAGTTAAGTGTTAAGAGGTTTGAAGTCCCGTGGCAAATTAACAAGACTTAGACTTGGCTGGGTTTTAGGCTTTCTGCTTGTTCACTGCTGTCAAGAGATGTGCTTTCTCACTTCTGGTCCGGATGGACCTATGGTCTGAGCCAGAGCAGCCATTCCCGCAGGCAGCGAGCAGGACCCCGGTCTGAATCATCCACAGCAGATGCAAAGCAGAAGGGATTCTCCAGCCACCACAGCTCCTTTTGCTCTTGGGAAGCAGTTTCCAACCTGTTCTGTCCTGCCCTGGGAAGCGACAGGACAGGCTGATACGCAAGCAGCTGCTTGATGCTTGCAGTTTTTGTCCACGCGGGTCCATGTGCCACAAATCTCCCCTTTGCGGGCCTCTGTGCACCCGGGGTGAGACCCACAGGGAGAAAACACCTGGAAGACCCCTGGCTTCTGTGAAGCGAATGATCATTTCTCTCCCTGCACCCATCGTTGCCTTCTCTTGGCGTTCGGAGAGGCTTCCTACCACCCAGCCTGCATGGCTCAGGCTCTGCCCAGATGCACAAATGTTCTGTGCCTTCAGTCACCAGGCCGGAGTCCAAGCTTTTTTTTTTTATCAACAGATGTGCAGAGTTTAAAAGGGAGGAATCTGCCAGAGGCAGTAGCATACCAAGAATAAGTACTCTCGGGAGAGAGAGGTAGGAACCCATCCCACCTGCCGCACAGCTCGGCCAGTGGAAGACAGTGGTGTGTGAAAAAAGGAGGAATGTGGACTGTAAAAACTTGCTTTTTACACGATACCTTCCACATCTGAGTTGTGTATTTGCCATGATTTATTGCTCACCTTGCTGAGGATGGGCCAGGTCCTACACAGGGGGAAGGCGGGGATCTGTGCCAATGGGTCCCTTGTTCTATAAAGAAGACAGGCTGCAGACACCGAAGCACTGTGACACTTAACACCATTGCCACAAGGGTCTGTGCTGGTTTGTAGCACGGATGCTTTTATGGCTAGATTTGAAGGGTATGCTTTGAAGAAGAGAAAAAAAAAAAGGACCCTTAAGGTGGGCATCTAGCCCTTTTTTCCCCCAAGGAAAAAAGAAGAGTGCTTACCTCCTTGTAGCTAGAGCAGGAACTAGCGTAAGGTAAGGCTCCAGCAGAGACACCGGAGTTGCAGCTTTCCGTATCTGCAAGGTAAAGCTTTGAACGCCTTCCCAAGGCGTTGTCCTCCTCCAAAAGCCACGCACCTTTCTTGGCTGTGGGTTCGTGTCACCTCTCTTGGGTTAAGACCACGATTTTCCCCAGCGAAGAGGTGCAGAGGCCGTGCGTGGGGCACTGGGAGAGAGAACCCATCAGTTTGGACCCGTTCGTTGGCCATGAATGTGCACTCTGTTGTAGCAGAGAGGCTCCCGCTGAACAAGTCAGCAAAATGCTGGGAAAATGTTTTTTAGATGAAGCCAGAGACTATCTGGTTACGGATTACCTTACTGCCAGAACAATAGCTGCTTTATATCTCCATGTGCTAAATGCTCTGTAGTATATGCTAATGTCTGTGTTCACATGTGATCTATCGCGCAGCGTACGAACTTGTGAAACTCACTGAGATCCGAGTCTGTTGTAGCCTTAAAAATACATTGAGCTCCTTTCTGAGACCAATGAGGCCAAGTGCCTGGATTTCATGAACTTCCTAGCCGCGTGCTCTTGGGATACATAGAAATGCCACTTTGGCAGCCATTTCTCCTTCTCATTCATTTCTTATCCCTCATCACTCAGGGAATAGTGGAGGGCTTTATTAGAGGTGGCCTTAGTTTCTCCAAGATGGATTTTACTACTCTCACTTCTGTGCAGCCATTTCTCATCGGGCCTCTCTGGTCCAACTAAGCCATTTATCTAAATATTTGCAAAATACAGTACAAATACCTAGAAGTATCTCATACTTACCTCCCACTTACTCTACCTCCCACTTATGCACCTAATGTTCTGTGTAGAGGTAGGAATATTTTAAGTTACTCTACCTAATGTTGGGGCATTATTCATATGTGGACATTGAATTTTTTAATTCACCTAGTAAGCAGAAGGATGTATTTCCTATGAACACATTAATTACCCCACTTATTGCCCCCCCTCCCCCAACTGTAGTATTTGGCCTTTGTTCAGCCTTTTACACTTGCATTTTATTGTCAGGCTTCCTAGCAGCAGACTATTCAGGTTGCAAGTGGAGCCTAGCAGAGAGTTCATCAGGTGAGTGGATTTTTGTGGTGGTAGTTTGGAATAATGGGATTTAGCTGGTATTGCCACTTGTTCCTTTAGGTTCCTGACTATGTGGTGTTTCTTGGGGTTAAAGGGGCTATATCTATCTGTCTTTTTTTTTTTTTTCCTGCCTCCTTTCACACTTTCAAGGGGAAGATATCAGATGTCAGATATATATTTACATCCAGGCGTCCTGTAATGGCTGTCTCAGCTGCTGCTCTGTGCCTGGACACTGTTTGGGCTGCAAGGTAGAGATGCGCATGCCTCTGGGGTGCGCTAATATCCTACGGCCCAATCCTGTTAGCCTTACGCAAGTGCTCTCTCGTAATTGTTACTTAAGTAAAGATTTAGTGAGGAGCAGGGCAGAGCTGGGCTCAGAGCCTGTATTTTAATAACACTCAAGCAGCGGTACTGTGGTGATGGATGGGGTTGTGGGGGTGTTGTGATTTTGGGGTTTGTAAAATTTGGCTTTTTAAAGGTCACGGACGTGATGCAGAGTTAAAGCAGCAATGCAAAGGAGAGAAAACCCCACAAATACGCTTTCAGCACCCATCAGCTTTAAGAAACTATAGGCTGAACATTGTAGCAGAAACCTAAGTAAAGTAGTAGGCTGTCCCGTGTGTCACACAGCACAGGAGGTTAGATACAAGAGCTTGTGTAAGTGTGACCACGGACACTTCTGCTGGCTGTAGTCCACCAGCTTTTGGACTGTGGACACACATGTCTTTTGATATGCAGCTGTATTCCCCTTGCATGCTATTTATGATTTGCAAGGATGCCCAGAGTATTGTTCCTGCAGAAACTCTGCCAAATAATTATCTACTTCACTAGAATATGTGATATATATAAGTGCTTAAAAAATCCAAACATATCATTCTATTCAAATTATTCTGAAATGGACTTCTGTCATCCAAGTAAGTAATTTATCAGTTTTAGATGGTACCCTGCCTTCGTTCTCATAGTAGCCTTTAACAAAACCACATAGAAAATATAGGACCCAAGAGGCTGTTTTTAAAGGTAGGATAAGAATCAGTCTCGATACGCAGCTCTTCCTCTGGAAGGGCTCCTGTGGATGTTAATAGCATAGCAGGCGAGTCAGTAAAGTATTTATGGCAAAATATAATAGGGATCCATATTAGGTGATTGTCCAGAAACTTTAAGGTGTTATATTGCCCGCCTGTCCGATCATGGGTTTAATACCTGATTTCTCATAAGAGGAGGAGACTGATTTATTCTTAGGTGTTTCCTATCTCTACTTTCTGAGAAGTTTTGCACTGATAACACCTGTCTGCCCCGTCTTTTTTATTAACATAAAGCAGATCGTAAGGAAAGCAAATCCCAATTTAAGCAGACATTCGGGGTTGTTGTACTTTCTCTATTTTTAACTATGTTTCCTATATACATGACTGACCATGATAGACTGCTAATCTTATCAGGTGTGCCCTTCACTCCACAGCAAAGCCAGCTGATCAAGGAAGCTTAGAAGGGTTATTCGCTAAGCTTTCGTCTGTGGAGTCTGGTAAAAAAGTTTTCTTTTCACAGGTAGACACGTACACTCCTCACGTGTTTGTTGCCTCTCCTACACCCCAAATTGGCTTGGCTTTAGAGTGACTTACCCTGGGGACCCAGCACTAGTGTGTGAGGTCTAGGTAAGGACGGAGCTTGAACAGATACAGCTTTATTCTGCCTCAGCCAATGTCCGGGACCTGTTATCGAGCTCTAAATTCACCCTCAACACCCTGCAAAGGGGAGAGGGAAGGACGGGTAACCTTATGTAAGACATGAGGGCTGAAGGCATGAAGCTAATCCACCATCAGGATACCAGACTGCTGCTTTGCCTTCTTTCCCCAGCAGTCTTTCATGGGAGTTTTCAGCTACATCAAAATGAGGATGAAATGGAAGACCCAGGATTTCAGATTTATCATTTCCAATGTTAAAAATAATTGCAAGTTTTTCCTTATGTTACTATCCTCGCTGCAGATGATTGCAGATGGAAGACTTCTGGTATGTCAGGAAAGGGCTGCAAAGACAGAGGTGCATGGCAGTTGTGAAGTGTCATCGGTGAAGGAGACGTTTGTCATCACTACTTGAAGACTGTGGGTCCTTGCTGTGCCAGGGAGGAGTCTGGGTATCAGGTTGGCTCACTGGGGTCTTCCTCTTTCCGTGGAAGTGCTGGGGCTTCAGAGGAGATAATTCCACGAGCATAGCTGAGTCCCTGTCTGTATGTCACTTGATAGGGCTGCCCCCTCCAGCAACAGAGACTTCTGTATATCGGGAGTCCCAGCCCCAGTGTTTTCGACTCAAAATTCTGCAACTTAAAAAACTCCAAAAAAAACCAACCCAAAACAAACCCCAAAAACTCAAACCCCCCAAAAGCTTTGGAATCATCTTCAGGGATCTTGTTAGTCATTTGACAAGGGAGAGTGGTGTCCTCTAGGTCATCTCTCTGGGATGAAGACTGGGCCTGTGTATTCTCTTGGATTATATATTGAACAAAGTGGGAGGTGCAGACACACCTGCCCTGCTGTGGTCTGCTGAAAGGAGCCACAAGTAACTGAGTGGTCCCTTTGTAAGGATGAATTGCCTTCCTCTGCCATAGAGGCAAAGGTAAAAGACCAAGAAATAAGGGAGATTAAGCCAAAGGTGTTTCGGATCTTGGCTAAGCTGTGACCCTTCCCTCCTCGTAGAGAGGAAGAAAATAGGAATGTACCAAAGATGCTAGTGCAATGAGCTGTCCTCTCGCAGCTAGAGGAGGAAGGTTGGTCTCCGACCGAGACTTGAGGATAAATAAAAACCAAACATCCAAACCTGGGTTTTAAAACAACACTTGGTGCAAAATACTAAGCATCTAGCGGTCTTTGCTGAAGCTAAATGAGTGGGAGAAAGAATGAGCCATATAAGCATGGCGTTGGATCCTGGCCCATGCCTTTCTGATGGTGTGGAGCTGGAGGTCCCAGATCAACCAGGCTTTATGGGCCACTGAGACAGCAGCTCCTGTTGCTCTGAAGGAGCAGCGAAGGAAAGCTCATTGAAACAGAACAAGAGGAGCCAAGGCTAAGGAAAGAACAAATCACTGACAATATTAAGCAGGTAGGTGATGCCCAGGGACAGTCTTGAGAGACTAAGATGTGATTGTGAAGATGGGGTGGATGCAGGGAAGGAAATAGTGGCGCCAGGACTGTCCTTCCTACATCCCATGCAGTTGTTGATGGAAATGTTGCATCTTGTTTTGTTTCCTGTGCTTGTCTTCTGTTCTAAGGAAAAGTCAAGGCTATGATGTAACCTGCTAGATTGCAACACTTGGTTTAGTGCTCTGTCTGCAAGCTGCCATGACACAACTTTGCTATCAAAACTTCAGGTGCCTTGTTACATTTATCTTTGTTGTGGTTTTGACCAGAATGGCTCTTGAAAAGACAGATGGTGGATGATCTTGAGGTATGCTTGTGGTCAGCAAGCAGGATAAGGACTGCAGCTTTTTTCAAATTATCATTTGGTGGAATAATTTTTGTGTTTTGAAATGAATGGCACAGAGGATGTATAGGGAAGAGCTGTGACTGTTGTGTGCCTAGAAAGTTCACAGAGCTTACGTCACTGCATGAGCTTTTTGTGCTTTGTCAGTAAGCCATTTCTGATGGTGAAAATTCTTCCAATTATCATCTTGTCCTGAGACGTCTACTTTGAGTTAGTCATTGATGCTCTAGCAGTGGGGGAGAGAGGGAGGGGGGCATGCTTTCAGAAGACAGTTTGTCTTATCTTAAAGTAGGTGCCTGTGTTAAGAGACGTCTTCTGCTTCCTTTGTCACCATTGAGTGTGGTAGGATTCCTGAAATGCTTGATTTCTGCAGTTGACTTTGGGTGAAATCCCATCCGCAGTGTCATGTCAACACCTCGTATCTTAAGGGACACGTTTAGTTTGCGGATGTTTCTTCTCTACAGTCAGAGGATTTTGCAGGGTAACATGTGACTTTGAGAGCACTCGTTTTAGCTGGTGTGATTTGAACTTGTTACAGAGATCTGTTTTGTTTTTCTGAAGATACATGCTCATGCCCATTGCCTGTCCTTCCCCCCTCGTGAAGGCCTCTCGAGTTAGTCTCCCAAAAGGGAGGTGGTCAAGATGATAATTTTCTGGAAATCTTGGCAAGCCAGTTTCCCATGCAAAGCAATGTGGATTTAATAAAAATCTGTTGTGGGAGCATTTAATGTGCATGCTGAACAGTGCTCTTTTGTGTTAGCAGGAACACACCAGGTAGTCTCCAGCACTGCAGTTATCTGTCTTGGTAAGGATCGGAATGGTCGTTGCTCCAGGATTCAGTTGAAGGACACGGTTGCTCTGCAGTTACTTAAGTACTGGTGGTTGTGCTACCTTTATGGTAGGCAACGGTACCTGCCATGTTGCCAGAACCCACATGTGACTGCAAACAGCTGGACAGAGCTGCTCATTATCCTGTTTGTATGACTGTCCTTTTTAAAACCAGTAGCAGTGAAGCGTAACAGAGTCCCTCTTGTTTTGCCATGTTGCTAAAAGAAATTATACATGGCTGAGAGAATGAGGTATATCCTGTGGTTGAGTACAAACCAAGTTTACTGTCAAGAAATACCTCTAGTGCCAACTGATTTGTCCAGAATGTCCTACTGCTGTCTCGGATTTGCTTGGTTGGTGCCTCTACCATGAGTGGACCAAAGCTTCTTTACCTAAAATGGAGCCTGCAAAATCTTGTTCACGTACCAGGATGAAAGGAGTTCAAGTGATCGCTTACACCAGCCTCTTGCCTGAGCCAGCGTCAGTCTTAGCTGGCTCTAAAAGACCTCAAATGATGGAGACTTTGCTCCAGAGCTTCACTAACTTTATACTTGGCAGTTGTCTGTTCCCTCCCCTCCTAATATCTAGTGCAACTTTCCATGCTGCACTTCAAGCTTGTATCTTATTCTGTCCCACCTGTGGAAAAGATGATCAGGTTATTCCCCTCTTATCTGCATCAGTCTTGATGTATTTACAGGTTATCCTATGTATATAGATCAAAGCATGCCCAGAGCCCTTTCATTATGCTGCCCACCAAGGGCAAACGTTTCGTTGCTCAGAGGTCCCCTAGCAATGTAGTTCCCTGCTTCTGGTTTTTGCTCGTTAAAATCTGCACAGTGGACATTTGGAATTGTCTAGGAGAATTCTTCCATCGTGGCTTCAAAACTCGCCTTTGGCTCTGAATGAAATGGAGCAATGAGATGATATCTGCTGACCTGTGTGCTAGGGCCCTGTAGTGCATTCCTGAGCACAGGAATTTCAGTTGGATTGCTCAGCCCTGTGCCTCCAGAGGAGGGGAAAAAGAAGTTGCAGGAATATCTACTGCAAAATGCTACAGCAGGATCACGCTGCAGAGTTTGCACTAGTTTCCCCTCAGTGCTAGCTGAGAAGACTGAAGCAAGCGAAGTCCTCTGAATGAGTTGGAGGTCAATGGCCAAGAAAGTCCAGTGGAAAACTTCCCTCTCTTTAGCCTTCTCCATTGTTGGCATGAGCACTGTAAGGCCTTCGGAGCCTTAGCAGGGGTCTGGGAGACTTGTGAGGCCACTCACCGTGGTCTCCTGACTCTGCAGCACTTGCAGAAGATAAACCAGACAACTTTCAGCACTCATCCCCTTTTGTGTCCAAGAGAACAGAGCAAGATGTATCAACTTCGGCATCCATCACATCAGATCTGCTTTCTCTCCTTGGTACCGAGTGTGTTTCTGGTGCCAGTGGACCCCCAAAAGCAGCACTGGCTGCGGCTGACCATGGCTTATGGCTTCTGGTGATTTGAAGTGGGCTTTGAACCCCTTTTGGAAGGGGACATGCAGCTCTCAGTCAAGGTCCTGTTTTTTCATAAGATTATGTTGCCTAGCTAAAAACCGGATGACGTCGTATGTTCTCTCAAGGGCTCCAAGGTGATCGTTGAAGTCATTGTGCGTTTTCAATTTTGCCCCATAAAAGAAATCCCAAGAGCAAATACTTCTTGCTACTTGGTGACTCCAGACCTGTGCGCCTTACTCGTCCACGCTCAGCACTCAGAGCAGTGTTTCTTGTGGCTTCACAGCTTTTACAACCATAAACTCAACTCTTTTAACAGCATCCCTCTTCAATTCTTCCTTCACCAGCCTCCCCAAAGGTGTGTTGAAAAGGTTTGCACCACCTCCCTTTCCCGCTCTTCCTGGGATTAGGCTGGCTTGGGACCGCAGAGCAAGGCTGAGCATTGCTTCAGACTGCTGGCTCCCTGATGCAGGAGCCAAATGGTAACTCTTCTTCATTTGCCTTTCGCTTGCTCACAGCTCTCTGTTGTAGTTGCTACCAAAGAGGAGGATTTTGCACTTTTTGAAAGAAGAGGAGACTGTTTCCTTTCTTGACTTGATGTTCAACATGGTGACAGTGGCTGCCGTTGTCTGGTCAAGAATGGGGCTGGTTCCTGTCTCTTGACCCTCCAGAACTTTGCTCTTGTGTTCCTGTTTGAGCTCCACGTAGAAAACATTATGTGTGAGGTCTTGCCGTTCAGCCTTTCCGTGGTGGAGAGGGCCATGCCAAGACATTCACCGGAGGAGCCCATCTCAGCTGGGAAGAGGACATCTCTCTCTCTCACTGAGTGACTGGCAGCTGAGAGGTCACTCGAGATTACACACAGTTCAGTTCCTCCCAGCTGTTCTGCATGTCTTTGGGCATTTAACGTGAGGATTAAGCTTTCAGAAGCGTTACACTGAATGTCCATATTGTCCATACAGGTTGTTGAGACAACTCCTGTCTTGATATTAATGAAGACCTTTCTACTCTAGGGTGCATTTCAAGGCTTGCAGAACCTGACTGTCCAGCTGAAAACTCACACTGCTGCTGTAATGAGAGCATACCAAACGTTCACAGGACGTATGGCAGCAAGGCTCTTCATACCATCTGCTGCCAGATCACAACTTGGTGCTTACAGTCCAGCTTCAGACAGAGCTTTGTCCGAGGTTGCCTCGGGCCGTTACAGTTTCCTCACTGGTGGGACCTTTGTGGTGGTAGGATCTGCACTGGCATTCCAGCCCATCCTCCATCCAAATCTGGTATGATTGCTTCACACCTGGAACGAGATGTCCACTAAGTAAGCTTTATTGGGTGTGGAGCCACATGGGATGCTTACAAATGAGACCTCAGCACCTGTGTCCAGGTGTGGTCAAACAACACAGTGACCTCACCTCATCTATGGTCAGGAAAGAACCAATTTGTGGAGTTGGGCCATTGAAGAGTGGATCTGCTTTGGCTGGTGAGCTCTCTGTGTACTTTGAGCACCTTAGCAGATGGCCTGAGCCACTTCAAACTACTAGACGCAGGAAAATGAGGATGCACCTTGGGGAAGGGACTCAGCCTTAGGTACTGAAAAAAAAAATGCATGTCTTGTGTCCCTGAGTAGGACAGTATTCCAGATCCTGAACGACTGGGAATGTGCCCAACAGCTGGAGACTGGCAGTTTAGCTTCCTCGTGTTGTACTTGCTTTGGTCTCAAGGGTGAAGAGGTGTTAAAGCGAGGTAGAAACTGGCACTGACGACCCCGGTCCCTTGAGCATCGACTGTCCTGGATGTACAGGGCGCTGCTGAACCTGGACACCAATTCCCAGAGCACTGAATCATCCCACTCATCTGGCCTTCTCCCCCAAAGCCCTTTGTGGTGGTTTAATGCAGTCACCTGCAACTTAGGATCAAAATGGTTGTTCTTATGCTGCTGCTGATCTGCCCTCCATGCCAGGTAAGATGTCTCTGGCGGCCATCGCGTGACTCTTGGCCTCTGAATCTTGTGGTCCTCTGGTCGCAGGTAGAGCCTAACCCTTACTCTTCATCTTCTGCAAGGTGTAACCTCTTCTCTGCTCAGACAGCAGGAGTTTCATTATCTCCTACGGCCCGTCACAGTCCTTCAGCTAAAAAGCAGCCACTAATATCGTCTGACCTGGCATTAAAGTACAGCTGTGGCAATCTCAGTGTCAGTTGGCTCTAATCCTTTGATTCATGGTGGCCATCTCAACCCCTAAGGCCTGCCACGGCTCTCCTTCTCCCTTGGCCACCCTCGCGTCCTGACCCATTCCCCTCCCCGGCTGGCAGGCAATGCTAGCTGTGCCATAGCCTCCTTCCTAGCAAAGCCAGCTGATCCTCCACCAAAAAAAAATCTTTCCCTGGCATGCTGCAGGTAAGTGAGAGGCAGGACCTTGGTGCTGGCTCTGCCCCAGCTCCCTGCGTAGATATTGTCCTTGCACCTGGCTGGCTGGAGCTGGCTCCTCATCCCTGCCGAGGACAGGAGGTGCTGGCAGGTAGGTGAGGTTGGTGGCCAGGAATGGGTGATTTGCAGGGGGACGGAGGTGCCTGGGCTTCGTGTCTCACCCACCACTCCTTCCAGAGGGGCTTTTTGGGTGGCTTCACAAAGGGGAAGCCAACGCACAGCTCGGCTGCATCTTCCCACTTGCCGGGAGCCCACGGCCGTGGTCTGCGCTGCTTGGTGCCCGATTCATCGCCTCTGCTGTTGTCCCTCCCCAGGCTGGAGCCGGTCTGAGCTGAGTGCGGGATCCAGCGGGATCCCTCTTCCCTCCCTCGGCCGGGGCCCTCCCTGCGCGCCCCATTCCTCACAGAGCACCCCAGCGTGGCTCCACTTTCTTTGCAGATATGTATTTTTCAAAGACTCCAGAAGTTTGGGGGTTTTTCTGTCTAATGGTTTTCCTGTTTTTAATACAATTGAAAGGGTCTGAAATCCATGCTTTAGATTAACATATGCCAGCTAGATTAGGGCTAATCAGGGTGCAGGTCTGAGCAGATGCAGCGCAGGGCCAATCCTAGACCTGATTACAGTATCTCAGTATTTTAATCGTCTCTTTCCCAAGGGCGATCATCTCTGCTTTAATGCAGACTTTCCAGCCCTCTCCTCCTTTGGTTTGTTACCACCCCTGGCAGGAAGGCCTCTACGTCAGATGCTGAGGCGATTTAGTTTAATCCCATGCAGAAAGGGATCTGCGTGTCGCCGTCTCTCGCGGAGACTTCCCTGCTCTTCCGTGTGCTCCAAGATGTGGCCAAACCTTGGGGGACACAAACTCATCCTTTCCAAAGAAGACCCTGGTTGGGTTTTCACATTTCACCGTCTTTTGATAGCACCAGTCTTTGGCAGCAGCCCTACCCTGGCCAACGCATGCGTTTGAACAGTATGGAGGGATCAGGCTTTTAATGTTGCGTGCTCTGTGGTCCATGAGGGCAGTGAGGACTCTGATCCTTGGGTTGGCCATGGATAGTAGACTGTCATGTGAGAGCTCCAGCAGTCTCCTTCGGGTTAGCAACCCAAATAACCCAAAGGGCTTAGTTGGGTTGTTGGTCTGGAGCGGGGATTTTAGGTGCATCCCAGGCCAGATCTCCAGGTTTGTGCCAGCACCTGCTTAAACTGGGATGTGCTGTTTCCTTGAAGGGTCTGATAGGAGATTTTCTTCAAGAGGGCTAAACATGAGCTCTCATTTCAGTGTTTTGTTGCCTAAAACTCTCGTTTATTACAAAGCTCCCAGGGTGCTTTCTACCTTCTCCTGACCCCATGCCATTTCTAGCTGTTGGTGTTGAACCATCGCACCAGGAAAGCGATCCCTCGGTTGGGCTGTGAAACAGACGAACGTAGACATAACCCTTCCAGCGTGGGGCAGCCCTTTGGCTGAGGGATCATGAAACTTTCCTACCCGCAGAGCGCTTTGAGATCCCAAAAGGAGGGATGTCGAAGGACTGCAAATCACACTGCGCTCCGCCGGGGTCACCCACCTGGTCAGCACGATTAACTCGTAAGCTTTCCTGTCTGTACAGTAAGTTATCTGAGGACACCAAGCCATGCTCTGCCGCCTCGTGTTATTAAATGAATGCCCTTGGCAGGACAGAGGTCTGCTCTCTGCCACAGAAACCTGAATCAAAAGAGATTGAACTGCTTTTTTGGGAAAGCCTGGGTCAGGAACCTGCTGTCTTAAACCGTTTGAATGCCATTTCAGGGGTTGGCCATCCCGTGCTGCTGGCTGGAAGGATTTCTTGAGCCCTAAAAGCTTTTTTTCCCCAACAGAGGTGCAGATGGTTTCAGATATTTCACGTACGGGGTAGTGTTTCCAGGCTCGCTTGTCTAAATCGCGCTTTGTCAAGTCAAAGGCAGTGGTGGGTACGGGCAGATAATATTGGAATAGAAAGGTGAAGTTTATCTTGCCAGCCTGCAGGATTTGCTGTTCCCCCTCCCCTGCCCAGCTGTATCGAGCAGTGCCTGTGTTCCTTGCTATTTTTTCCACCTCTTTTCATCATTCACAATATCCTCAGGGGCCTCGTTGCTTTGTTGTCACCCTGGTTGGTGTTACCTAGCTAACCAGGACTCACCACGTTTGGCACAGCAGTGCTTTCCTCTGTGGCCAAAAACATGCCCGAAACTTCGCCAGCTCCAGCTCGGGGTCATCTGATCCATTTCTGTAGCTGAGCCACCCTTAGGAAAAAGATGTTTCCTGCTTTGCTGGACCCATCCATAAGTGGGGAAGGGCTGAGAAACCCGGTTTGCTTTCCTTTATCTCTGTTATATGTCTTGTATGTACATGTGTGAGTGTCTATAGCCAGTGCCTGGAGGTGGTGTGGCTTGGCCAAGGCTCACTGGTCTCTCACTGCCTTTTACCCATCTCGGTGTGAAGGCAGAAGGACCCGGCTGGGATGGAGAGTGAGCTGGAGGAGGTGAATCGTGTCTGAGGGAGGCCGGTGGCTGTACCGGGGCTCACTGGCACGACGGGTGTGATCCACGCAGCAATGGGACCCTTCTCATGTGCCGTGAAAGTGGGAAGGTGTTTGAGTGGCGTATGGAGTTACGGGGGATGGAAGTCTTGCAAGGGGGAAGAAGCCAAGTTTATCCCTTCCTCAGCCCCAGGCTTCCCAATTCTGGGCAAATCAAGTGGAAAAACGCGTTTCAGAAGTGTGTTCCTCGTCTGTGGGTGACCACTGCCGGGCTGCGTGGTGGCACGCTCAGACGTGTGGGAGCAATCCCTGCCTCCAGCGAAACATGGTTGGCTGTACAGGTACCCGCTGTACCATCCCAGCGTGTTCTTTGGGTTCCTCCTACAAAAATTTCTTATTTCTCTCCTCCTTAACCTTACTGTCTCTCCCCGCCGCCGGACAGCCCCGTGATGCAGGCTGAGCTCGCCGTGCTGCCACCCAACCCTACCCCATCCCGCCCCTGCTCCCATCCCGTGTGGCACCGTGGCGGGTGAGTCCGGCACAGCGAGGCCACCAAGCCACGAATAATTACGCCAGCGTGGACACTGCCGGGTGGGAGGCAGGCGTCTTCCCGGATTGCTGGCTTTCTGTGCGCAGAATCATGGAATGCTTTGGGCTGGAAGGGACCTTTAAAGGTCATCCTTTAAAGCCACGAGCAGGGACATCTTCACTCGATCAGGTTGCTCAGAGCCCCGTCCGACCTGACCTTGGATGTTTCCAGGGACGGGGCATCTCCCACCTCTCTGGGCAACCTGGGCCAGTGTTTCACCACCCTTGTTGTAAGAAATTTCCTCCTTGTATCTAGTCTGAATCTCCCCTCTTGTTTAAAACCATTCCCCCTTGTCCTGTCACTACAGGCCCTGCTAAAAAGCCTGTCCCCATCTTTCTTATAAGCCCTTTTAAGTACTGAAAGGCCGCAATAAGGTCTCCCCGCAGCCTTCTCTTCTCCAGGCTGCACAACCCCAGCTCTCTCAGCCTGTCCTCACAGCAGAGCTGCTCCAGCCCTCGGATCATGTTTGTGCCCTCCTCTGGCCCCGCTCCAACAGGCCCATGTCCTTCCTGTGCTGAGGACCCCAGAGCTGGACGCAGCGCTGCAGGGGGGAGTGCTCCCGACGATCCAAAGGATCATCTCCGGAGCAGCGCTCCCCGTGTCGAACGCAGCCCCCGGACCGCTGGGGACCGCACCGCGGCCTGTGGCCATGCCAGCCGCATCCCTCACGCCGGTCTCGCTCCACTCCTTCCCTCCCAACCCCACTCCTATTTTTTCTTTTTTTTCTTTTGTTTTGTCTCCGCAGGTCTCGTCCAGATCCCCGTCAGCATGTACCAGACCGTGGTGACCAGCCTGGCCCAAGGCAACGGCCCCGTTCAGGTGGCGATGGCACCCGTTACCACGAGGATAGCAGACAGTACCGTCACCATGGACGGGCAGGCAGTGGAAGTGGTGACCTTGGAACAGTGACGATGCCCAGAGCACGATCATGGTGATTTTCCTTGTCTCTTATGCGAATAATTTTTTTACGCCTCTCCAGAGATGCAATCAGGTGGCATTGAGTCTCCCAGCTTTGGAAGCAAAGGTTTTGTTAACCCCTTTTTTTTTTTTTTTTTAAAGGGAAAAAAAAAAAAAAAAAAGAAAAAAAGTACTAGCAGGGGATGTGTGTTAAGTGCATTTTTATAGCGCCACTCTGCTCTCATAGGAGTGAGAAGCCAAATTGTGATGGGACTTTCATTCCGAGGACATTTAAAAGAAAACAAAATACACCACCAACAAAAAAAAAAGCAACCCCTTAGCCCCCCTTTCCCCCACATGGGACCGAGCAGGGCGAGGCCTGGGGGGATCGAGGCACGGGGGGAGCACGGACGCCCTCGGCCGAAACCGCTCCAGCAGCATCGTCGTCGCTCCCGGGCCGCGCCGGCACCTTCCTCCACGGCAGCTCCCGGGCACGGCCCTCCGCTGTCCGCACTTGGCAAATTAGGTTTCAAAGATTTTAACGCGGACTTTTATATTAAAAAAAAAAAATTTAAAAAAAAAAAAAAAAACACCAAACCCACACACAAACAAAAAAAAAAAAAAAGAAAAAAAAAAAGGAAAAGATTTCGAAAAAGGCTCCTCTCCTGGGGGAAAAAAAAAAATGCATGTGTGACTGCAGGGGGGTGGCAACCTCTTGAAGGGATAACACTCTTCCAGGAGCCCGCGCGACTGCCGCCCTCCCCGCGCCGGCGAGCGAGGCCACCTCTGCCTTTGACGACCGTAAGCGCCGCCACGGAGAATCCCGGCCGCGCTCCGCTCGGCTCCCCTTGGTGCACACTGGAGACCTGTTCTTATTTCTCTGCTCTCAAAACGTACCTGCCATTTTAGATCTTTTTTTTTTCTTTATAATTATTATTATTGTTGTTATTATTATTATTATTTCCCATTTTTGTGGCTCTGGACCGGAGTGGAAACGCCTCTTCAGGGGCTCTGGCTGTGTGTCCCCCCCGCCTTCCCAGGACT
Source organism: Morus bassanus (assembly GCA_031468815.1). Classification (NCBI taxonomy): domain Eukaryota; kingdom Metazoa; phylum Chordata; class Aves; order Suliformes; family Sulidae; genus Morus; species Morus bassanus. Next base: position 83,908,631 of record CM062571.1, on the reverse strand, counting down.
TCCCTTGCCAAAGAGCTGCCTCCGGCTCGGCCCAGTCCCCGCTGCCGCCCCCCAGGACCCCGCGTCCTCCCCTGCCCGTCCCCGGAGAGTCCGGTCCCCGCAAGAAAAGCTTCGTTTGGAGGTAGCGGGGGGCTGTGAGCGCAGACCCTTCCCTTCGGGGGACCCTTCTGCACCCTCCAAGCCACCCCCCGCCCCCCGGTCCTGCCCTGCGTGCATCTCCCAGCACAGCTCTGCTGCTGCTGCGGACTTTTAATCCCCATCGCCCAGGAACCTCTCCAGGAGGGGGAGAAAAAAAAAAAAAAGGCCTCGGGGGTGTTTTTTTGCGGGGGGCGGGGGGGGAGGGGGGGGGAACACAAGTTTTACTTGACTTTCCCGTGGGCCAAACCCTTGCGTCCCAGCGGCAGCGCCCGGCCGAACCCTCCGTCAGCCACAGCCCTGCCGCGCGTGCAGTTCTGCATGGTATTTAATTTTTAATTTTTTTTTATTATTATTATTATTTCCAAGTGGCCATTAACGAAGTTCTCCAAGTCTCGCTCCGCCTTCAAGGAAGTTTTCAGATTCTTGTATTTACTTGTTTTATATGGAAAAAAAAAAATATCAAATGTTCTTTGTATACATTTCTTCTGTACTTTATGAGGGGAGGGAGATCTTTCCATAGAAACAGTCCTGGTTCTCCGATTATTTTTTTTTTTTAAATATTATTTTTTTATTGTCGTTGTGAAGATGTCGGTGGCTTTCAAGTCAGTGTTTCTTTGGCGATGAAATGACGTTCTTTTAGTCCGAGAGGTTCCCCCCTGCCCTCCCACCCCCCCAAAAAGACAAAAACCAGGCAAGTAGCAGAGCATGGACCCCCCCCCTTGTTTCCCAGTGTCTATTATTGCCTCATTCAATAAATTGTTACAAATGTGTCTACCCCTGCGTCCGGCTCACCTGTTTTGGGGGGTTTTGGGGGGGTTTTGGGGTATCCTGCCAGCCCTCCCTACCCGGTGGGTGTTTTGGGGCTCGGTCCCCTACTCCCCTGCCCTCCCCACACCAGCTCCGCTCTGCCCTGCTGGGACGTTGGGGCTGGAGAAGAGGAGCTGGTCACGGCCGGGATCATTTTGGGGCTTAATTCTTCCTTTGGGCAATTTCTCTCGTTCCTTTTTACTCTTCCGGCAGCAACCTGCGACTGGGTGGAAACCATGGGGGTGCTTGAGCATCCCCCCCCGCCCCGTCCTCCCCACCCAGGGGCTCAGCTGGCCTTTGGGTTGAATTTCTCCATTTTTCAGCTGCAGCCAAGCCCAGCCGCCGTCACCCACGGGGTCCCGGCAAACCGGGCTGTGTTGTTCAGGGCGCAAACCCAAGGAGGAGCAGGGAAGCGCAGCAATGGGTTTCAGCAGCTTTTATTTGAACGCCGGCGCGGGACCGTCGCAGCTGTGGCTCCGGCGTGGTCAATCCTGCAGCTTGCTTGTAGCCTGGGGGCAAGAAAAAGAGCAGGGGAAGGCTGGAAGGACAGACAGAAGGACGGAATGGAGGAATGCGGCTCTTTACCAGAGCACCCATGGATGCTCATGGGTATCGCCGGCCAAGCTGGGAGCAGATGCCAGGCTGAGCTCAATGTCCCCAGACGTGGATGATGCTGCAGGGGTCTGGGTGTCCCAGGACATCCCATGGCCGGGCTGGGGTGCCCCAAAGGAGCCCCAAATCCGGCAGCACGGCCCGGGGAGGGGAGGCAGCTCGGCCCAGCAGACGCTGCCACGAGGCTTTAATCTTTGTTAATCGGGCTTTAATAAGCAGGTCGGGGCCTCCCGCTGGGGCGGCTCGCGCTCGCCCCGGCCCACCAGCAAGCTTCGCTTTGTAGTTCCCAGCCGGGGAGAGGCTGGTGGGACCAGATCCTGCTCCCCTCCCCAGCCTGGGTGCTATGGGGGGGGGTCCCCAGGGCATCGGGGGTCCTGGAGTGTGGGCTCCTGTGTGTGTGGCCCTGCTGGGTTTGCTGCCTTTACCCTCCCCACCACCCCCACCCCACCCCGCCAGCGCTGCTCTGTCCTGGGCAGGCCCCAAATTGCAGGATTTGGCCCCAAAAGTGCCGGCGGGCGCTCAGGATGGGTCCGGCTGCTGACAGGGTTGTGGGGGGGTGGAGGGGGGGGATTGTCTCAGGGTGATTTCCCAATAGGGTCAAGTTCAGGGGAGGGTCCTGGGGGGGCACCAGCTCCCCTTTGGGTGACTGTTGGGGGGGTGGAGCCTTTTGTGTGGGTGTGGCCTTTTGGGAAGGGTGTGGCTTGGGAGGGATGCCCCGCCCCTGCCCCCCCCTCGGGGCAGGGCCTCGTTGCTGAGCTGGGGGGGGGGGGGTTAAACCCAGCATGGGGGGATGGATGGATGCACGGACAGCCTGGTATATGGATCAATAGCTGGTTGGACAGATGGATGGACGAACAGACTGGAAGATGGATGGATGGACAGACAGACGGATGGACTGGTAGATGAAGCAAGGGCTGGCTGCCTGGACAGACGGATGGGTGGGTGGCTGTATGGTTAGATGGATGGTTCAGTGCCTGGAGAGACAGACAGACGGATGGATGGCTGTACAAACAATGGATGGGTGGCTGGATGAATGGACAGTGGAGATTTGCTAGCTGGATGACCAGACGGATGGATGAATGACCAGACAGACACACGGACACATCCCCCCCCACACACACCTGCCCCAGGAGGGCGATGGGGACCCCCATCCATCCCCCCCCCCCCCCGCCCCGTCCCGGCACAGGGAGGATGATTTGAGCACGCAGCCTAATCCAGCGTGATCCAATCTCCGTGGGCTTACGCCAAAAGCCCCGTAATCACCCAGCGCTGCCCTACATATCCCGACCAGCCACCCCGCAGCCCCAGGGGTGATGGGGGGTGACGGGGGTGTGCACAGCCCCCCCCAGCATGCCAGCCCGGAGCTGCCCCTTCCTGTGCTATCCCGTCGTGTCCCCCCCCCCCAAAAGCTGTCACCATCTCTCCTGCACCCAGGGATAGGCAGGGGACGAGGTGGCTGCCACCGCAAGCTGCTTCACCAGTGCCTCAGTTCCCCCTCCTTCCCAGAAACTGGGGGCTGGATCCAGGGCCGGGGGCTGGATCCAGATTTGGGGGCAGAAGCCGGCCACCTAATTCCCCCCCACTCCAGCTGCCCTGCCCACACTGGGGGGGCCAGATCAGCCCTTAACACCCGGAGTCACGCAGGGACACGTGGCCACGCTGCTCCAATGACCAGTATTCAGCAGATCCCTGTCCCCCCGCCCATGGAGACACCCTGGGATGCTGGATCCCCTTCTCGGGGCGGGGGGGGGGGGGGGGGGGGGGGGCTCACCATCACTGTCCACCTGTACCACGTGCGCACAGACATCCACCGCATTCTCCCCAAATCCATACTGGACAGAGTGGGACCCCATGAGCACCCTCCCAGCCCAGCAGTAGAGCCCTGGGGGGGGGGGGGGGGGGGGGGGGGGTTGGGGAATGCACAGGGTGCCCAGCTGCACCCATGGGTGACAGGGGCCCGTGTCCGCAGCATTTCCCCAGGGCTGTAGTTGGCAAGTCTAGAACCACCGGATCCTGCTACCGCACCAGTGTGAGTTCTACCATTGCCAAAAGCAGCCCTGGGGCCGGGCACCACCGGCACCGTCTCAGCAGCTGGGCCCTGGCACGGGGACGGGGGACACGCAGCTGCAGTGCCAGGCCTGGAAAACTGCAAAAAAAATAGGAAAAATATATAATTTCACCTGTCCAGCCAGAAAAACCCCACACACGGCCACAGCAGATTCCCCCACCACGTGGGTGCTTGGACCAACCCCAGGTTGATGCTACCACCATGGTCCAGGGGGGTCCGGGGTGGGGGGGGTGGGGTGTCCCATCCTGCTCGTGATGGCCAACACAGGGACATGGCCTGGCCGAGATGCATCCACAGGCTGAGACCTCCCCCCACATTGGGACGGATGCCCCCTCAAAGGCACCCATGGATGGGGTATGATGGACATGCCTCCATCACCCCAGCAATTTCGAGTGGTTTCCACCTTCCCATCCCCAGCAGCATCCCTCGCTCCCAGCATCCCACCGCTGAAACCACCTCCCCAGCACCGGTGCTCGTCCGTCCCCCACCCCAGCGCTGCTCTGTCCACCTTCTCCCATATTGGCACTACACATAATTGCTCAAAAGCTACAAATAAAAGCAAAAATGTGCTAGTGCCAAAACGGGCCAGGCGACGTCGGCGACGGCCCCGCGGGGCTCGCGGGTCTGTCTCTGCTCTGTTTATGGCCCTATGGTAATTCACTGACCGCGGGGTTGCACAGTGAATTCTACCAGTGCCATACACAGAACAGGAGTAGCGAGCTCGCAACCTCCTTTTTTTTTTTTTTTTTTTCCTTAATTTCCCCCCAAATCCTCCATAAGCGA